>JAPMOR010121399.1:90613-197154 GCA_026543865.1 Argiope aurantia | reverse complement strand
AATTAATAGTACAAAGTATAAGGGATGATTTTAATTATTTTCTTTATAAATTGCTTTATAGAAATCAAAAATTGAATTTTTAAGAACATGATGCAAATAAAAATTGTTATGTTAAAATAGAATTTAAATATTCTGTTTAAGCAATTTTGTAATTATTCTTAAAGCATTATTTTTAATTCGTATTATCTATATATTCTTCATATTAATCACTGTTTATTTTTCTAGTTGAATTAATATTTCAATATTTATTTGAAACTCTTAATGTGCTGTGTTACATCAGTAGATGGATTTTATTTCAATGTTTTCACATTTTATTTGTTAGAATTCAAAATAAGTACTTTTTTTCTTTCACAGTAGTGTTGAATAAAATTTAGTTTCATTAAGTTCTGAATTTGTGCACTGTATTAAAATATTTATCAAAAAAATTATTTATTAGGTATATATTTAATTGTTGATATGATTTAAAATTTTGTTTGTTGTAGGAGAGGAACATGATATTTGTTTATGAACAATATTGGTTTATCTGGAGCTTTATTTCTTATTTGTCTTATTATAATATTTTTTATACCAGAAGTTTTGAAATTAGTTTGTTCTCTAATTTCAGGTTGAGTTTGATGTAAATTTGTCATGTAAAAACTGTGCATCATCTGTTGAAAATGTTCTGTCCAAAATAAAAGATATCAAAATAATCAGTATTGATGTAGAAAAGCAGAGCGTTGTTATAGAATCATCACTTCCTTCACAAGTTGTTAAAGAAGCAATAGAATCAACAGGAAAAAGAGCTGTTCTAAAAGGCTTTGGTATTTAATTATTTTTTAAAAAAATTCCTCTTTATAGTATTTTACTAGCACTGCTTATTACTTTGAATACATTATAAATAATATAAGTTTTATCAATTTATAATATAATAAATACTGTACTTTGCATTAATTTCTTTCCTTTAAATTGGTATATAAATGTTCATAATCATAAATTATTTGATGTTCACTTTTAGTTTTCAAAAATACAAATATTCTGTAAACTAAATGAGGGTGACAAAATTTTATGTGTGATTCAATTGAATTAAACTTATCCTCGCCTTTAATATTGCTTTTGAGTCTTTTTTTTGATTATTGACCTATAACAAATAAGGAAACTTTAGTTAACAAATAGGAAAACTTTAAGACAAAAATGATTTTATTACATTGCATATTTTGGTTTTTATTACTGATCAGAAAAAGAATTTCTATGTATTTGTTCCACACGTGTTCTAAATCTGGAAAGCTTTTATTTATATGATTCACTTAAATTAATAAATTTCATAATTTGGGACTAATTATAAAAATTAAATTGCAATTGTCTCTACCAATTATAAAGATGAGTGATGATTGCAAGATAAAGATTGTTAAAGTGATGTCAAATAATTTACATTGTTGTTTCGAATGTTTCATTCTTTTTCTTTCTCCTATTATTGATCAGCAAAAAAGGAAAATTCAGCTTTTATCCCAAGTTGAGTAGGTTTCAGTGTAAGACATGCTTTAAATAAAATTCTGGAGATTTTATTATGTTTACAATTAAAACTTAATTTCAGATTCAAAAAGTTTTTTAAAGTGCAATTATTTTACAACACTGTTCTCTCTCCTATGATATGATTGAATGTATAAAAATTTAGTCAGAAAAGTAGTGAAATGTATAGCACATTGAACAGCATGGTGTAAAACTTTTAAAATAATATGTTATATGTCTGCCAAAATTTGAATTTAAAAAATATTTTGTTAAGGAAACCAGTAAAACCAAGTTACCAAAGGTACTTAATTGGAATTTATAACAGACATTAATCCTGACAAATCAATAAGCTGTCAAAGAGGAGTAATTAATAAACAATTAATTAAAACATTCATTTAAATTTTCCATAAGGTGTTAAAATGTTTTATTTTGTTTCTATCATGCACATAGGTTTTTGTACTCTGTGGCATTTGTAAAGCATTAACCTTGATGAACATTCCAAATATTAATTTATTTAAGATTAATACTCAAACCTGTTTCAAATAATAAAAGATCATTGTGGTGATTATATTCCAGGTTAATTGACATTTTTAAAAAATTTCTCTTTTGGACCATTATTTAGTTTGAATAAAAACAGGCAAAAGGCTACTTTAATTTTTTGTTGTTATTATGATAAATCAAATTGTATACAATGCTTTCTTGATTTTGTATTCCATCTGTTTATTATCATAATTAAAATTTGCCAGGTATCAAGGTGTATATTTTTATATACATTTGGTGGAATTATTCTTAGTTCTAACAAAACTTGAAAATAAATGTCCAATTGCTGCTTGAATTAATAATTTTTCTATTATTATTGTTTATTTTTCAACTTATTTCTTTATATAAGTTTAATTGTGTTAACAATGAAATGGATTTGATAAGTATTGTGGTTATGAAAGTATTATCAACATATTTTATTTTATTTTATTATTAAGATGTAAAGGGACTTATATTAAAATTTAAATAAAATGTTAATAAAAGGCATTTTAAGCATTTACCTTAATTCAGGAAGAATATGTAACACTGTAACAGGAAATATTATAATTTTGAATTAAACTAATACAAAATAATAAATTTTATAATATTTTTTATAAAGAAAAATCATTTGAACTATATCTTAATGGAAAGAAAATAAATTGTACATAACAAAAATTTGTAAATAATATGTATATGGATTTTTATTGTTTGAAATTTCAAACTAGTATTATTCATTCAACTTAAAACCTAATTTAGAATTATATCTTTCTTAATCTTTTTAGTTTTTATGCAATCATGGTTGATTATAACATATTTTTTTAAATATCATGGGATCTTATGCAGTTTTTAAATTAAGAGGAATATTTGGCTTAGATTTTAGTTGTATTTAATTTTTTTCAAGCATTAATTTTTTATAGTGTTCATAACTACAGTTAGTTCTAACAAAACTTGAACATATAAATCTTTCTTTTATATATTTATATATATCTAACCAAAATATATATCTTTGTTTTTAATTTTAATTATACTTTGGTTTTTATTTAAAATTTAAAATTATTTAATTATGATTAATAAAATTATCTACCATTTACTGTTTAATCTGTTTGTATTATTTTTTTATTGATAATGTGATTTAAATTTTTGAATTTTTATTAAATTATTATACTTTTTATTCCTAATACTATATACATTTTTTTTAAAGTACTTACTTTTTATCTTCAAATAACTTTGGATTTGGATTCTAAAAACAACTGTGTAAAAATTGCATGCATTTATATTATCTGTTTTATGACTAATTGATTGTACCATATTTATATTTTCAAGAAAATTCTTAGATTGTTTAATATTCCTGTGATAAAATTTTCGATCATTCACTATCTGTTAGTATAACTTAAGAAATTCTAGTTAATAATTGCAACTCTTTAATATTATTTTTGTTAACTTAAACATGCACATTTCAAGGGTTGGAATTTTAACAACTGATAAAAGTAGGGTGAAATACAAAATCATAGCATATTGGTTCATTTTCCAATCGAACTCTTTATATATATTGAATTTAATGTTTCTTAATATAGATTTTTACAAATTTTTTACAATGTATTCATAAATATAGTTTGTTGTATTTATTGATCTTTTTACTATTATGCTTTCATTTGGAATAGTATTTTAAAATGAATGTTATATATTTCTGAACTGTTCTTTTTTTCCTTTTCATGGCCTTCGATTAGCTAAAATTTATATTTTCTTTCTTTCTTTCATTTTTTTTTTACTTAGATCTTTTAGTTAAATATAATGCCTTTTTGAAAAGAATAAATTATTTGCTTTATTGTATCAAATTTTTGTTTTGTTATTCATTATATCACATATGAAATGAAATGAACTCAATTCAAAATTACTCATGAAAGGTATTATTAAAATGTAGCAAAATGCTTCTAAAAAATTTATCTAGAAATGCAAGCAAAAGTATATATTACAAAATAGTCAATGAAGCCATTTTTTATCTGTTGTGTTTTCGCACTATTTTCTTCTGGAAATCGACGCTGACTGAAAACTATTATGCTTTAATAATGTTTTTTAAGAAAAATATTTTATTAAAAATGGGTTTATATTATACAAACAAGAAACAATTAAAGGTTTGTGCATCAGTATGAATATGATGTACAAGCCCATTTGTTGTATTTGTGTACTTAAACTAAACATTGTTCTTCCTCTTCATCAGATTTATCTTTTACAAAATTGCCTTATCATCTAATTTAGAAAATAGTCAACAAAAATTTATCTCAGATAATTAAATTAAATTATTGGTGATTACTGATAAAAAACATTTTTATAATGTGAATAATAATTTGATAATGGTAAAAAAAAAAAAAAACCTTTTATGAAATTATTTAATATATGAATTCTTTTAAATAGAATAAAATGAAAAGTTAAAAAAGAAATATATTGTGAGTTATATTCTTTAATAGCAGATTTTTTCAATTTTATGTTGCATTTTATTTATATGAACTGATATATTTTAATTCTATTACAATGTTGCTTCATTCCAGTGATTTGTATTTTGTTTATAGGTTCAAAGAAACTTGAATCTGCTGTTGCTGAAATAAAAGGTGAATGTGGTATATTTGGTGTTATTAGATTTCACCAAGCTGATAAAGATTTATGCATAATTGATGGTACAGTTGATGGTCTTTCTTCAGGTGAACATGGATTACATATTCATGAATATGGAGATCTCTCACAAGGCTGTGAAAGGTTTTTATTCTTCTTATTTTTAAGATAATTTAAAGATATGCTTGGAAAATATTTATTTTTGTACTCTGAAAATTCTGTTAACTTAACTGCACACAATTATATATTATATATATATATATATAATATCCTAAATTATGCAGCAATGCTAGATACAGGAGATTCATCTAGACTACATACCATTTGCATATCTGAACAAAATCAATTAGAATGATTAGAATTGAAATGATTAGAATGATTCAATTAGAATTGAAATGATTGGAGAATCGGAGATATAATGCTAAATGACTATTTTATTCGAAACAACAAATATCTTTATAAAAATGAATAAAAGGAAGGGCATCCAGAAACCCTACTCTTCTGTTATTTCTTTAATTTCGATATATTATTCTAATAATTATAATCTTATAGGAATACTCAAATAACCAAATGAACCTGCCATTTTCATGCAAGACACAGGCAAAATAAATTGAGCTAACGTTTATAGGGAATCTAAAAAGATTGTGACACTATTTTAGAGCTTCAAAATAAGAAGATACATTTTGTTTTTAGCTATTATTCCAATTCAAATTATAAAATGAATCTGCTATGCTGCTGCAAGAAATTAAAACACCCAAATGATTAAAACTGAAAAAAAAAATTATCATATTCAGGGCATAATAAAGTGTGTATATATATTTAGCACAAATTGTAGATTGTAATTGTAATTGAGAAGAAAAAAAGTATAGAAATGATAATTGTAAGCCTATGGGTTTACTAACAAAAGGAGTTTTTGGATATGTTTTAAAAGACACTTGTAAAAAAACTTTTCTTGACTCCTCTTCTTTTGACAGAAATTGTTCATTCACAGATTATCAGACATCACAAAGAATATTGCTATGAATAATATCTATTAATTTATTGTATAGATAATTATGAAAAATACTTTTGAATATCCAAATAATAATAATAAAAACATGATATATTTTATTAATGAAGCTTTATTTTGGTATTGCAATGCATTTAACCAAATGTTAACCCCAAGAAAAAAGTTTTTTAACTTTTTGTAGGAATCAACCCTTGAAATCTGCATATGATGTTCAAACAAATAAGGAAAATAACAGAACATGCATTTTAAGATATATTATTTTTGGATCATATTTTCTGACAAATAGTAGAATGCATAAAGATTTTAATTTGAATTAAGTGTTAAAAAAATTGGGAAACCCCAACTTATAATCTGCTGTGCATTGTTCAGACATTTGAAATGTGCAGTTGTTTTTAAAGTTACATTTATGATAATGGATTGTTGAAATATTTTTGTTAGAAAGACATTCAAACCAATTTTTTAGAATCTTTCTTTTTTTAATTCTTATTATTATTATTATTATTATTATTATTGAGCTTCAGTTAAAATGAAATTAGGTAGCTGTCAATAATGGATTAATTTTTTCCATTTCACTTTTCCACATTAGTAAAGATATAGCTTAAAGCTAATATGAATATGAAATCTGCACTAAATGCTAGTATGTTTTTAAATATTTGACATAATAAAAGTTGACATAAGCAATAAGTAAATTTTGTATAAATAATATTAATACATTTATAATCAAACTTTGCTTCAAATAATACACATTTTAATCTATCACAGATTCTACAAAGTAGTGTGCTTGCATACCAGATACTGATCATGTAACATAACTGCACTTTATCTAAATTTTGAAAAACTGTGTGAAATATCTTATTATATTTCAATCAGATAATCATTATATTATCAATTTATCATTGTTATTATATACATTTTGTTTCTTGCTCTATATTTTTTAAATTTTAAATGCTATTATTTCTGAAATTTTGAAAATTCTTTTTAATTTGTATTTTATAGCTAGATGAAATCTTAAAATAACTTCTAAGCTCCTAAAATAAATTTCTAAACTTAAGAACTCTGGCAGAAAAAGTGTAATGTATTAACCCCATTTTATGTCATTGGAAAATTAAATTTGATATTAATTTTCAGAACATACATTTATTTTTATCTTCCTTTTTCAGCAATAAATCTATTAACTTATATGAAATAGTAAATGAACTAGATGCTAAAACTCTGCAGGATGTTTAAAAGATAAATATGTTACTTCCTTGTATGCAATATCCTATTACATAAGTGGCACAGAATTTGTGATATTCCATATTCAAAGAAAAATATACCACTCTTACAGTTCATAAAAACTTTTTTAAAAATATAAAACAGAGGATTTTCATTTATAAAATAATAATATCCCCTTCCCTTACTTTCAATTAAACAATTGCTACAATTTACAATGTATTAAATATTTTAAATATTAGGTAAATGTTTTACTGTTTCATATTTGCCAAGAATGTTTTATATTTCTTTTTAATATTTTCCTCTTTTACTAACAACTTTTTATATTCCATTAATTTTTATTAGTGTCTTGATCTTTTAATCTGTCTTATGTGCTATTCTTTTAACTTGGAATTTCCTATTTTTGCTGCCACTGTTGTTTTTTTTTTTGTCACATATGTTTATTCCTATAGTTGTTATCTTTTGTATGTATTTGTGTACAATTTCTTCATATTCAAATATTTTCTTTTCTTTATTAAGTTGTAGCTTCAGGTTAAGTACTGTGAATTCATATATTATACCCGTAAAAATAAATATTATTTGTGTGCATCATAATAAAATGGAAATTATCATGATAATTTATTTAATTTTACCAAAAACTCACTGCAGTATTATTTTGAATTTGATATATCTAGTTAATGAAAATTTTTCAATTGCATATTCGTGGTATGAAGCCATCAGACTTTTTTTTTTGTAGAATTTTTTTATACATATATATAAATAATTCTTGAGATTTTAATGTTTCATTATTCTCTTCTTGTCTTAACCTGTTGGTTTCTTTTTTACAAATGCAACCTCTGGAAATAAAATTTAAAAAAAAAGTCAGTTTTCTACTCAATTGGGCTGCATAATTCAAGTCCTTGAATTTTCTTTTTAATTTATTTCCAAAAAAAACTAATTAACCTTTCTCTGTAATGATGACTATTTATTTGTTGAAATAATATAATATCTGACACACACACAAACACACACACACACACACGCTGGAATTAATGATGCAAATATATATGTTAAATGAATGTACAATCAAGCAACCAAAATTGCCATCATCTGTATATGATATGTATTGAAATTCTTATTTGATTATTACTTTGCTTCCCTTTCCAAAACCTGGAGTAGATATAGAAACAAATTACTAACTATAAGGAAGGTATTGGATAGAATTTTTTTATATTCATTTGGTTTTTATTTGAAAAAATTTCAGTCTGTTCAGAAAGTTCTTGACAATTATTTTTTCTTTCTTTTCTTCATGTATTTTTCTATTTGCTTTATAAATGTTACATAAGTCAGTTACAATAATTTATAAAAGTCAGTTACAATTTACTTTATTTTATTTCATTTGTAAAAATATTTTGCCTTTATTGCTATAACATCATTGAAATGTAGTTTTCATATTATATGAAGTATTTGATTAGATTTCAGATACAATGTATATGTTTTAAAATTTATTAAATTGGCTATGTTGTTAGCTATATTCATTTTGTTTGTTGGTCTCTCTGTATTCTTTGTTAATTTAAGTTTTAAAAATATTTGTTTCCATTATTCACATTAATATATTTGATCAACAATTATATTATAGTATAGTACTGATTGATATTATTTAATTTTAGCATTGGGCCACATTTTAATCCAACAAATTCAGTGCATGGTGGAAGAGATGACTTAAAACGGGTAAATTTTAAAATACTTTATTAAGTGTTTTTTTATTAATTAATTGATTAAATATGTGTTTTCGTATAATTTTTAAATTTCAAAGATTTAAAATATTTAGAGAGGGGAAATTACTTTTTCTGTCTGAGTAACCACTTTTATGTTTGATGGATTTTTTTTTGAATCAGTCTTAAAATTAGATGTTTTTAAGAATAAAATTTTTATTTTATTTCATTAATTTCTAGTAATTTTATTGTTTTGGTTTCCTTTATAAAATCTAGAGAGATTATTATTATTATTTTGCATCTCTCTTTATGCATACACACACGCACGCACACACACACATATATATATTTCATTATGGAAGATGTTTGTCCTTTCACAAGTATTTCTAATGACACTAAAAACACAAGATTATGTAGTTAAAACATTTATGCAATAATTTTTCTTTATAAATTTCATTAGTAAATGAAATAATTTTTTTCCTTTATAGGAAAGAGTCTTATTATTTTACTAATAGCTGTTAATTTTGCAATTAGCATGTGAAATATTTATTTTAAAATAAAAATATGAAAGGCTTTATTAGCTTAATATTTAAATGATTGATAAACTGAATTTATAATCTTATTTTTCATTAATAGAAGTGAAGTATTTATGAAAGCTTTAAAAAAATGTTTGTTTTATAGCATATTTTCTTTTTTCCTGCAGTGTGAAATTTTAATTTGATATATTTTAAAATTATGTACATACTTCAATATTATTTATTTTTAATATTTATTATATGATTTTTTTTTGTAATATTTATGTCTACAATTTTTGCATCTGTCAGATTTTGCATCAATGCATTTTTATTCTTACTATATTTTCCATTGTGTTTAGGATTTCTTTGTACAATGCTTATAAATTAATGTTTCACATCATATTATTTTTATTACTTTTTTCACAAATGAGAGCTTTAATTTGTATCTTCTCAATTGATATTATTGACTATGCGCATAAATTTATCTTGTAATTCCTTGTATTTTATCTTCCTCTTTTTCTTTCCTTTTCGCACCATCTGTTTTAATGAAATTAGTTACTTTGAAAAAAAATTCCCCACATTTGACTATTAATAATTGAACAAATGACATTTTTTTCTACATCACTCAATTTATGAAGAATTGTGAAACTATTTATTAATGTGTTACTTGTAATATCATATAACTGTAAATTAATATAAAAATATATATAAGGAATTTTAGGGTTTTTTTTATCAGTTGTTGCATTATTATGCTTATGCATGGATCAATATACTTTTAATTTATATTTAATAGCTATGACGATTATGAAATAATTAGATTAAACCTTTCATTCTGATTTTTGCATATACAATGTCATCAAAATTTTCAACTTTTGCTTATAGACTAATGAAATAATTTAAACATTGAAACATTAGTTTCACTACTCACTCTTAGCAGCATATAAATCGATTATAGACCAGCTAAATAGCCCATATCTACTATCATTTAACATTAAATGAATTCCAAATGATATTCAATTGTTATATAAAGTTTCAATTTTGTACGCATGAATTTTAATATTGAAAAGAATCCCCCCCCCCCACTTTGTTCTTGAAATTTCAGATTTGTTTTACATATTTTCCCCTTTATTCCTTATTTATGACTTATTACTTTTCATTTCTCAAATTTTTATGACTCTGTACATGAGCAAACCTTTGAGTCTATTGTTTCAGTCTTTCTAAAATAATTAGATATGCAATACTTTATTTACTCATTTACAAATATTTGATTTTTTTAAAAACCTTTGTACTGGTTATTAGCAATTCATAAAAAGTGTCTAAACAAAACAATTTTAAATTTGGAATTTGCTTTTGGCAAAATATCAATTGAATAAAAAAAATCATCAAATGATTTGTTATGGTTTAAAAATAGATTTAATTGCTTAATCGTTTGTTTAAAGCTAAATACATCTTACTGAGAATTGATTTATATCAGATGATGAGGAAGAAGACACCTTAGCTAGTATTTTACTTTTCAAATTTGCTTATCATTTATGAAACTTTTAAACTTCAGCATTTATCTACTTTTTTTGCTTTTAAATCAGCTTGTACATTTGTGATATGTAAAATATATAATTTATATATTAAAAGATTATATAACTTATAATGAAATTAATGAGTATTTCTTTTTGGAATTGAAGTTCATTAAATTTTATAGAAATAT
This sequence comes from Argiope aurantia, assembly GCA_026543865.1. Taxonomy (NCBI): domain Eukaryota; kingdom Metazoa; phylum Arthropoda; class Arachnida; order Araneae; family Araneidae; genus Argiope; species Argiope aurantia. The sequence goes on along the minus strand of JAPMOR010121399.1, from coordinate 186,411 downwards.
TTCTTTGAAAATATTGTCATAATATCTTGATATTAAAAAAATCTGGTAAAATGTTAGATTTTATTATATTTATTTAATTATTATTTTTGCCAAAGAATACATAAACTCATTTTATTAGAAGTCATACATTATCCTATTTTTGATTCTTGTCTCAATCTTTTAGCATTATGGAGACTTAGGAAATATTGTTGCCGATTCAAATGGTCGAGCAAGTTTCAGAATCCATGACAACATTGTAAAGGTTTATGACATTATTGGAAGATCGCTTTCAGTCACTGCTAGTAGGGATGATCTAGGGAGAGGAAATAACGAGTCCTCTACTATTGATGGAAATTCAGGAAAATGGTATAATATAGATTTTTACATGTTATGCAACTTTATTTTGATACAAATTTTAAAATATTTGCAACATTTTATTTATTTTTTCTTGTTGTCCCAAGTTTGTTTAATGATGATATGAATTTTAGTTGAAAAATACTTGAGTATTGATGCAAACAGATGAGTATGAGCTTTCAGTGACATAAACAAGTCATATCTGTCATTTTACAATGTGAATAAAAAGTTAATTTATTTTTGTTATTGATGATCATCCATAATGGTTTTTTTCCTAAATATTCTACCGATATATATTAAAAATATATTAAATATATATTTTTAATATTCATCTTCATAATTTCTCTTCTAATATTAAATGAAGTTAACTTGGTATCTATCTATTATTTGTATGTCATTGTGAATTCTAGTATTAACTATGTGCTTTTGGTGAATGTTAATTACAAAAGCATTTATTCAAGTGTGATTTACAATTTTTTAATGATCAATCATTGGTGTATGATTCATGCACAAGTATGAAAAATTATAAATGCATACAGACATATTTGATGTAAAAATGATTTTTAAGTGAAAGTAAGATTAATGATAATTTTCTTATTGTAGACCAAATATATTAGTTCGATTTAAAATACATAATGTGAACAGATTTCAAATAAAAGTTCTTTTATGAAATGTTTTTAAAAATTGAATGTATGAGAATATTATTTGATTCTTTTTATGTTGATTTACAAACGTTTATATTTGTAGTTATATTAAAAGAATATATATGTACACAAATTTATACTAATTATAGATTTAAAAATGTTTATTTTCTAATCACTTAAAAACTGAAGGGAAAAAAATTAACTTCTAAGTAGCATTATTTCTTTCCCATTCTTTTCAAGATCTGGTTTCTGTAGCTTTTCTGTCCGATGTTAAGCTGCATGTTCTATGAAAACAAATGGTTACTCAGCTTAGTTATGGCGAAATCTCATTCTCAAAACGATATAAGCCCTTAATGCATTATCATGTCTCTGTCCTTGTCTTCTACTTTGCTGTAGTCAACATGTCATTCCTGTTCTTAGCCAAACCAAGAACTTTTAAGAGTTAAATTATAAAATTTTTACTTCATAATAAAAATGACAAATAAAGCTACATTTTTAAAGATACTTCTCACCTATTTATTATTAAAAGAGCTTTTCATATAACTTAAACTCTTCATAAATTCTAAAAGTAACTGTGCAGCAAATTATTTATTGTTAATTTTTTAAATGTTGAATTTCTGATGGTACATTTTAAACATTATTTTAAATATATAGATCTTAGTCCTTATTTTATTTTTTACTATGCACCATTTTATTCATTAATTTTCATTTAAAAGCCTACAGTATCCAAATAACAATTCCTTAATCCATTTGCGTATGAGAATATTGAAATGGAATAGGCACAGAATTATATTGCTAAGCTGTTGAAAAATTCAAATTGTAACTGATTACATATTTCAAAGAGTATAATTCTGCTTATTACTAATGATAAATTAAGAGGGAACTTTAATCAACACCTGAAATTTTAACAATTAGCAAGGTGACCTGATAGGTGTCATAGCTATCTTTTTTGATAAAAATTTTGATAATCCTTTTTTAAAACTATTTTGGAATTAATCATGTGTTTCTATTTGTGAAATTTTTTGTGTTCAAAATGCTGACTATTAATTTTTATTTTTAGTTATAATGCAATGTTTTTTTTTTAAATTGCATGATAAAAATGTTATATCCTATAGAGAAGAATTTGATATTCTATTGTTAAAAGAATTATTGTGAATGAAATTAAATTTTATGATATATTTTATGTCATATGTTAAAAAATTCCAATCATTGGCTATCAAAAAGGAAATACACATTTTTTTCTCTCTGGCTAAACAGGTCTTAATCTAATTGTTAAATGTGTGATAAAATTTGTTATTATTTACTGCTAATTTATTATTGAATTTTTTTTCAAATCAATATCTTTAATGTGCTTCATTTTTAAATAATTAACAATTTTTGTTCCAAGAAAACAATTGATACAATTTTTGCGCAACAAATTTTGTTGATATGAATATTTTTTTGGTATTTCGCAAATATTTTATTTTGAAACTCTCTACTTACAGAATTGTCCATTCTAGAATCTGTTAGTGTGACTTAATTGCAAGATTCTTTCAAGAATGAGGGAAATGCATTTTAATTTATTAGATATAATAAGCATTCCTTTAGTGTTTTCTTACAAACTATGACTAGCTACCATTTCTTTTATGGCTTTAATCAAAGTTATATTAAAATGAATTCTTTTTTCCCTTTCATTTGAAAAGATAATGCATTATTTTTAAAGGTTCAAAATGTAGTAAAATTTGTGCTTGAAGAATAAAAAGTTTTGAATGAGAAAGAGGGATGGATTAATTTTGTAAATGCCCTTAGACAATGTAAGTTTCAGGATTTTCACTTCTTTTTCCCAACTTTCTAAATCAATTTTTTTATTTTAACTTAATTTACATTTTAGCAATTTTTAATTACAGATATTATGACAAACTAAAATAATATATTTCATTAAAGGTTGTCTTCATTAGAGATTTGTTTTTATTATCTTGCATAAATAAATATTAGACCACATTGACTTGCAAGCATAAAAAAAAAAGAAGGGAAATAAATCCTTAGAATCATGTTTTTAATTTTTTTTGATAATACTTGATTTTAAATTTAATTATTTCAAGGACATGACCTCTTATAAAGCAGAATGGGAACACTAAATTAAATTGCCTAAGAATAAGCAACCACAAAAACAATCTGAAAGACTTCAAAAGTTATGAGGTTCTTAGGATATTAACCATTTGATAATTTTGTTCTGTGTTGAAACCAGTATTTTATATGTATTTAAAAGGAATTAATGTATAGTCAAAGTCCATTTATCCAAATCCTTCTGAAAAGGGAAAATCTGCAAACAAAATAAAGTTAGGAAGCAAATCAACTGATTTTAATTAAAGTAATATTTTAATAATGTAAGTGCATATAATGTAAACAACTTTGTTTTGATAGTAGATTGCTTGTAATGTATTCAATTAATACATTATAAGCAAATTACATTTTTCTTCCTATAAGAAATTGCCTCTATTTTTCTTCAGTTTTTTCATGTATTCAGATATCTTGATCAGATTTGGTTCCCTTGAATTCATGCTGTTGGAGTTCTGTTGTATTTGAATATAATTTTTAAAAAAAGCACTAATAGTAGATATTTTGTGTTATATCTCTTTCTATATATGTTGTACCTCTGTGTGTTGGTTTAGATGAACAGAGTGTAGCCCTTAAATTCATATCAACATGATTGATATATTTATTCATCTTACAGCTTTCTTTATGCTATTGATTTGAATTATCTTTGATTATTTATGAATAATCAGTAAAATTCTTTTCTTGTTTCCTTAAAAAAGCTTGAATTTTATTTATAATAACATTAAAGCTGAAACAAACTTGTGAAATAAGTATATACACCTGCTCTAATCGAAAAATTTATTCTCTTTTTTTCTTTCCCTTTACTAGTTTGGCTGCAGCTATTATTGCTCGATCTGCTGGATTATTTGAAAATCCAAAAAGGATATGCCAGTGTGATGGAATTACTATCTGGGATGAAACAAATAAACCAAAATCATGATTGGAAAGTTTTGTTACAAAAAAAATTGCAACTACTTGAAACTTTAAATACAGATTGCAGTATTAGAAATTTCATGCTACAGGTGTTGTCAAATTTATTTTGTATTAAATTATTATTGTTTTTATTTTCTGATATAAATTCTTTATTTTGAATGATTGCTGTGTGTCTTATTTATTTTAAATAGCAATATTTTTTTATTATAAGGGATAATTAAATAAAAATTAATTGCAAGTAAAACATTTTGTATTAAACATTTAATAAATTTTGTAAATTATTCTATTAATTTTGATTTAAATACTTTTTATTAAATTGAGGTTATTGTACAAAATTAAATTCAGTGATGTAATTATATAATGTTTGTATTACTGTTGTAATTACTTCTTCAGGACAATCTTTTTTTTTTTTTTTAAGTAAATAAATATTTAAAATCCAATGCATAACAAGACGCAAAGAAAAATGCAACATACTAAAAACAATGCAACTTATCTAAAAATGGTTAAATTCACACAAACACAGAATGTTAGTGTATGAAAAACTTGAAAGATACAGTTACAGGTATCTTATTATATTACTCTTCATTTATTTACTAAACAAAAAAAAAATTTCTAAATCTCAAAAATTTTTATAAAATCATAACATCAAAATATTAGAATTTAGATGGAAAATTTCTTTAATCTACCTTTAAAAACTCTTATGCTTCTTGAAATATAATTTTTTTTTAGTTTTTTCTTAAGTATTTTTCAGATTGAATTTAGAAAATGGTACATAAATAAAAGATGAGAACTGCTGATTTCCACTTTTAAAAGCTAACTTATTTCTTGAGAATTAAGAGATGTAGAATTTCCTCTTTACAAGATCTTTTTTGTTTCTGGTAGAAGTGAGAGATACAAATTTTAACTGCATCTTCTTTTCCTTCCAAAATAATAGAGCTAAACTTTAATATATAGTTTTTGTAAACGTGTTTTAATTTCTTTATAGGCCTTTAATGTTATAAAAACCTACAATGGACAAATCACTAAAAAACGTTTTGAGAATCTGTTGACAGTGATATGATAGTAAAATTTTATTATAGTACTGCTTTTTCTCATTCTTTTATATGATATATCATATGTTGAAATAATTTCTAGATGTCTAATTATATCCTTAGGAATTGGTTGGGAATTATAGCAGCTTTTTAAGAGTTTTGCCCTTACTTTTTATAGTACAAGAAATAAGAGTGAAAATAATACAAATATTTTCATAAGTAGTTTTAATTTTACAGATATGGAGTGATTGTTTGGAACTATTTTTTTTATCTAATTATTGGCTTCTGTCTTTTTACTATAATTGATCAATTAATTCAGTTTTTGTTTTTATCGAGCATTACTTACACCGAAATTCTGCAATGACTTTTAAGAGAGGAATAGCAGATTCTCATTTGGGTTTGCAGATTTCATTGCAATTTGCATACTTATATTTAAATTTTTCTGTGTTTTTTAAGATAGAATTTCACAGTCAATCTTTGAACTCTTGCTTGATGTTCTAGAAGTTTAGAAATTTTGCTCTGTTATATGTTCTTAATGATAGGATATGTTAAAATTTTCAGAATTTATTTATCCAGTTAATTTTATTTAAATTTTAATTCCATAAATGAATCAAAATCTGGTAATAAATTTAAAAATAAAAATATTTAAAAGAGTCATTGATGATTGAAAATTGCAATAATAATAAATTAAATATTTAATTAGGAAATATATTGAAAAATAAAAGCAAAAAATCAAAATATTAATTATGAAGTGAATTATTATTACTTATTAGAAACTAGAAATATTACTATTTATTAGAAAATTTTAAAATCTCAGATATTTGACAAAAAATCTAAGGGATGAAATAAAATCATAGAAATATGAGTTGTTGAAAAGAAAATTAAATTTAAAAAGAGTAGAAATTCCCAAACATTTTTTATAAGTCGGAATTTACTATGAATGTGATTAAAATATCAACTCTTTTAAATTATATGTAACAGAGCTTGAGGCTTTTATGGTTTTTATTTTAAACATTATATTTTTAGTAAAAAAAATTTTTTTTCCTATATTTTAGAGCATTAATAAAATTGTATTATATCAATGATTACAGTTAGTTTTATGCATTACTTCTAAATTTTTATTTTATAAATTATAATTATATGAGATTAAAATTATTAATGTTTAAATTTTACTTGAATCAATTTCGAATGCATTTTTGTGTATCTCAAATTATTAGGTGTATAAACTGTAGTATGCCCTTTGTGCATAACACTTATGCTTTATACCTCTTCCAAATTACAATTTAATTAATACAAATAAAAATGTCACTCCAGTGAGACAATTTTAGTCACTTTGTTAATGCATAAACTATATATTTATATATATAATTAGAAGAATTCTTAATATTTAAAGATTGTTGAATGCTCAATAGAAATTAGGATTGGTGTGATTTTACCATATTAAATGCAGGTTGACAATGGTATTTGATTGTATTTAGCAGTTTTATACCTGATATTGTCAGTGATGATACTCTTCATATCTGTATATATTAAACATTATTCATTAATCAATTATTAATTGAAGTTTGTTATTTTTACACAAATTACTAATTACCTATAGTTTTAAGTTTTATACTTTGTTCCTGATAGCATTATTAAAAAGTATGATTTACTACTTAAAAGATTTAATTTTCATTTTGTTTTTTAAAAATAGTTCTTCGTAAATTTATATTTAGCTGTATAAATATTTTCTAAATATTTTTAATTGTTATATTCTGAAAATTTATTCTGTTCATAAACATGTAATTTTTATTTGTATGCAGTTTAGTTTTCTAATAATAATTTGTGTTGCCTATTTATTTTGAATAAAAGATATTTAAAGCCAAATATATTTGTTTATTTATAAATTCCAATTAATCTTCTATACTTAATAAACATTGTGAGGAAGGATAAAAAAATCCATTAGAAAGACTTTTATTCAAAATAATGGCAAGACATAATATAATATAGCTAATAAAAAATTAAATGTTTGCTATTAGCATTGTTGAAGTTGAATTGCAAACTAGTGTTGGTGATACAGTTTCGACTTTACATCAAGTATCAAGTTTCTACTTGATGTAAAGTATCAAGTAGAAACAGATAATTGTATAATCTGATATAGTATAATCTGATTGAAAAGGAATATAGTCCCAGAGTTTACCTGTTGACATGAATTGTGTCTGAGAACTGAAACTGAATACTTGATGCTTTTGGTTTATATTAGTTTAATGCACCTGATACAAAATATTGTATGACTCACTTCTATCAGAAAGATTATTACTATATACAGTTTTCATTTAAATGATGCAAGCTGCATTTATCAAAAGAAGTAGCATGCCAGTGAATAAGTTTATAAAGATAATAATGTGTATAAAGATAATAATGTGACTTAATTTTTTTTGTTGTTGCATAATACTCTAATTCCTTATTCATTTTATGTGATATGGGGAAATTTTTGATTGCCTTTTATATAACATTAGTTAAATGCTCTGTAATTTAACTGCTTTCTAACATATTGGAATTAAATAATGCTGGCTCTAAGTCCATAAGATTTCTACCTAAGAGGTTTTCAAAAAGTTGTTTTGTTCGGGGACCAAAGAATAAATTGTTTAATAATTTTTCTTTTTAAAATTGTCAAATTATACGATTCTTAAAATAAGAATCTTTACAGCAATGAGTTTTATTTGGTACCAAAGCTTTTTGGAATTGAATTATATCATACTGAATTACATGAACTATAAAAGTTTTGAAATGTGGTTAACTAGATAATTTACATGATACTTTTATCTTTTTGGAGTTTATTAGTTTACTGGATTATTTTGATAACTGTGCAATGCAGGACGATTTTTTACTTTTTTTGTTGTGTTCTGATTCTATTGTCTGTGCCTTTGATTATTTAATTTCACTGAAAAAAATTAAAAAAAAAATCCTCTGGATTGAGGTGCCATTTTAAATTTGATTTCTGAGTATTGCTTTAAAAATCATTAAATGAGTTCATTTATAGTCTAATACAGGTTTTAAGTCAAATAAATTTAAATAAATGTAACAGGCTGAAATAAATATAGATAATATAATTTGCATAAAGCTGGATAAAATATGCCTAAAACTGAAAAATTTGTCAAGATCTGTGTGGAGACTATTGTTTTTTTCTTCTTTATTTTGATCTAATTTGCATTTCTTTTCTATAAGGATAAAACTGAACATTCTTTGATTTTCATACATTATGTCTTGCAAGTTTTATTCGGTAGCACATAAAATTTGCTTTTCTTTCATTTTCTGTTGATGATGCTTCTTTATATTATGAACTTATTGAAACTGAAGGTACTGAACTTTAGGAAATGTACACTAATGATTCTCATTCTTTTAGCATTGAAATTCGATATTAACTGTCAATTTAAATTGTGTATCAATTCCAGTAATTTTTTAAGTATTGCTATAATTGATATATAATTAAACATAATATTTTTAGGATGCTATTTTTTTCTGACAGAATGTATCTTCACATATAATTTTCTTTTCATATTTTACTTTATTATGTACTAGCCGCCTTTGGCGACCAGCCGGTTCGCCAATATTACCTCTCACTACAATTTTCAATTAAATATTTTAAGTAACTGGTCTCTTAATAGATTATCAAACAAAACATTTTTAATCTTCAAATTTTGATAGTCATACCAAACTTATACTGTTGTTTAGATCGTTTCTTTCAATTTAGTATATATATTTTGCTAATTTTTTGTCATTTCCGGTAAAACTTCAACTTTAATTTAATGTGGAAATGATGAAATTGCAATTAAAATAAAGATATTTTTAAATAAAACCAAGCGTTTTATTTTATTCATCATCTTTATTGTTATTTATTTATTATTATTATTACTGAATATGAGTATTGCAAACAGAATCGCTCGGTATTTAAGTCTCATGTGAACTACAAAATATTTTTCATAATTTATGTAATATCTAAAACAATAATTCAACAAAAATTTCTCAGATTCAGCATAAAGTTCACTTTTTAGTTTTGCTTTCAAAAGGATTGAAATGAAATCAATAATAATATTTTGTTCCGGCCTATAAATATATTTCAAAAATTATGAAGTCTAAATTTAATGCAGTAAGGTATCATATTCTGAGAAATATTCTGGACACACCAAATTTTAAATAAATGAACGAATGTTTCTGTTTTTCACGATCAACTAAGACTTATTTATGAAGTTTTAAATGTTAAAGATTTAGAAAAACTCAACATTTTCATAATCTTAGTCCAATTAATCGTGAGAAACCTGCGCGATGATTGGCATATTTTCTTTGAAACGATCGATGGAAAATCTAAAATTATCCTTTTTTTTATTGAATAGTGATATTTAAATTTTCATAAATCAATCAGTTTAAGTGATTGATTTAGTTGATTTGAAATTAATTCTTTTTATTTAAAATATTAGTGTTTCAAGAACATTTTGCTATTCGTAATTTCCACAGCAGAAGCTTAATGTAAAATCAAAAATTCGTTATTTATTAGAGCATTTATTAAATCAGGTTACATAAAATATAATCATTTTCCATTTAGACCATTTTAGCAGATCTGTGTCTATTACTAAAGGTTTACAAATTAGCTGTGTGGCCCTGATTTGAATGGATATCCTGTTCATATTAAACAAAACTTGCCTTAAAATATAACTGATTTATTGGATTAATAATATAGAGAGTGTAAAAGATCAGAAAATAATTTTTCTTGAATTTATTTTTTAGAAAAAATAATATTTCATATATGTTTCGTTTCCTACAGACACGTGCCGAAAATTATATTTTTGCAGATTTTATTTCTAAAAATTTGAACATCACTATTTATTAAAAAAAGGATAATTTTAGATTTTCCATCGATATTCCATTTCCATTTCAAAGAAAATACGCCAATCAGCGTACTAGTACTGTAATAAAGTAAAAATTAGTTAAATAGTGTCTTAATGTTAACAGTTTCTTAACTGTTGAACATTATTATCAATTTTCTTTATTTCCAGCAAATCAAGTTGTGAATCTTTGAAATGGAAAATATAGCCTATTTATCAGTTTGTATTGTTGAAAGTTGGCGATTATTAAAATTTAAAGATATGATTTGGATTGGATCTTTGCTGAAAGTTTTCAATGAAGTAATAAATAATAGACAAAGATGAGATTGTTTAAGAAACTCCTCCTTCCTTTTTACTTTCTTATATATGAATAATAAATATTTTAAACGCCAAAATATTCGACGGGGAACTACGATTTTACTAATAACATCACATATCAAATTTCTTTTATTTAAATTGTGTTTTTGAGTTATAGTGTTTAAGTACATAGGAAGTGTAGTTTGACAGACGATTAATAATCCTTTGATAGATTTGGTTCAAAGTTTAATATAAATTTATACTTTAAATGCTAAAGCTCCGTATTAAATTTTATTTACTAAGTTATTATGTTTTTATATTATCTTGTTTGCATGCATGCGGAAGCATAGTTACAGTTTGGCAAATTGCTAATTCCTTGAGAGATTCCATTTAAATTTTGATGGAAATCTTCAAATTTGGTTTCAAAACTAATTACCGAATTTTATCTGTCTAGTTGAAGACGTGTTGAAATTATCGTGTTTACAGGCAGACAGTTCGACATGATTCCAAAAATATATTTTTCGAATTCAGGAAGGTGTGAAACGTAGAGATTTGTTAAATTCTCGGAATTTTTCAACTGTTACAATATTTTATATATTTCGTTTACTTGAGGAAGTAAAACGTTTAATACAGGGTTATTGTTTTCATTGTTAATAAGTATGATCAGAGCGAATTACAATTCAAAGTGAATCGGTATGTATAATCTTCCACCGACATCTGTAACGCTAGCATAAATCAAAATATTTCGGGCCCATTTGATTTGCACCATTATTGGAAATGCAACACAAGTCAAGAAAAGCAGTCAGTTTTTTTAAACGTGTAAATTGAATAATTTATCAACATGCGAATAAAATTAAGCAAAATATTAATTGATTATGAAATCTTCAATTTCTCATTCTATTTACAGTCTTTTTTTTTTTTTTTTTGCTGAATTCTGGCGAAAATTAATGATTTGAAATCTGTAATTTTTTTTAAATTATTTATGCAGAATGATTATATTTGCATTTCAAGGCTATTTAGAAGTCATAGTTAATATTTCTTTTTAGCATTTTTAAAAATTTTTATTTGGAAATATATATTTTTTTCTATTACTGGATCACTATTTCTTCCAATTTTATTTTAGAGAATAATTTTAATCTGAATGTTCGTGAGCTTTCTGTATAGAAAAGATCCATTGCAAGGAAGCAAAGATTAACTAGAGAGAATTGTACAACGGAGGGCGAGACAAAATCAAATGACATTTAACTGGATAATAGCAGGATTTAACAGGATAATTAATCTTAATAGAATAATAACCCGTCTAGACGAGCATATCTTCTAGAGTGAAAATAAGAACATATTTACTGGAAGGGTCTTACGAAATTCTCAGATTTCCTTTGTTGCTTTCTTGCAGCTTGTCAGTAGAAAAGAGTATTCTTGAATGCTCTTTTAATTTAGTTCTTTTTTTTTTTTTTTGTAATCTTTCGAATCAGTCTTTATTTTCTAACATGATAATATTTATAAACTGGGTGATATCTGTAAATTCCAATAATCGATATACATGATTCGAATAATCATTCAAAATGCTCTAAAGGACAAACCGTTGGACGAATCAAATTTGCTACGTCTAGACTAGCAAATGGTCAGTAAGAAAGTGCTTTTGATAATTTTAATTGAAATTTAATCGTTGTCTTTATTTATTTGTTTAACTTTTCATTAATTGCTTAAATTAACCGATTTTTAATTGTTTAATATTTTCTCTGTTTTTTGGTTTTTTGAAAATTAAAAAATTAGCTTTTCAATCCACAAATATTTAACACAAATTTTATCGTCATATACTTTTTTACTTTCTCTTATATGATCGAAAAAGGATTAAAAGAATATAAAAAGAAAGGATTATAATCGTTATATAAAATAGGAACTCGATATTTTGACGAATCTTCATATTTCAGATCTTCACGAATTTGAAAAACAATTGAAATTATACCTGTGTGTCTGTGAATATGGTAACGCAAAAATGCTTTGAGTGAGGCGGGTGAAATTCAGTATTTTATACAAAATTAGCAGATTTTTATTAAGTTTTGAACGAAATTCGTTCAGAGGAAAATTGTCTGATCAACTGTCTGAATACAACGTAACACGATATTTCCAAACTAAAAGAGCTATGTGAATAAAATTTGGTGGACAGATTAAACATCTAAACTGTAAATCCTTATTAAATTTGGAACCATATCCGTCCAGGGAATGACCGTTTGTCAATCTGTACTTTTGCGTGAGTGTAAATGCGATGATTTAAGTAAATGGATGTTTGCGATCTTGTGACTTCAAATAAAGCTCTGTCTCAGATTTTAGTTTCAATCTGTCCTAAAAAAAAGCGTTCAAAAATGCTTTCGCGTTTCTAATACGTTACTGCGTTCCAATGTTTAATCCTCCCCCCAAAAAATTACCAAAGATCAAACATTTATTGGCATTTTCATAACAATTCTTCGTCAGCGGCATGCAGTTATTAATAAACAAATATAGGTTTTCTTTAGTATACTTCAAAGCACACAACTTTCAAATGCAGGGGACCTTAAAATAAAAATTGGAGTACTAATGGTGTTCATGCCCTTGCCCAAGATGCACAATATTATGTGGGGGTTGGGAGGAGGATAACACTTATATTAGAGAATATACAAGAAAGTTTCCGGAAACCACTTCCTTTGGTTTTTAAAAATTTTTAACACATTTTAAATATATATTTAAACATTCTATATTTGTTTTAGTTACTGCATTTATACTCCTGTACTTACGACAATTATAATTACAGTGTTTGTGTGTACGTTATTGTTTCTATAATTAAAAGTAAATTTTTAAAATGATGTAAAGGTAGATAAATCAAGACTAAAACATAATCATGCTTCTGTGTCTGGAACTATTTGTTCGAATCTCTTGTAAATTTTATTTTTGTACTAACAGGCGAACATTTTCTCTCTTTTTTTCGTTATTTTGTATGCCAAGATTTAAGAAAGCCAACTAATTTGACGCTTCTCTAAAAGCACTTTAAAGCAAATTTATTTTTAATAAGATAGATATATTAGAAAATCGTCACCTCATATTATTTGCTTAATGAAAGATATGACAATATGGAAAAAATAGATTATAGCAATTTTATTTGTTTCAATTATTGAGTTGGCTGTTCAAAATAGGCCTGTAAATTTGGCATCGAGATGCGTATTCGGATAAAGGAATGGAAGGGGGTTGGAGTAGAAATTGAACTGTCAGATTTTTCGTGTTTAACTAGAACGCTATTACTCTGAGATAAAAAAAAATGTGTGAAAAGTTGTAGATATTAAAAACACCTATAAAATGAAAACTCATACGGTGTGATAGCTTAATTAATTTAAGAGCAAATTTTTTAAAAAGTGCAAATTTAAAAAAATATTTTTGATTCTTAAAAAAAATAAAAATGGTGTAATCTTTAGAATTCCGCTTTAGTATGGATTACGTAAAAGGATATAATAGATCAAAATCTCAGATCAGTATTGACTTTATTTTTTGAAGTATTTGTTTTTATTGAAAACAAAAAACAGGATAATCGAAAAATGATTGTAAATACTTTTCTGTAAATCGAATTCGTGGAGCAAAAAAATCCTTCTTTTCTAAAAATGTTGCCCTATGGTTTTTAAATTGTATTATAAAAGTCGATTTTAGTAAAAAAAATGCTGAAAATTAAATTTGAAATCAATATTTTGTATCAATTATCATTTAACCTGAATTCATCTTCCGATTATCATTACGCTTGCGAACATTATTATTTAATGTTTTCCAAGAATCAATCGTGTTAGATTTTTTTCTTCTTCAAATTTAGATTTTCTCGTGTTTTTTTTTTTTTCCCTTAAAGAAATCATTATGATACCTTTTGAAATCGTTCAAGAACACCTTTAATTTTATTTTTCGTCCTCAGATTCTAACTGATAGAAAAGTACTTAATAGCTTTTTTTTCCAGACAACCTTTTTTCTTTCAATAAAAAAAATAAATATTGATATTAATGAAAAATAAATTTGATATCTATCTGAAATTTCTGCCGATTATTTTGAAATTTTAAAATGTTTTTTTAGTTTTAAGAAAAACGAAAAATATTTTTTCAAATGTAGATTTTTTAAAAAATTTATTATTTTATGTCTTTTTTAATATGTATAACCTTCTATTTTAAACTGTTCTTTTCATATTAATTGCGTTTTATTTAAACGCAAAAAAAAAAGAAAAAAAAACCTTTAATATTTCTACATCTAACCTCTTTCCTCTATTCTGTAATATAACTGGGTGCAAATTTAAAGTCCTATTCGGTTAGCCTACTCAACGACTTAAACCACTAAGCTTTTTGTTATTGTCTTTTCCATCTCTAAGAACAATTTGACTGGATTCTATTACCATGTGGAATACAAGCTTTCTAAATTTCGAATAATTTAACTCTTAATTCTCTGTTGACATTTTGCCTGTAAATTATTTCTATGTTTTACATTTGGCTCATACAATTTTTTCATTTGGTAAGTTTACCAAAAATTATTTTTCTAAAAACAATCTCCACATTTTAAAATTTTTAACTTCCAACATTCCATCTAAAAAACTTTCACTAAAAAAATTTCCTACTTTTGATATTCCAAATGTATATCTAGATCTCTTTACGTAGAATACCAATTAGGCTACAGTTTAGATAAGTTTCGAAAAATGTTTAGAATGTACTTATGTCCATGATCCCATGAATTTAAATGAACTTAGATCCTATTTTTATGCATTGCTGGTTTTACATGAAGTACTTTTCGAAATTTTTGTCGTAATAATCTTTTTACTGGGGAAAATTGATTCAGTTCACTGACTTTCATTACTTTTATAACGATATTTGTATCAATTACGTGTGTTATTTATAATTCGCTATAAGAGTACTGACAATGATTCATGAGGTTGTTACAATTACTCTTTGAACATCATAGAACTTCCTTCCGTTTCAAGTTTTTGATTATTTTCAAGGTATGTTTTTCTTTTGTTTGTTTCGATCTTTTCAATTTGTTATTCTTATTTTATTTTGATAAAAAAAATTGTTTTATAAAAGATGAACGTTACTCCTACTAAAACAGTTTTTTTTTTCCTATTGATGTAGAGAAGCTTGAATTTCACGGCTTTTGTTTGAGTTGAAATTTGATTTTACAGGGATAAATGAAATTATTCAAGCATTTCCTTAATCACTTATTTATCATAGAAATTTGCATGCAATCTGAAAACAATTCGCACAAATATATTTACAATTTTTACAAATATAACATTACAATGATACGAAAGGTTAGAATTTATTGAATTAACGCATATTATGAAGCAAATAGATTTGTTTTGTGAAGGGAGGAATGCCAAAACGATTGCCATTCTGCCATTGACGACTTAATTTGTTGGTTATGACGACATAAAAGGGCTTGTGATTGGGGGATTTCAACCGAATGAATTTTATGATTTGTGAAATTTTGCATTTGAACGACGATATTATAAATATGATGTAAAAATTTAGTATATGATAAATGGCTGGAAAATAGATATTTTAATAATTCTTGATAACCTTAATTTCCCTCTTGATAATTTTAGTATATCTTAATTGATAGATTTTAAAAAATTTATTTAAAATAAATTGCTTCGCTCGTTTGAATACTGACAGTTTTGGTGCATATTAATTCAAAAAATGTTTGTTTCTTAGGATTAGTAAAGTTCAATGCTGTGGACAAAAGTAGACTCTGCGGTTAACAATGAAAAATCCTTTTTATTGAAATATTTTTTTTTACAATTCAATTAAAGGTTAATTCTTGAGTTTTCCTTTTTATTATTAAAGTTTTGAAAAAAATTATATTTCTTCAGTCGAATGATGGTATTTTTTTAAAATGATGTTAAGTATCGTAACTTCAGATTTATCACATGAAACACTGAAAAATGGTAGTGTCGATAAAGAATAATCATATGATGACAGCAGGAGATTTATGTTCAGATTATATTTCACATTCTGGTTCTGCCTTTCTTTTTGTTCAAGTTCACGCTATTGATAAGTTATTTATTAGATTCATTCGCCCACTCAGTTTCGCACCTGGTTCCTTACACATTAAAAAAAAAATGTCAAAAGTCATTTGCAGACTTGTTTCCAAGTGTAAGCGGCCAACAATTTATGAATCTTCCATGCTTATAGATAGATTATAAAGTTCCTTGAATAATTCATGAATAAAATTTATACATTTGCAATTCATATATCTAAGTTTTGACGATTTTTCTAGTATACGTTTTTGTTTTTTCATAATTGTTAATCTTTAAAATGTTTCTTTTCTAGTGGTACAAACAATTCCTATGAGATTAAGTTCATCAATTTGTTTAATTAAATAAGATAAAGAAATATGCTGAATTCTGATATGATTTAGGGAATATGCAGTATTATTTATCAATCATATTTTCAATACTTCTTTGCACAGAAATTAGATAATGCCACCAAAGCTTTAAAGAGAATAAAAATATATTTTGGTATAATTCAGTTGTAATGGCGACCTAAACGCGCCTAGAAAAAATTTCTCCAAATTATAAAATTTACTCGAGTGCATATATATATATATATATATATATATATATATATATATATATATATAATGATATTTTACACTCTAATTTCAATTCTAATTAATTTCCAAAGTTTTATCGTAATTCAGCGCATAGTAACTTCATTCTAAAATATTCTCTTATTTCCTGAACCCATTCCATTTTTTCTACATAATTAATTCAACTGAAGCTCTGTGAAAATGCTTTAGTCGATGGTCCCCACACTCCGATTGAAGGAATAAAATACGGTCCAGCTAAGCACATTCTTTTAAAAGATCACTATGATTCCCTTATTTGTGATTGGCATGTGTTAGAAATCCCTATTAAAATCTCACAGTATATATTCACAAGGATAAAATTTTCATTAACTTTTCCTCACTTCATATTGTGCTCGTTCTTGTTGTATATATATATATATATATATATATATATATACACACTCACAATAATTTGCGAAATTTTTTCTTGGAGCTTTTTGGTCGCCGTTACAACCGAAAAGTACCTATATTTTAAGTGATTTCATTTGAATTTGTAACCACGTAACCTGTTAAACACTGATATGCTGAAATATGGTTACTCATTTATTTTTACCTACTGGTTTGCTGGTTTCAATTTTTTTTTTTTTTTTTTTGTACATACTCGCATGTAGACGGCATTTCATCGTTTTTTTCTCTTCCAAACTCCTTGACCAGATGATTCATTGGTGTTATTGCTATGTGGAATTTTTTAAACACGTCTGGTTTCCGGAAATCTCATAGCTTTTTGATTTTGAAGTGGAGGTCTTTGCTAGCTCTCGGGATATCTCTACTGTTCTCTTTCTATCAGCCATTCATCTTCTTTTAATTTGTATATGTTCTGAAATGTCATTTGCTTACTATTCGTCACATATTTTAAAAACGCCTGATTTCATGAACAGCTCCGATAGATTTGAATCCAAATTTCGCAAACACGGAACTTTTCATGGTAGACGCCACCTCTGATGATTCATTAAATTAAAATTGATTTTCTAATTCATCTAACTCCGGGAAGTGGCACTGAGTTTAGATTTTTATGCTTTTTGTTCCTCTCAGAATATCTTTCCCTTTAATTAGTCACCCATCTTGTTCTAATAATACTTTGTAAGAGAGTGATTTTTCCAACCTTATTAAAAGGCTTTGCTGACTGTTTCTGTTCTTCCTTTTTATTACCTGTAAAAATAATTTCCGCTTTCTGAAGTGACTAAAGCAGTTCAGAATTTCAAATATGATATTTCTGTTTAAAGGTTTGTGGCTTCATTCCAAAATCATCATGAATTAAATTATTATTATTTTTTTTAATGACAGAAGTCCTTGCTCTTTTCGCCCGAAGAATTATTTAACCGGAAATGGTAAATCATTATTTATTTCTTTATTCTGTCATCGATTTTGCTGCTGCCAAATGTTGCCGTTAAGACCAGCAGAAAAATGCCTTCATCTATTCGATTTGAAAGAAAAAATCTAGACTTTACTTTGAAAGCTATGACCTTTCACATCTCACAGTTCTTATCTTTTTAAATCTTATAAATGTGGAAATATCATATTGACGACCATTGTCAGAATATTAAATCTTATTAACACCAAATATTTCAAAAATGGAATTTAAAACTTATTAAGTTGCAGATCTATAATTTTTTAGAATTTTCCAGTTTAGACATATAGTTATGGAAATCGTTTTGTGGCTTGAAGTTCAAATAGCTCGGCCCTTTATTCTACTAAAAACACGAAGCAATGGTGATAAAAATATATACGAGACTTACACGATTAACAGCAAGCAATACTACCGACAAACGCAGACAGCAAATCGCTGAATAAAAAACATCTGAGTGCAAACAATTAAAGAGTTTACATCGAATTCAACACTCCAAAGAGAGAATTGATTCATAGTATGAATGTTTTGCTTTTTTATTAACCACTCAACAGGTAATGGAATTTTCTGAATAAAACTTCAGATCTCGGCTCCTAATAGAAATATCGTTATAATTCTTGTATTTCCGATAGCTATTGTCTTTGTTATCAAGTTTGAAAGGTAATTGATTTGACATTCGTTCAGTATCTATTTCTTCTAATAATAAGATTGAATGTATATGTATGTAGGTTTTAAACTCTCTAAAGGCCAGAATGCTTGGTTTAAATTTACAAAATTTGGCACATATATAGCTTGGAGAGTGGTAATGCACACTTCGTATGTTTTGAAATTTATATTAAAATTTTAATTAAAATTAAGTTGAATTTTGATGTTATCCGCAATACTTCTGGAAATAATATTGAAAAAAAAAAAAAGAATGATACTCCATCTCAAAATATGAAGAAATGTTTATTTAATGATGCCAATTTAATAGTTGTACAAATTTTTCCTAAATTTTTGCATTTTTTCATTAAAAAAAAATTTTTTTTTTTTGTCAAATTTCCGACAATAGTTTACAATGTTGCTTTGAAATTCAAACCGTTTTCATTGTTTCATCAAACATATAATCAATTTTCTTCCATTGTTAAAAGTTAAAGAAAAAGGACCCTGTTTACTATGCTTGTATTTTTTAAAAAATGAATCAAGACATGAAGTTATAATATGGAGAAATAAAGAAAACTGATGAATTGGATATTTTCATTTTTAATACTCTATAATGTATCAAAATGGTTATGGGTTAATTTGATTGGTTGGTCTCTATCAAAAATTTCATTTACACAATAAACAAAAGTAAGACATTTAAAATAACACGGTTAATTTGGCTTTATTATAGACATGAAATTATATCCAAATGAATTATCTGAAATTAAATATAACCAATACTCTTGGAGACCCAGTTGGTCGCTAGAGATGATTCGTTCAGGTTATCTGTAAATATCTCTTTTCAGCACTGTTACCAGAATTGCAGGGAAGCTGTACTACTGTATAGTTCTACCCTAGCAACATTAACGACAATGATCGAATTTTTTGATAGACTTGATCCTAAAAATGTGAGTTTAGTTTCAAGAAAACTTCCACTTTATTGTTCTTTTCCCATAAACAATAAAGTAGTTATTTCGGTAGCCGCATTTCTTTTATATCTGATTTTTTTAAAAACCTAAATATTTAAAACGATATCATTTATTTCTGTTTCCATTTCTTAAACAGCATATAACTTCTCTAGAACATTTTACAATTGTTAAATCTAAAAGAAACTTGTAAAGAACTTTGGCTGAAACGCATTTTTATACAACTTTTATGAGAAAATAAAAAGGATTTTTTTTTTCAAAATTAATCCAATAAATAGATGTAGTTTTATTATAAAATCGTGAATTTTTGAAAATTAACCCATTATATAGAGGCATTTTTTCGTTTATACAATCAAAATATGATTCATTAAATCAAGAATTACCGACTTTTTTCTTGCTCCACCGTTATTTTTTTTACATTTATTAAATTTTGCATACCTTCGTCTTCAACTAAAGCATAAAGAACTTTGATTTTTCCTTTGTAAAAATAATTAATCGTCATATACAAATGTATGTTGATGATGAACTATCAACTATGAGTAATTCCTTTCTAAATTTATTAATCAAACTTAACCCATTAGATTTTAGGTTTATTCACTTGTAATTTAACTAGGAATTTATCTTGTGATTTTTCTTGAATATTTAAACTAAATTTTATAATCATATTATACGAAGTATATAGAAAGTGTAATTTGTAACAAAGATAACCAAAAAATTCTTGGAGCTAGACGAGTAGAATTTGGTAAATGATCTTTACACCAAATTTATAGATTTCTCTCAAATTTTGAGGGTTTGAATATAAAGACGATACCTTAAAAAATAAAAATAGTTAAATAAATAAAATTAGATGCACAGATTTAAAATCTTTAGGGCAGACACCTATCAAAGTTTGAGCCAAAATAAAGGTTGATCGTCTGTACTTTCAAAAGCACGTAAGCACGATTACTCAAAACCGCAATGACTTAAGCATAGTCATATCACTGACTCTCCGACACGCCCTAAGGCACACGGATAAATAATGACCGGACCGCCGCAACAGCAACATTGGCGGGAACTGTGGTTGATTCCTAAGGGTCATCACCGGCCACGATACAACCCTTCCCGAAGGAAGTACGTCCCGTCATCGATGGGAGGAGCCAGATCCCCCACCTGTTATTGTACACACAAGGGTGGTGAGATAAAACCACCATACCGGAAGCATCTCATCCTCATTTCGAGGTGTGTCCCCCCGGGGGATATAACTTAAACATATGAAATTCAAATGTAAATTCTTAACCAAATTGTAGTTCTATGTCAAATTATGGTTTCAGTCACTTGGGGAAAACGCGTCTATAACACAATTCGATTTCTGGACATTATTAACTGCATGCCAAGGATTATTCATATAAAAAAATTGCGTATTACTCGATATATTCCGTAAAAATGCTAAATTCACAACAAGGGTTAAGATTTCATAACTGTTGTATGCCAATTCCATGCAAGATGTTTTCTGCCTTACCAAAGATCTATAATTTTTTGCTGGGTTGGGTGGGATATAACACCTTTATTAGAGAGTACGCGAAAAAGGTTTTAGGGATACAACTCCCACTAGTTTTCGTTCAGTTTGGAATAATTTTAAGGATTTCTGTTAAAGGTTTGTAGACAAAAGCAATTGATAAAGTGTTTATCGAAGATGCAACTCTCATTAAGTAACTTCAGAATTGTTATAATGAAAATATTTACACTTTTACTGCACTTCCAAAGATATACTTTTTATTTTGTTCGAAATCTTTTTTGAATATGCAGTATTACATTAGTATTTTGAATAAGTTGAAATTTCGATAGATTTTATATTATAGTAGTAGTCTTCAGAATTTTTGAATGTGTATAAAAAATATGCAATTTATTTGAATCTTGAACTACATATTACCAATAATTCAAAGTTATATTCTACTCAGGAATATATACTTTCTCTATCTATATAAATAGAAACATTCGGCGCTCTTTCCGAAATTTTTAGGCCATTGTTTTTGATTTGCGTTCTTTGAGGGCTATTCTTCATCGGGGGTTCGCGTTATAAAACAATGATATTTTGTGGTCTTCTTATCCTGTCAACAAAAACTATTGACTACTCTCCTTTGGACTTAAATTATGGAAAGTATATCTATTTTTGCGTCTAGTTTTTGATCCAATATATAAGAAACTCACTTCGGCTTGGAAATGAAAGTGATATATTACTATCTTTATTTGAATTTCAAGAAAACAGTAGTTGTCGCATTTCATGTGATGACTCATATTTTCTTTATTTGGATAAAGAATACGATAACAACAATTATTTGTTCTGATAACTTAAAACTCTTAGCAGAATTTTTTTTTATACTGCATAAGGAGTTCTAAGTAGTTTCAAATCTTGTTATTTTTATTTTTATGATAGATCCTAAAAAAAATCTGAACTTTTCTTTACCTGAGTAGTTTTTAAAAACATTTAGTTAGCATTCAGATACCGAAAAATTATTTTAGCCGTGTGGTGAGTTTCTATGTTTATATTATATTATTTTATTAAAGTAAAAAAAAATTAATTATCTTTCAAAACCACAGATTTTTAATTTAATTCTCGTAATATTAACAATGCTAAAAAGTTTTCAATGTTGCTTTGAACGATGGTTCTGAGACAAGATTAGTTTAATTAATCAGTAATAAATTTAGGTTCATAAAAAACTAAATTTGAAATATTGAAAAAATTTTATTTCAAAAATAGGCTATCATATCCTTTTTATAACGATGACATTAAAAAAGAATTCTTTGCATTAAAGAATGAATAATACCACAGATATGCCGAATTTCTTTGAATCTCTGTTGCTCTCTTATTATTAAAATCATACAATGATTTTAATAGTAAGAGAGCCTTAAATAAATTGATTAAATTGTAATACTAAATAAATTCAATTGCGCTTGAAATCAATAGACAGAAGCCTGAATTTCATGATTCGGGAACAAAAATTGATACAAAATGTTTTTTTTTTACTTTCTATATTTCCCAGATTTTTTTCTAATTATTAAAATTGGAAGTATACGTTAGATTAATTAGTAAATGAGAAAAAATGGTTATAATAGTATTGTTCGACGCAATCGCAGTTTTATTGCAATAATATCAAATGAAGAATACAACTTCAAATGTAAGCCAAAATAAACAGCAAAATATCATCGCCGAATCAAATAGATTGTGATAAAAAATTTATAATAGAATCCCTTTTTTAAAAAGCGCGGAATAATTTTTATTTTTATCGTCACACTGTTTGGTTCTATTCAACTTGAAACGTTGAAATAAGCCGAATTGTAAATTATGTATGGAATAAAGCTATGCTAAAAAAACAAAACATGTTTTTAAAAAGGCAAATTAGAGAGGAAGAATTATATCATTCGCGTCCTTGAAATTAAAGCGATATCTAAATAATTTTGTAAAAAAGTATTTCTTGAAGAATTTAATTTAAAATGTGCTTTGAAAATCGGATTATTTATATAAGAAAACATTAGTTTGTTCTTTTTCCTAATGAATACACATCTTATTCCAATTTTTAGCCTTGTACGATTAAAAACACAACATTAAATGAAAACTTTTTAATATTTATCGAAATATTAGATTCTTTTCGGCTCAATAAGTGGAGAACGCAAA
Organism: Argiope aurantia; assembly: GCA_026543865.1. Lineage (NCBI taxonomy): Eukaryota > Metazoa > Arthropoda > Arachnida > Araneae > Araneidae > Argiope > Argiope aurantia. Next base: position 163,013 of record JAPMOR010121399.1, on the reverse strand, counting down.
TTTCTTCTTTAAGAATTTTGCTTAAATAATATGTGAATATTCAGATATTAACTTTTATTTTAAACTTTCAATAAACCCTAGCTTCTTTATTTATCTCATCATAAAAGTAAACAAAGCCTTTAAGGCATAATAAAAAATTTATATACTTAGAAAGCGAAAACTTTAATTAGAAATCAAAACACGTCTCTTTATAATGATTCCAAATGCTGTTTTTCTCTTTTTAAATCATTATTGACATTGCTTTAAAAAAATTTGCCTGCTCTCTTAAAATACGTATACAATCTTGATGATATAAAAATAGACAATCTTTGTTCTTTTAATTTTAATCCACACTTTCATTCCAAAATAATAATAAATTAATCTGCCTAATCTAGTTGCAGGCGAATCATAAATTTCCCACCTTGCAAGATAAAAAGAAAATTCTTATTTCGAGTGAAACAACTTATCCCTCACTGCTCGCTTCTGTATCATCACCCTTTGAACCTTAAAAAACAAAAACAAAATAAAAGAAAAAAAAAACACCTGCACATCTACCGTCCCATAGCAACACCTGCACTTTATTCCCTATTGGGGAAAAATGCCCAACAAACACAGTGAGCCCTTGTTCTCTGACCACGTTGTTCTAGTGGTTGCCCCTAGGGAGATGCACGACTCTTCGCTCAAGTTCAAACTATCCCAGGCCACAGGCTGTCCAAACTAGAAGGTCGTTCACTTCTGTTCGGATCGGTTGGTTGTGCTTTCTTCTCCCCAGTGCAGGCAGCAAGCTTCAGCAGATCATCATTCGAACCCGCACCACACAGCAGCTAAGGTAAGGTAAGTGCCGTTTTCCCGTAGAACGCTCTGTTCTGTTCCTCTGGGTTTCTTTTTTTCGCTTAGTATTGCATAATGAGGCTGCGTAATTAACGGTTATTGAGGAAATGATGGTTTTACTGTTATGTGGACTGTCGCGCACGGTTATTCGTGCGTTTTTAAAAAATTTTATTTCAGTATTTAAATTTTTTTTTTATCTAAAAGTTAGATAAATACTATGCTGTATTACCGAAACCCGGAACTTCAGATATCGTTTATCGCAGAAATAACCGCCCACCTTTTGGCCCCAGGATGATCTTGTTTTCCATCTCCCCTCCCCCCCACTTTTTTTTTTAACGTATGGAAAGGTTTTGCAAGGTTATGAGAACTTTCTTTTGATTGCATTTTTTTAAATAACTAAATAAAAGAAGTAATTAAAAAGTTTAGTTTATTTTGTAAGAAAGAATTAATTATTATCAATTTTGAAATTTCCATTTTAGCTTAGATACATTTGTAATTTTATTTTATGACTTGAAAATTATTTGAACTTTAATGAGTGCAAGAAGAATTTAAAAGATAATAAAATTTTTTCTTTAATTATATTTTTGAGTATTAAAATAATAGAGATGTAGAGATGTTTGGAATTTATTTGCTCACAAAAAAAGTTATTAAAGTTTTTTTTTATTTTTATTTTTTTGCAGTTTAAAATTGTGTTGTGGTAGCTTGTGTTTACATGTTTATAACTTTATTACATGATTTGTAAATTATTTTGCTTTTTTTACATACAAAGTTTGCAAGATTATGATAGTTATTTGTTAAATTTTTTCGAAATAACATAATAAGTAAAAAAAATGTAGTTAATTAACTTTCTTTATGAATATTCATTAAGTTGCTCTTCAAATTCCATCTATTTTGTGTCACATTTTCTATGTGGCAAAAAAGTACTTTTTAAAATAAAATTTAATTAAGTAGAAATGAATTTGTTGCATTTTTGTGTGTGTTCAAGATGGAAAACTGCATTAACAAAATATACATAATGAAGATTTATTCATTAATTTAGTATTCTAAATTGGTTCTCTGTCGATAAAATTAAAATTTTTGTTTTAAAATTATTTTATATAGAAAAAATTATTTTAATTAAAATGATATATTATGGACATATTAAAGAGATAAAATGATTTTTATATACTTGAAAATTAAAAAGATAAAAGTTTGACCACTGTTTCTAATTCTTTACCCTGTTGATAAAATTAAGTAAAATCTATGTTTTAAAATTATTTTGTATTGGAAAAATTGTTTTGATTAAATGAGATATTATGGTCGTACCAGTAAGATAATAAAATGCTTTTTTACTTGAAAATTATAGATAATAAAAGCTTGACCATTGTTTGTAATTCTTTTCTTCAGTAGACAAATGCATAGCGGTTTAAAAGAAAATATTGTGCTGTTTACTGTGCTTTATAGACGTGCATACTGTAATTAATATTAATTAATCATTGGATTCCAAAGTTTGCAAATGATTTTATACAATCCTTTTTGCATAATTCTTTCAAACGAACACGAAATTTCAATAGAAGGAACGAGATGAGACGAACTGCTATATTACTTTTTATTTTCTCGAATATTTTATATATGAAAAAAGAGAAAATATTGTAACAGTCGTACTCGAGATTTTGTAGAATCTCCATGGTTTTAGATCTCTTTTGGCCTGAAAAATACATATTTAAAGGCACGATAATACACAAACTCTTTGAGCAAGGTGAATGAAATTTTGTATATGGTCTTTACTTCATCTAATTTTGAATGATAAAATTTGATCTGTATCAAATTTTGAATGAAATCCATTCAGAGGAAATTTATCTGTATGGTTATCTAAGTGAATTTTATAAATCTAAAGATCTAGATTTATAAAATTTAGTAAACAGACTTGGCATCTATAATGGAGATCCGTATCTAATTTGGAGCAAAATCTTTGAAGGGAATGGCTGTTTGTATTTAAGCATCATGTAGATAAATAAAATTTGGTATGTTATCTTGCGACTATAATTGCAGTTTTGTATCAAATTTCCGTTTCAGTAGGTTGAAAATGTTGCCTAATATACACATTAGATTTCATGCCAGCGATTAATCGCAAAAACTGCTAAGAATAACCTGCTAATAGATTCTTTCGTAACAATTTTTTCGTCTCAGTTTTGTCAACTACACTACGAAACATTCAACTTTCTGAAAATAAAAATCTGAGCATCTGTAGTTCTCATACAGGTGAAGGGGGATAAAGTTTATTTATAAATACGAGACTGTTTACGGGAGATAAATCTTGATCGTTTGTAACATTTTAAGGGTACTGTAATGAAATGGTCAAGCTTAAAAACACTACCAAGATATGCAATTTCCATAATATCTCGGAATAAATTTGACATAAAAGATTATATTTGCAATTTTTTTCTGAATTTTTAGCAAATTGCAAATATTTTTCGCATATTATATATATATTCATCTACTAGAAGATGTTATTTCTTAAGACTTTTAACCAAGGTTTGTAATATATTTTGGCGTCAATTTGCATTTTTCATTTCCATCTCTGTTCTTATCAACGTTTTGCCAAAATTTTAGGTCATTTTTCATCTGAATTTCTCAATTAAAAGAGCTCGGAATTTTACAGTAAGCATCCACTTAACAATCGCTTTATTTTCAAAAATGCAGTATTGCATTTGGAAATGGTTCACCTATTCACAATTCTGTTTGGATCAAATACTATTACCAAAATAAAAGGTAGTGTTTCATCTTCCAGATAAAACCGATGATGAATTTTTCTTACTTTTATAAATCACCTATTTCTTTAACACACCCTATATTATTTCATTTACAATAACGACATCCTGGAATCCATTCTTATCGAATCACAAAATTCCCAAGGTGACAGATTACATTTCAAATTTGGATTGAAATGCAAAGCATGTTCGGAAACATGATTATTTTTTATGCAGATGCGCAACCTAGCCTAAGGTAGGCGATATATTTCAAATTTACGCCTCAGGACTCAAAAAGCCCTTTTAAATCTTCAAATTATTCTTTATTTGATGAACTTTTCATGCTTATTGAAACGTGCAATTTGCTAAAAAAAAGTTAATGTAGTTGAAGAAAATTATTTTAGAAAAAGAAGGCTACTTAGTAGCAACATTCTTAAGTCAAGCGGAGTAATTCAGATTTTTTTTTTCCTTTTTCTTATCTATGTGTAATGTTTTAAACCTTTTCTGTCCGATTCTTCAAAAGATTTCCATAATTTTTTTTTTCATTTTGGAACTTATAAATCTGCCAGTAAGCATTAAAATAAATATTGTTGTAAATTTTAATTACTCCTCTTTCGTTTCGGATTTCCCATGAGATGACACTTAATTCAGTCTATGCAAGATGTTTTGTTAAATCGCCCCCTCTCCCCCAGTTTCAATAATTACTCGTAAGCATGATAATGGTGCCTTCCTTCTCTGGATGAATCTCCCTCTTGATTTATTTAATATATTTTCCAATATTTTTTACATTTTTGTTAATGACTTGTCGCCTTTTACGACAAGCAGATTTGCCGAGGATATTGGTTATATTTTATTTAATTTATATCGTTTAGATATGAAGACATCATTTCCGTATTACATCTGATTGCCATATAATAAAACCGTGTTATTTTTATTGTCTTGCATATTTTTTCTTCATTGTGTGATTAAACGTTTTTAATGGAGATCAGTCCTATGACATTATAGCACTATCAAAAACATAAATGTTCGATACGTAAAGGCACTATTGAAAATCTAAATATCTTCTAACCATCACATTACTGTAAATTTACATTTTTATTTTTCAAATCATTGATAGAAATTACACATACTATATAAAAAGGAACCTTCTCCCTTAGTTTTCAACAAAAGAGGAAAATTCCGCTACTAAATGTTTGCTGAAATAATGAAAATAGTTTGAATTTCAGAGCAATACTGTTATCTATTCTTGAAAATCAAGAAAAATAAATAAATAAATAAATAAAAAATAAAAAAAAATCAATACAATTTGAACGGATATTAAATTGGTATCATTAAAAAGACATTTAAAAAATTTGAAACGGTTTAAAATACATTTTTCTGAAAAAAATATTTATAGAAGTTATTGTTGAAAAACGCTAAAATTGTTTCGAGGTGCACTTTCCCATCTTCCTGTATATAAATATATATATGTGTGTGTGTGTGTGTGCATGTATGTGCCAAATATTTGGTAGTTGTAGGTCAAATAATCTGATCTGTATAGTGCCGACACACACACACAAATTTATCTTTTCCTTAATACAAGAATCCAATTTTTTTTTACACACAACACAAGATTTTTTTACAAATATTCCTTTTGTTACGGCGAAACTGCATTTCTTGATAGAATTTAATATACAGCTTAAAATACTTTTCTCTTGTAAAAGAACAATGTGCATTTATGAGCCATCCAGAATTATAACGAGTTTTTAAGATCATGAATCGTTAATTTTTTGTATTAGTTTTTAATTTCTTTCCTTTCTTAACTAATCTACTCCTGTTTTATAATAAGTATAGAAAGTTTTGTTATATTATAAATTTAACATACACTTTCCTTTTTTTCTCTCCTAAATATCTCCGACAACCTTCAGAGTCATTTTCTTCCCTAGAGAATTCGTAATGAACGCGTGAAACAATGCGCTGAAGCAGCTTTCATCATTAATGTGTTCACATATGAATGAAATTGAAGGTATTAACCTTTACGTACTAACAATGCAAAAGCACATGTATTTCCTCATCTTGAAAGAAAAATTTTGATTCTTTCAAACCTTACCTCATAATAGCTATTATCTACTCTTAGGTGACCAGTTAAAGGAATTAATGACTGTTTTTACGTACAAAATTGCATAAATTTCGTTCTCGAATTGAGTGATCCTGTATCAGAGGATAAAACTACTTTTTAAAGGAAATTCTGGAGAGATTTGGGAACCTCTACCTTTATTTATATTATTATAGAATAAATCGATTCGAATCTTGTAGAATGGCATTAATTCATGCTGATAATTTAATTATGGAATCCTTTGGCTATCGTATCTTACGAAAAAGGTTATGATGTCATAACTCAACGTAAGACATCACAGATGACCTGCGCATTTACATTTCTAATGTGAATCATGTATCTTGAGATGACTGTATTGTTTTATTCTTTTTTCATGCATATTTTTTTTCTGAAATCGTGTTTTAAATGTTCTCAAAAATCGGGAATGAATATTATCTGTATACAATGCTATAAACGTTCTTTTGGGAGGATTGCAAATGCATTGCCAACATCTAATCTATCAGCATCTGAACTGGAATAACATCTTAATTTTATTTCTGATTTCTAAACAAATTTTTAAACTTTGTGATGGTTATTTTTAATTCTTAACTTTATTATTATTTTTAGACTCTCTGCATTTTTTTCCCGATTCGTTGTATTTGTCCACGAAAAATAATAAAGACAGCTTTGAGTTATTTTTAGAATTCTTTTAATTTCGTAAATATCTTGTCGATTAATTTCACTTGTTATTGTTCCATAATTATGAAAAATTATTAAATTGAACTTAAATAAAATTAATTTTATTGAAACTTTTCTTTCTTATAAAAGAATAAATAAATATGCCTATAAGAATATTTATTAAATTTTCAATTTATATGAAAACTTAATAAATTTTAATGATTCTTTTTTAGAAAATTGAAGAAATTGTGAAATAGCATTAGTTGACAATCTTCGATGTATGAGCAACGATTGAAATTTTATTTTTAAATTTATGTATTTATATTGATAGTTAGTTATTTTCTTCATTTTAAACACAGCGTGTCGTGCATGTTACTCGTAAACATTTTGATAACTTAAACAGTGATAACTTTGTTTTTCTACCGATAACTTCGTGTTTACTATTGACTTATTTATTTTTATATGAATTAAATGATAATTATGTTGTTTGTTGCTATGCTTTTTTCTATACATAAAGAGTTTTTGGTTTCTGCTTTTATAAGTATTGGATAAAATAACATTTTCAGCTAACTGAATAAAATTTCTTAATGGTTAAAATTTTTCAGCTTGTATAGATTCGCCTAATGTATGATTTCTATAATCATTTATTAGTATCAGCCTAAATTACTACTTTATGCTATGATAATATTTTTAGGATATTTTCTTAAATAAAATTTTCAGATAGTTTTCATTTAGAGCAATGCGTATAATTTGCTATGAAGATAAATTAGTTATTTCATTAAAAAGGTTTAAAATTGTCAATTGAAAAACAATTCGATTAAAATCACTACTTTTATTGTAAAGTCGTGATTTTAACGGGATAAATTATACTGTTTTAAGATTAATAGTTATTTAACTATTTTTGAATAGCCACCATTTTATTTCATCCTTTCTTTTTTTATAAAGAAAGTTTTATTGAAAAAAACTACCTACATTAAATCTTGATCAGTATGTTATATAAAACAGCATTACTGAAATCACAGATTTTTTTAACCATTTATTATTTTTTAAAAAAAATACATTCTTTAAAAGAAAATCCTGGATTTATTTTTTGTGCAGTAGTAATTAAAATCCAAGCGTTCTGGAGTATTTTAGTTTAAAATTAAAAATTAGCCGAAGGAAATTTATCGGATTAGTACTTTTTGGAATTTGATTCAGTTAAGGAATCATACTGAATTTTTTATTTTACGTTTAGATTAAAAGTTATGCACCATTTAAATTTTTATGACCAAGAAAGACAAATTGAAGAAAAAAAATGAAGCTCGTTCTCGACCATGAGTCATGCTTGTGATTCATACCTTCTGATTAGATGACCTCTTCTCTGCTGTTTCGTAATTATAGCTGAAAGGGTGTCATCTAAGTAAGTAATCAGTGTGAAATACAGATGCCAGTCAAATGACGTCAACGGGAACCAACATACTCATGCATAGATTCGAAAAAATGTTAAAATGCATAAAATTTATCATAGACAGTTATGTGTGAATTTTTGGCTATGTTAATATGATGAAAAATAAGAAATTTAATTAAAAATATTTGGAAGAACTAAAAAAATTGGAATTTACAGTTTCAGAATGTTAAAAATTTGATAGAAGATAAAAACAAATTATTAGATGTAAGAAAAATTTCGCAGTTCTCATTACAGAAAATAAATCCTCATATTCTACTAAAAAAATGTTATTTAAAAATTAATAATAATTAAAAGGTAAATAAATTTAATTCACTCAAATACTGAGAAAAATTATTCTAAACAACTGATTCAATCTGATACAGATGTGAAATGAATTATTTCCAAAATTATGCCAATAATTATTCTAAATATTTTGAACAGATTGTTTTATTGATTTTGGAAGAAGCAATACATAATTTATGCACTTTAAAGCCTTATACAAATTTTCATAAATTGAAATTGGTAAGTATGCTGAAATCGAGGAAACATATTATGTATCTAAAATCTTAGATGTTGGACACATGGCTGATTCTAAAATATCTGGTGCAAAAATGTCAAAGCAGATTGAAAAGCTCTAAATATGCTGATTTCGTAATAGAAAGTGTGGTACATTGAAATAATAAAATGAATAATATGCTTTGATAAAATTCAATGATAAGGTAGTCACTGATGTTGTTATATTTAAATTTGCAGGTTAACACATAGCATTCTTTAATTTGAAGGTATCATGACACAAATGCCTCTATTACAAGGAAAAAAATTCTATTAATGTTTGATTTGTCATAAGTGGCGTAATTAACTAGTATAGATCCCCCAAATGTTTAGAATAGTATTGTTAATAGTTTGTTTCAAATGTTCAGGATGGAGTCAATAAAACTCACCCTTGTAAACAACTATAAAAGTTTTTTTTTTTCAGTTCTGGAAATAAGAGATATAGACTTCGAGACTTAGATATACTTCAAGAATGGCATTTTGCCAATCTTGACACTCTATATTTACGCTGTTGCTTGACATAGTGCACAATTATTTAGCAAAATAATATATTCTATGCAAAAAAATCCTTCTGAAAATTGGTCTGTACATATATCGTTCCAATACAACGAATATCAACATTTCAGCAGTAATTTGAGAAATTTGTCTTAATTCTCCTATGATCTTTAAATTCAAAGGAGTGAACTCATTTCTTTGTGCCTTAACCACACTATTTCACATGTAGGAAATTCAGGTTTTGGGGAAACGATTAAACGCATGATCTGAGAAAGTAATTTTGAATCCAAGAAAAATCTAGTGATTTGATTGCCGTTTGTCATTGAAAATGCATATGAAATGTCTTATATATATTTTTAGTGAGTACCATCCGATGGTACGAGACTTATTTCTTCAAGATTTATTGTAAAGAAGTGTTTATAATAGAAGTTAACCCTTCATAATAGAATTTAGAATATCTATTATAAAAGGTTGGATGAATAAAGTACGTGTTTCTTTCTTATTTTACTATTGCTAACACATTTTTGACAAATATTTTAAAGTCAGTTTGTGCAATAGAATCTTTCTTATCCGGTAACAACGAGATCTCATTGAATCAGAATCGAATACATATTTAATAAAATATAAATTTATAAAACATACTGTTAATTTTTGCTATACCTTATGTAGAAATATAATGCTTTTTTTTATATTTTGGCACCTCTTAGCCCTAGAATGCATAATTTTTTATTTTTTACAAAAAAAAAAAAAAAAAAAAAAAATCAACATATTTTGAATAACTGCATATAATGCAAAAAAAATATTTTTTTCGGGAAATTAATAAAGAAAAATGTGCCACTTGGCTACATTATGAACGAAACATTATCTTAGTGACACTAATTACACTATTCGGAATTAAAATAAATGTCCCTTTTCAATAATATATGTTTTCAATGCCATATATCGGTCTTTTCTACAAATATTTATAAAAAAGTATTTAAAATATTTCCAAAACCCTTTGTAGCTCTTTAGAACAGTCATGTGAAGCTTATAAATGGAAATAAAAACGTGTAGCCAAATGACTACATAATGCACTATAGGGTAAATGAGTAATATCGAAAATGATATACATTATTTAAAATTTAAACCCATACACGCAATTTAATGCCTGAAAATTAAAATCATAGAACGTTTTCAAATCCCATTATATCATCGATTGGAAGTTGCGTGTGTGTGTGTGTTTGCCATAACTATGGAACAATGTGACAAAGATTTGCACATGTCAATGATCCTGTCTTCCAGAGTTCATAGAGCTAAATGTGTCATTTGTGCAATTAAATCCCAGCAAGTAATAAACCTGATTATGAATTTAAATTTTAACTCTTAAAAGTGGCTCTATTTTATTCTATTAAGAGAGACTTTACTATATTTATAAATTATGATACCTAAAATTTATACCGATTCCATTTATATTTCATTAAAAGTTATATTTGCCAAATTCGATGCAATTCACACCTTTATGAAGAGTAGAATACTTTTTAAAATAATTCATTAGTTCTTTTAATGCTTCTTGATTTAATGGGACAAAGTGCGACCAACCATCGAATGCAAGAAATGGTAACATCGACATCAAAGAAACTTGATCATCATTAACTTCCATTCGATCGCATCTAGAATGAATCAAACTTCGTTGCCAAATTTGTTTGACACAGAAAAAAATATTATGCTCGAAGGCCATCAGCAATCTCAAAATCATCTGATCTAAAAAAAAAAGTCGTTTTCTTTATGTGAAAATATTGCGTCAGAACACAAATCTTTTTTTATGTATGTAATCATCCGTAGACTTGTTAAAACCGCGAAATTAATTCATTACTTTTTCTTATGTAAAAAAAAAGGTTGAAAGAGTTTAATCACCATAATTAATGCTGTGAACTTTCTTGTAATAATGATGTGAACTTTGTATTCATAATTACTTTTCTGTTTTCCTGAGAAAGGGCAAACTTCATCGGTAGAAAGTTCTCATATCTGTGTCACAGCTATTTATGTAACAATGAGTTCTTAAAAAAATAAAGGAGATGATGTCATGGTAATGCATATTATGACTTCAATAAGCAATTTCAATTTGGATATGAAATTAATTTGTAGTAATTCAAAATTATGCTAATAGCCTAGTGATAATATTTTAAAAGTCCTGGAAAAATTTTCTACATTAACAGGCAATTAAGTCAATCAAAGGATTCTATAACTGAACATTTGAAAAAATGAAGACGAAAGTTGATTTAAGAATCTTATTTTCTGGCATACGTTTTTTCCCTTACTAATACGATGTATAAATATACTAATATACTGTCCCAATAATTCCAATTATTATTACAATCCCAATTATCTGAAAAAGGGAACTATTTGCAAATAAAATATTTCGTTTTATAAATCTGAATATTTAATTAAAATGCTGAATTTTATACTTTCATTTAAAAGAAAATACAATAAGTTATTTTAACTCACATTCCTTGAAGTGGAAGGTCCAGTTTTTATAAAAAAAACTATTATAAAGAATTTTCATTTCATTTTATCTTCTAGTAGTATAGTGTATTTATTAGAGAATTTCAAAATTGGACAAACGTAAAAATATAGACATGATTAAACTTTCTGGTTATCCAACTGATGCATTATTGTATATGTTGAGAAATTTGAGCTCAGATAAAAACAATTGCCGTTCTGTTATTTATTATGCATCTGTAGCATTATAAATCAACTTTTAAAGAGCTTATATAAACCTTCTTGATACAATTTAAGCTGTCAAACTAATGTGAAAAATTTTAAATCGGAAGATGATTGCATATGATGAGATTTGTGTATTTTTTTTCAGTAGCTCTTTTCAGGCATGTTTTGACTTTTGCTTTGAAATATGTTCAAAAACATATATTAATATTTTTTAAAAGTTCAATCAATATTTCTCCTTTAACGTTAAATTCAACAGTAAAATAATATTAAAGTTTCGTAAAAAAACCTTATAATGATTGCAGGGACAAAAAGTTATACAAAAATATTTGAAATAAAGTGCGCATATATTATATAATTTAATGTAATATATTTTTAGAGGGTTTTTTGTTTATTTTGAACTTATTTTTTATAATATTTATGATATTGGCACTTCATCTTTTATTACTGCAGGATTTAATTTATACACTAAAAAATGCTTAAAAACTGAAATAAAAAATAATCAATAGTTTGAATGTAATTTCAATCATCCAAAACTATCTGGATATGAACAGCATATCAACTGTACAAATTACTAGTGTTAAATAGTTTTTTATTTCAATTTTGTTTTGGAAATTCTATTTTCTTAAATTTCTTTTCTGAATAATAATCGAGATGTGGTTTTTCAATTCAAATCACCAAAATTCTTTTTTTCCTTGTAAATAAATAGATTCCTTGAGTTTTCTCATGAAATAATTTGTTTTGTGCATTAGTTTTTTTTATTGAAAATTTATAAATCCCCCGTGCACCACAAAATCACACGGGGCTTACAGAAGTAAGTATGCAACACATTACAAAAAGAAAAAGAAGAAAATTTAACAGTTATGAAGTATTACAGATGTCAACAATAAATTTACAGAAATTTTCAAAAGCACTTCTAGTCGAAATAAGTTCGAGAAACTCTGGAGGCCAATTTATATTCATGTCCTTGAGAGCCAGTCTTAGGATCTGTCTTTCTTTGACAAACTTGGAACATAGAAGGAGCACATGTTCAACATTTTCCTCCCCACCAATATTACAATCGCAGGAAGATGACGGAAACAAATTAAATTTGTACAAACAACTTTTAAAGTTACCATGACCAGTTAGAAATTGGGTTATTTTGTAATTAGTATAAAAATGATGGCATGACAGTCTCTTATTAATGGATGGAAAAAATTTCTTTGTTAAACTCCCTTTATTTGAAAGGAGATATTCTTGATCCCAAGACTCTCCCATTTTTTCTCTCGTAATCTTCTTGTAAAAGGATTTAGGAATATTAATGTCAATGTCGATTTTGCGCTTAGTGGCAGCTTTTGCAAGTCAATCGGCCCGCTCATGCCCATGTGTCCACGAACAAATGCAAAAACTATTGAGATATTTTTTATCTTTCAGGCTTTTAATTTGCTTTTGGATTTCTATGATTATGTTGTTAGACGAAGAAATACACTTCAGAGAATCCAAGGATGATAGAGTCGGTACAAATAAGATAGTCTGAGATTACACTATTTTGTTCAGCTATCCATTTGATGGCAGAATTTAAACATAAGAGTTTTGCTACAAAAACTGTGCATTGTCACAAATTCTGAATTGAAAGTGCTTGGATTCAATACCACTTCTGAAAACAACAAATGCGAAACCAACTCTACCATCAATTTTACTGCCATCAGTATAGCAAATAACAGGAAAAACATCCTTGGTTTTATCACTAAATTGAATAATATTGATAGCGGTTCTCTTTGAGGGATGAGGGAGAAAAGATGGAGACAGAATATAATCATATTTAGAGATGTAAGAAGCAGAGAGATTTTCCTTATAGGCAATATTATGAAGAATAACAATATCAATTGGAGGGAAGCCAGAAATTGCCTAAACTGACTCGTAACTTATGGTGCGATATCTGAGTATGACCCGCAAAAGTATCCTTCTTTGTATGCGTCGCAGATATTTAGAATTCACCTTCCTTTTAAGCGCCACACCCCAAACTCTAGAACCATACATTATGAAGGGTTCGATTCCTTGTTTATAAATGAGCGAATGTACGTTGGAATTTATACCAAACGTGTTGCGTGCAATCCGATTTAATCCACGCTGTAATTTGTCACATTTCTCTGAAACGTAAGTTAAGTGTTGCTTCCACGAAAATTTACTATCAAGTAGAACCCCAAGATATTTCATTTGCTATACCATAATCAAGGGAGCTCCGTCGAGATATAGCTGAAATGCATCATAGCAAGCGTTTCATTTTTCAATAGCCATGACTCTGGGTTTTTCAGGATTAAAGTCTAATTAAAAACCTTTTGACCATTCGAAAGCGAGGTTCAAAGTTTCCTGTGCGTGTAGGAAAGTCGCTGGAAGATCCCTACCTTGGAAACAAATTAGGATGTCATCAGCAAAAGCTATGATGTCACAGCAAGCCAGATTTTTAAGTTTATATAAGAGATCATTGATAATGATATTCCAAAAAATAGGTCCAGATATTAGGTTAGATTCCTTTGTAAATGAAGAAGGAAAAGGCTTATTTTTCTGTATGAGTCAAACTATTAGAGTGAAAGAAAATTTTACTTTTATGGTTTACTTTGATTTTTAATTTTCAAAATTAGAAGATTTTGATGCCAGAATTTCTTTCTAAGATTTATGTATTTTCTCATTTTGTTTATTAAATTTCATGTTTTTAGAAGATATGTTTTATGAAATTGAGATAATGTAAAAATAACATTTTTAAATTTCTACATTTTCAAATGCTAAATTTGTTTATTAAAATTAATTTATATTATTCCGTAGCATGTTTTTATTATTTTTCTAATAAATTCTTCTTTCTTTTTCTGATTATGCCTCAATCTTGTTTAGTTTATTCAAAAAGATATTTTTTCAAGTGAAATTTTATGTATTATATTGCATATTACACAAACAAAAAACAGCGATTAAAAAATTTTTTTTTAATAAAATATCATTTTTTGTATTGCCATGTATGGTTTAATTTTTAGGTTATGATTGTAAATCAGTGAACTTACATTAATTTTTTAATAAAAAATTACCTTTTGAATTTGATTTCTCTTTTTTTTCGAAGGGGAAATTTTTTTGCTCAGATTCTAGATTTTCATGCAAGCGAAGAAAAGTGAAAATAAAATCTGGAAATTAAAAAAAATTCAGTATAACGAAAAAGAAATCTTTACTTAACTTAGTGTAGATTTTTTGTGCTTATTTGTCTAAAAGAATTGGATAGATTTTTGTAAGATACCGAGTTTGAGATTATTAGAGTTGTATTCTCGCACTTCCGCAGTCTCTTTAATCAAACATTATCCATACTTCAGTTGTATTAATAAAAAAAGTAGCTCTGAAGATTCATTCACGATCGTAATAATTTAGATTAACAAATGCATCTTTTGGTCTCATAACAATAAAAAAAAATGAGGGAGTAAAGGTTTGACCCAGTGCTGACATTTCTTGCAAGGAAACAAGATTAAATATATTATTGCGGTTAATTTTCAAAGTCAACATGTTTTCGAAATGAAGCGCACTATAATTTCTTATCAATGCTATCTCAGATAGTCAATTGAAAATAAGGATAAAAGAGCGGATATGAAATCGAACTTAATTTAAACAATAGACAGCTGTGCTTACCAAACGATTTATCACATAGATATTTAGTAGGTTAAGTGGAAAATCCGGCTTTTTGCAAAGAACATTGTCATTTCTCTGTATGCTTGGTGGATCGGAAAATGGCTTATTGCAAAATGACGGCGCTCTTTGCAAAAAGCTGTAATTTTGCTTTGTCTGAGACATGTACAAAGTGAAATTTTTTGTAATATTTAAAGTGGTTACATAGAGTTAAAGTAGAAGTTCACTGTGGAGAACTTTGATATATATTTGTAGACTTTTGAATAATAAAAACTATTCTTTTTAAAAGCTTTATGGTTTCTTAACGTAAAATGGCTTATAGCAAAACGACAGCGCTCTTTGCAAGTATTCGGAATACACAATTCCTGAAACATACACAAAGTGAAAATTTTTCATATTTAAAATGGTCTCAAAAGGTTAAAGCAATAGCTCACTATGTAGAAGTTTGACACGTATTTGTAGAATTATAGACAGTGCAGAAATTTTACTAAACGTTAATGTAGTGAAATTTCTTAATAATAAAAACTATTCATTTAAAAGTCTTATGGCTCTTCTTAATATACGATTTCATGCCTAACAGCTACAACTTTATGAATTTTTACTACTTCAAAAGATGTCATTTTTTATTTTTAAAGATTTTAAAATCCTTAAATATATTTAAAATAAATATATTTGATAATACAATTATTTTTTTCAGAAAGGTTTTTATCCCCTTTATTCATTTAAAAACGTATTTTATAAAAATAATACCTTGGTAATACTAAATTATCTTTAATATTCAAGATCCAGCCTACAGCATTAATATGATATTAAGCTTGGTCGTAAGCAATTTTACAGCCGAATTCAAATTAAACAATGATGGCAATCGAATGGTTTTTGCTAATAATATGTATTTTTCCAGGTACTATTTCATTGACGGACAAGTGTTATTGTTGCCTAAATTTACGGATAGATTGCCCTATGCGTCTCAAACCTACATCTAAGTGATAAGTAGCTCACGGTCGGTCGTCATTCTGCTTGTTATTTTTAAAAGTGAAGACGATTAACAACGTTGAAGAGTTAGATGCTGTTTTAACGAATCATAAAAGACGTTCCTTTATGCAAGTAGTACAAGATTTCCGTCGAGAATGCCGGAAGAGTGTCTGGAAAAGAAATTGCATACCTTGTACTTTGTTTAATAGATATGAATATGCTCATTAAAATGTAGCAAGGATTTACCAATGGGCATTATTAGATTAATGCAACCATTAGCGAAATACAACCATTTCGAAATACCACATGTGAAGAAGAAAATTGTATTCCTTTATATTCAAATGCGCTCGTATGTTTGGCTGTATAATTCCGCTATAAATTATTCTTTTTGCTCAATTAATTTGTGTCCTGCGTTAATTATTTTTATGAAACAAAGAGTAGACAGATGTTAAAATATACATCTAAAATGTGCATGCTGTATTGGAGAAATATACTGACAGCTTTACTCAAATTGTAAAAAACTTTGCTACAATCAACAACAGTGTTCTCTTAGGAAATGACGCGAGGGAGGAGGATTACGTCAATAATACGCAACGCCCTGGATGAAATTGCGTTCAGTAAATAATTTTTTAAAAGAATATTTGTTAAACATAATTAAAAAATTTCAAAAATATGTATTATGTGAAGAAGCCTTATTATTGATATAAATATAAAAAGGAAAAAACTTAAGCGAATGATAATTTAAAGGATTTTTTATTATTGTTAATAATGTTGGTCCATTGTAAAATTATTATTTTAAAGCTTTTCGGTTTTGCTTGTGAAAATGGCTTCAAAAAATTAACGGAAAGCATCGCAGAATTTTTCTATGCCTTTCATAAAACTTCCCCTTCTGTCTGTATTTGGGTGAATCTCCCCTGCAAAAATCAGATAATTTCAGTTTCCCTTCTGTTTTTTAGCAATTCATTTTAATTAAAGACGCTCTATCCTCTACATCATTATGACTGCCTTTTTAATCGGTTAGTATTACAAGATAATATAATTATTTATTAATCTTTGAATTTTTGTACACTATTGAATTTTTCTATACTGATTCCCAAATTATAAGTTGTTTTATTCATTTTGCTTCATTTTTATTCCATGGAAATCCTTAAAACTGTAGACCACTTCCGCTGACTTTCTACAATCGAATGCACTGCGTGTGAATAAGTTCTAACGGCATGCAAATTACATAGAAACGATTAAGATATCGCGTGTATGGAAAATCGAATACTACAAATCCTCTCGTCGAGGATTTATTGTGTTGATGAGCTACCAACAAAGAACGCGGATTAGCATAGTCGCAAATCCGCGCTTGACAAGGATTTACTGCATTGACGAGCTACCAACAAAGGTATTTGCATAGCTACTTCCGCATTTGGTTTTTTCTGTCCTTCCCCCTTTTGAAAAAAGTAAAATTTCCACTTTATCGTATCACTTAACTGCAAGAAAAAAAAAAGCTATCGAATAAATCTCTTCTCTTTGAACACGTTATTGCTAGGAGCATTGGTGGGTAAGTTTTCAAGAAGCTATGCAACAAATACATCTTGAAGCGCATCACCCAATAAAGGGCTTAGTTTACACGAATCTGTTGATATGGTGCAAAAAAGAATAAAAGGAAAAGAAAGAAAGAAAGAAGAAAAATTCAAACAGCTGATTCCCCGTTGACCCGATACTTTGAGGTCTATGCCCTCATCCTGTTGTGCGATTGAAAGTCAGCGTAAACAGGATCGCCGGGTCATCGTGGAAATATAGAGTGCTCGTGGAAAAAAAGTCGAAGAAAATTTTTAACTGCCTCGGACATCATGAAGCAAGGTCGCTCAGAAAGACCAACCTTGAAAAAGAAAACATGAAACTTCTGTTAAGTTTATTGATTGGGCATCATTAAAACTTCTAGGTAGCGTAATTACAAGGCCTCTTTTAATTAATCATTTCTCACAATAATTATCTGCCCCTGAATTAAAAATTTCTGCATTAAAAGGACAGTAAAGAGTATATTTTTCCTCACAAGAACGGCTTTTACTTTCCAGTTTTCCTGTGAAAATAATTTATAAATACTGCGACATATTGTTATCACATTATTTTGGATTATTTTTCCTAAAATATAATCGAAAATAAAACATAAACATATGTAATATATATTTATTACACATATTTATGTTACTCTAAAATACGCATTTTGAAATCACAAAATATTATGGAAAAAATTGTAGCGTTACATTTTCAAACTCATTTATTACATTATAGATAATAAGCTGTGGATTGAATTGGAGTAGGTTAATTTCTGTGTAGCAATTAACACACAGTTTACCTTAGGGAATACAAAATCCAGAAATTAGACATTGATTCCCATTTGCGTATCTATGTCAAATTAATGCCATCTGATAACTACGCAGAAAACAGCATTTGTTGTCTTTCAATATAAAATAATAGCTGGAAGTCTAATACCTTATTTTTTGTATTTTTAATGCAAAAACTTAAGGAATTTTAAAAATGTGATTGATAAAACTATTTTTTAAGAAGAGAGTCTACTTTCTGTAAATCCTTTTAGTGGCATATTATTTTACTAGAATGTATAATTGTGGAAAAGCCATCTTAATACTATTTTAAAATTTAAACAAAAATTTGTTTCTAGTTATGTTAATTATATTCCAGCCCAAAATAACATAAATAAAAAAAATTAAATATATTTTAAAATACAGCTATTAACTTTTCATTGTTTTAAATATTTGATTTATACTCACGTGGATTGTGAAAATATTTTAAATTTTTTTTGTCTATATTATCGCTGTTAAAATTAAGAGAATATTTTTAAAATGAAATAAAGAATGCGAATCAAACTTGAAACCTCATCAAATTGATATTTTAATTTCCTTAAAATATTTATTTATTGAATTTTGTGGACAATAATGAAAATTATGTTCTCAAAATATGGAGTTTTGCTTTTAACTGATGTTACCAGTGAAAATTACAGAAAGCTTTTACAGCTTCATTCCTTTGTGTATTTTTTTATGATTCAATCAGTTTGCTTTTCAGACTCTTCGCTTCTATTCTAAATATTTTGTTATTTATCGAATATAGAAATTTGGAAAATTGATGCAATAATTTATAGAATACAAACTTGAATATTATTCGTGTCAAATCGGAATAAAAATATTTAAATTTGCTACGATCCTGTTATGGTTTATGTTTCAGAACAAAATTCTGTATAGGACAGAAAATTTATCCAAAAATAAGGCAGAAATCTAAATACTTCCTATCAATATAACCAATTTTTAAATTTTTGGTTTAATAATCCATTTTGATTCTTTTATTTGGTAAAATATTGCTTGTATAAATGATATACTTTATTTTTTTTTCTTTTCAAAATCTGGTGGAAAACTAGATGAAGAATAAGTTCCTCAATATTCCTCAAAAGCGGAGCTTTTTGAAATAATAATAATTGCTCCTTATTGCTGCTGTACTGCTATAATCGCTTGCATATTTATTTCTCAGTCAATAAAGAGTTCTTTTTTTCTCTAGTCTAATGCCATTATAAAGGTAGTACGATGTAAAATGATTGAAAAATGAATGCAATTTTAAAATAATTGTAATACGTCAGTTTTACTCCAAGTTTTGAATTTGTAGAATATTTTAATATACATGTAATCTTATGTAACTTAATGTATTTAATATGGGAGAAATAAAAGATTTCTCTCAATTACATTTTGTTTTCAATAGCTATCATTAATATCAATATTTTTTAATAACTGATGCAGACAAGTCTATTTTATCTAATTTGAATCCTAGTGAGTTTTCAGCCTTTTGGGATGTTTGTATGGGTATCTTTGAAAGTTCATGGAATGCAATACGATTTCCTGTTTTCAATAATTTAAGTTCATTTCAACGGCAAAGTTCATTTGGATGATAAAAAACACATGATTTATGAGCCAATCTTTAAACTTGGGCGTGGTTATCTACAATCGTGAAGTATTAGTGCAACGTCGAAAAAAGGATTGCAAAATATATTTTGGAAATCATTGTTTTCCATTTCTAGAAGACATAATAAGGCATTTCCTCTTCCGATATGTAAAATTTCGCAACACCCCCCGGAAATATAATTAGTGTTTTGATTCAATGATCGCATTTTTTTCACATTGTTTGGAAAGGAAATGTAAACGTGCTTTTGGTGCATAATAAATAAAGCTAATTTGGTTGATTTACTTATTTAAATGTAAAGGGTGTCCATCTTAATAAGGTCTGAATAGTTAATATATAAACCATATGAGGACTTATTGGACAAACGTCTTATTGGAAAAATACTTTAAAGGATTTTAAAATTAATATTATATTATGTTTGCGTCAAATAATGTAATTCTGAAAAAAATTGCAATGTTTAAAAGTCATATTTAATAAAATAGATTTGATGCACTGACATTTTAAATAAATAAATTTCACTGTTCTACGAAAAAATTAACCGAATAATGTATGTCATTTGTTTAGACGATTCTAAATCATTAGAAGAATCACTTAAAGCAAATATTAATAATTATCTTCAATTTGGAACTAGATAAATTATTATGTAACCGCAAATCTATAAAATAATAAAAATTGGAAACTTTAACTTACTGGCCTTTGCCATATATTCATAGTTAGATTTTAAATTAGCTGATAAATCAATCTATTTAAATATTAAAAAAAAACACCTCAGTCTTTGGACGAAAAACAGAAATTGGATTTTCGAATCCGATAATGATGCAGACCAAAAGGTAGAAATATTTTAAATCCCTCCCAGTTTTACAGACAACAGTGGATTCCAAAGGACATATAGAGAAAGAATCTTTGAGGAAAGAATTCAGAACATCATGTGATGGTCAGTTTTGGTCAGAAGGAGAGCAGTTTTTATCAAATATTAGTGTGTCAAGAATATTTTATTAAATAATAAGGCACTATAAAAGTTTAGATATCATAATTTTTCAGATGCCCAATCAGTGATTCAAATTGCATAATATTTAATTTTTATGAATGAACATTTTTCCAATTCGAAATTTATGTCTAGATCTAACAATTGAAATATTAGCAATTGGGCTGCGATTAGAGTGACACTCCGTATATTGGAAAATTAAATTCTTAATGATCGTTAATTTAAGGCAAAATGTTATAGCAATAAAACAAGCAGAAACGCACTTTATTTTTAACACCATTACATTGAAGATTGTAGATGCTACGATTAATAATACCTATACTACCTATACATAGCCATTTGTGTCTTTTTCACATTAGTGTATCAGTTAATTAAATGTCCAGATGAAAATCAGTTATATAGTATGGTTAAAATATCAAACTACTAGCCATTTTCCTTCCCTTTAAACAATATTTATGCGCCTAAAAAGTTTTCACGAATGACTAGATAAATGCAACTATTAAAATAATTAAAAGCATTGTTCCAGAATACACTTAAAATATTTTTTTAATTAATCTCAATTAGAGTGAAAAATTTTCAGAAAAAAAATCTTGTGTGTTTTTTATGTTTATATCAAAAATCAGAATTTAAAAAAGTCGGGAATATTTGTTATTATTCCAAAAAAATGCAGTTTTTTCTTCTAAAATTTAGAAATTGCGAAGGATGTATTAGAATTAAAATTTATTGTTATCTAGCAAAATATTGTTAAGAGATTCCAAATATGATTCTTCGGACTCGAAGAGTCTATATAAAAATCCATTAAAACCTTGAGATAGAATTTTGTTAATGATTAATGATCCTTGTATACCTCGTTTACAGCAAAATAAATATCATTGCCATGGCACCATTTCTCATATAATTCTCTCAAACCCTTCTCTTTTATCAAACACTTAATATTCTTTTGTTATGGATGACCAGAAATAATGGCCCTAGAAGAGGAATGACTTCGTTAATTCAGGATTTGCCATTTTTGCTTTAAAATATTCCTGAATAAAGCTCAGAGATATTTAGAGAGAACAAATCATTCGTAACTTTTGAGGTAAATCTCTCTTGCGAATGCGTCCAAAAAGTGCAATAAAGCACTCTTCTTTTGACTTTCTCTACTAGCTCTTCTCGTTGTTATATTCAGTAGTCAAAAATGCAGGAAAGGACAATGGAAAAAAATCATCCATTTGTCAGAAATAGTCACAAAATACATTATATGCAGCAAATGCATGGATATTGGGTTTTCGTCGCTGTACTAACTTTTGATTCCAAGGTAATATTCTATTCAATGCAACACAACTAATTTTACCGAATGCTTCTTAGCGTGTGTATGGTAGGACAACAGTAAAAGAATGTTAATCATACATAGAAGTTTTCCATATAAGCATGAATAAAATATTAAATGAAAGTACAATATTTTCAATTTAGAATGAATGTGGTGTTCCACAACTTGGCGTTGTTTTTTCAGCATGTATAGTGTTGCCTATGGTTAAATGTTTCCTCTTCTCGTCGTCACATTCAATTGTTAAAAATGTAGGAAAGGACAATGGAAAAAGCATTAATTTGTCAGAAATAGTCACAGAATACATATAAATATAGAAATAAATATCCACAGAATATGATATTGGAGTTTTGTCGTTATACTCTCCTTTGATTCCAAGGTGGCATTCCATTCAATGTAACACAACTTTTACCAAATGTTTCTTAGCTTGTATATGGTAGGACAGCGATAAAATAATATAAATCATGCATAGATGTTTTCCGCATTAACATGAATAAAATATTAAATGAAAGTACAATATTTTAAAGTACAATTTTTCGCTCTTTTTTCAGCATGTTTGGAGTTAGTTGCCTATGGTTAATTATACAGCGCGTGATAAAGCAGGAGGAACTGCAATATATTTTCTTTTATTTTATGGATGGAGTCATTAATGCAGACCAAAGATTAGCAATACGAAAGAATTTAAATCTCAAATCATCTTTTGTGTGCACTTTATATTCAGCAATAAATTAGCTGCCATTTCCGCAAAATTTTCATTTTCAGTTCTTCATTATACATTTGTAAACTTATCGATTTCACATGAGCTTAATCAGACCGAGGTTTGATTTATTAATATGTGAATAATCACATTTTTTTCCAGTGTACTATCTTTATTCATATTGAGGAAAAGTACATTTAGAAATCACAGTGATTATTTTACTATGGATTTTGTTATTCAAATGTAGTGATTTGCATTTATATGATGTTTTGGTTGGTAGAATTTCCTTTTTTGAAGTTTGTTTTGCAACTGTGCTTCGAGGGTTTTGTGACTCTTTAACTTCAATTAACCTTAGTGATGTTTTCGAAACAAACAAACTTGATGTAAAGTTATTAAGCTTTGAAAAGATTATTATAGAATATTTCTGTTTGTTTATTTTTCAAATTTTATTCTTTGGAATTCTATATCACGCTGAAAAATATTCTAGTCTTTTATTTCACATTTCTTTTATAAAATTAATATTTACATTCAAAATAATGTCTTTATGAACATTATTCATTATCCAAATTTGAAAATAATAATTAATTACGTGACATTACTATTTTGAATCACCGCTGCATTAGAATTTTTGTTTTTTTGAATTTCTTCTGTTGTTTCTTCTTAAACACTTGTTGTTGCTGTTGTTTCCAATGGCACTTGCCATAGGCAAGCCCGCTGATTTGAAATCAACGATTTTAAGCCGAAAGGGAACGTCTCTTATTTTAGTAGCGCCAACGAGGGCCAAGAGTACGATTTTGCTACTCACGTATCACATTCGCTTGCACATCCCCTTTTTAAAGGGGGGCACATTCACACATCTTACAGATAGAACAAATGAAGGACAACCATGCCCGAACCGGGACGCCCAGATCACGGGGAAGACGCGCTACCCCTATGCCAGGACGCCGGCTTAAACCCTTGTATAAAACTCTATTACCCACATCTTTCGTGACGATGATCCATTTTCGAATTCAGTGTCTGTAACTTTAAATAGCGCATTCAGTTTAGAATTCTTAAAGGCATGTATTAAATAAATTTTAGTATAGTGCACTTATTTAATCATTATTAAACCACTGAGCGCTAAATTCATAAATTAAAATATAACTTTAGATAAACAATATATAAAATATAATATACCAAAATATTATACTATATCACATAAAATATTGTTTGTGTTTAAATTCAGATGAATGTTTTATGTTAATTGGTTTCTCAAGTAAAGTATTTTGAAGCATGAATTTGAGATAAAAATTTATTATTTTAGTAGGTTTACAGGTTTAGTAGGTTATGTTTTGATTCCTCCTGGACTAGATAGTAGTGTACTTACGAATTCATAATATTCGAATCAAAGTACCTTAAAATCGTAGGCCCTGATATTTTGATAGTCTTTCATCCTATAGTTAGACCGCTGGTTCATATGCGCAGAGTTTTTAGAAGAGGTATTTTAATTAAGGTTACTTTAATTCTCTTCGAATTTTCTATGTAAGTAAGCTGAACTATAATTATCTATTTATTTTATTTTTTTAGTGATAATCAGCCTTTTAATGCCTTTGTCCAAATTTCTCTTAATTTGTAAATATTACTTTAACAATTATTTTGATTTTGAAGTTTGCACTCCTTCAATTAAATAAAAAATTAAAGGAACGAGAATTAATTTTTATGAAAGATTATTTAAGTGATTAATGAAGGTTAAACACGCATTTACATATTTTTAAAAGTAAGATTTTATTTTTTTCTTTGAATTAAAAAAAAATTATCTTTTCTTATTTTGGCTTCAATAATTCATTTTTCTGAACTCACCAGCTTGCCCTCTTTCCCTCCTTTGTATTATATCGTTTTCGTTGAAGTGGTAACATTCCTGAGGTTGTGAATCATTGAATTAAGAGGGTTCGTCTAAACTGTGTGACATTGAAGTGCCTTAGAAGGTTAAATACAAGAGAGTTTTATTATCTAAGTTTCTTCATTGAAAATACCTATTAGATGAATCATCCTTAAACATATTTTTTTATGTCTCTCCCTCCCCAGATACTCGTTCATTTGTGGGAAAAGTTTTTAGCAAAAGCCGATTATAGCATTGGTGACATTTTAATCACCATAGGTCCCCCCATAGATCTGAGATATAAGCTCATTATTTCAACTCTATGGTTCTCCCCGATTGTGACATTGATACAGTGTTTCGTCTTATATCTTATTCTCTGAAAGGTGCTTGTGGGATATTTTCCATGATGCAATTGTTACCATTGAAGGAATTTTCTTTTTCTGGCCACCTTTCCATTAAGTAGCTTCATGTCATTAAATACCTACTTTCTTTTCCAGCTAAATATCTCTTTATTGATTACATATAATCCATTACCCCTTGCATTTCATTGTATTGCTCAACAATGGGTGCAAGTCGGATTGAATGCATGACGAATTTCAAAGCGATCGGCAGCATTGCGATCGGAATGCCAATGAGATGAATAAGCACGTCAGCAGACAGATGCATCTTGCCCAATCGAAGAAAGATAGCCATCTTTTTGTTTCGAGCTGGGGTCGACTGCGGTATCGAACGCGATTGACTGACCGTGTGGGGGGAAGTGGAAGAACGGGATTGGACGATGGTGCAGTGAACCGCGTGGGTTGCAGACTCAAAGCGGAGGTTGAAGTAACAAACACAATGATTGCAAAAAACATCGACATTTTTTTGTTTCATTTTAGCAGATTTACACGGGGAAGATTCCATGATATTTTTTTTTTCCAACAAGCAGAAGGATATTGCATTCATTCACGATGAAACATGTTAAGTTCCTGCTGAGTCATTTGTTTATTGAGGGGTGCCTGGAACTTCCTCTTATTATGTGCTGATTATTAATATGGGCGTTTCCAATCATACTTTCTTTTCATCTTTCTTTAATATTAGGTGTAAACTTCCATGTCAAAGCAAGTTAGCCTTAGAGGACCACCCTTGATTGTCACGTGTATATAAAATGAATGGAGCTTTTTAATGACAATATGAACTTTTAGCTTTTTAATGTGTAGCCTTTTTATAGACATGTCAGTTTTATAATTGAAATAATAAAAAATACTCGCAATGAAATTATTATTCTGTATAGAAAAGGAAGAGGGAGTAGTTTGTCTCCCGAACACTTTCTCGCATATTATCCAATAAACTTGTCACACCAAAAAACGCCTTACATTGGGGTACAATAGTTACGAAATATTAACTTTTGGTGTGAATTTAGAATATTTACCGAATTTATTATTTGATCCTTGGCGAGTATTTTGACGATTAATCCTTGATATTCGTTAATAGTACCCAAAAATTTGCGTTCTAGAGGGATTTTTCTCAACCGATTGAATCAAAAATTAGACATAAAGCTTCAAATGTAGTCACAAAATCCCATAACAAATGTGAAATATTTAAGTCTTTGCGTTTATTGAATTATCACGTTCATTTGTTTCTGAAAGTAAGACCGACAGACAATCAACTCGTAGTTGAATCTGGCTTAAAATTTGACATTTGCTTACATTATAGATGTTAAATCTATGCGCCCAATTTTTATTTATGTAGCTCTCTTCGTTATGTAATTATCTTGTTAACTTGCATTCGAACATATAGACTTCCTCTAAACAGATTTTACTCAAAATTTGATAGAAATCTGAAAATTTCTTGTAAAGATCGTTTACCAAATTTCAACCGTATAGCTCAAAACGTTTTTGTGCTATACGTTATCCTTTATCTTATTTGAGCTATACGTTACGAGCTTTCGTTATCTTTGTCACATGCAGGCGAGTCTTTTACAAAAAATGTGTTTTTCGAACACAGGGAGGTCTAAAACGTGGAGATTCGTCAAAATCTCGATTTCGAATTTTTTACGATTACTATACTTTTTCTATACTACGTATACGAGAAATTGATAAAAGATGATAAAGATTATAGAAATTTGCTATATTTCATTTATATATTTGCTAATTTAAATTGAAGAAAAAATAACATGAGTATTGACATCTTTTTTATTTAAGTTATTGCTACTTGCATGCAGAAATGAAAAAGTATGAAATTTGTAACATGCAATCTTTCTGTTTTGAATTTCCTTTTGAAATTACAGCAATTCTGAAGATACTTTATGCTTGTATATCTATACATTAGTTATCTATGAAAAAAATATATATTATCTCATCTTGGGAAAATAATCTCTATGAATAAGAATTCAAATTGTTCCCTATAAAAATCTAGCTCATGATTAATTGTATGAATTCAAAAAAACAACGCATAATCCCTGTGATTTAAAATAAAGAGAAAATTTCAAGAAATGGAATAGATTATAGTGGGCATAAAACCAATACATCACTATAGATATTCGAGGTCAATATTTACCGTTGTGAAAAATTAAGTGTTAATAATAATAAACTCTTTATAACTTCATAAATTTTAAAGGTTTTACATCAAACTGAACATATACAAGTTTTTAAAGCTGAAAAAATGAAAATCGTGTATTGGCCCTGCTTAAATTAACCTATTATAGCGTACGCAGTAAATCTAATATTTTACTCTAACTGTTTGTCTGATCATTTGTTAATATCTGGGATTAATCAACTGTTATGTAATAATTTGCAAATAACTAACTTGTAACTAATAATTTACAAATATTCTATATAGATCAACTATTTACACAATAACTATTGAAGCAATGATTGCGAATTTTATCTTGACATAAACTTTTATCTTTATCACAAACAATAATTGCGCTCTCTACATCCGAGGCATGTAAGCGCGGTAACTCAAAAATGTAACAATTTCAATAAATGAAATTTGGTATGTAATCTTGTAACTAAAATTATAGGCACGTTTAAACCCTAACTAAATCCGTAAAGGGGTTAATTGTCCGTCGGTCTGAACGTTCTCATGCATATAATTAAAAACGCAACGAATTAGATAAATGAAATTCAATATGTGATTTTGCGACTAAAATTGTAGTTCTGCGTCTAATTTTGGTTGAAATCGAAAAGGCATCCAGACAATAAACACACTATTTTCTTCACTACATCACTAAGCACTAAACGCTCATACGCGAGCACTCGCAGCGTTCACGGCTTTCCCCAAGATTTACAATTTGTATGCCATAGAAAAAGGTATATATTAAAGAGTTAGTGAGAAAATTTGGCGGAGACTACTTTCTCTGTTTAACGTGTTGTTTTAAAAGGTATTAGTATTTTTTGGTTCTAGTTCATTAGGATCTACTACCTGACGTCTCCTATGATGACCCTTTGTTCCAGTATATGCAAGAAAATGGCATAGAAATGATAAATGATACTCAGATTCTATTGTGAAATGTTAGTTCATTAGTAGTAAAATTCAAAACACATCTCATACGTTTTTCTCTTTGTTAATAACCTAAAGAAATGTCAACAGCATTGAAAAGGATATCCTCCGGTAGAATGGTTTATTTTAAAAAAGGGTTTTTTTTTTTCATTCGGAAGAGTAAAAACATTTTTTTTTCAACCTATATGGAATACCAGTTTCATTCTTTGGTTTAAAGCGGTCAAGGGTACAAAAATGCTCTTTATTTCACGTATATTTTCATATTGTATTTTCCGGTTCTTTTTTCAGCAATTGTCGCAGAATATGTAATTTATCTTATTATTCTTATTGGCATTGTGAAATTCTTCAAATATTGTAATAACTGTATTTCCAATTCCAAACATTGCTAAGCGCAGGTCAATGG
Organism: Argiope aurantia; assembly: GCA_026543865.1. Lineage (NCBI taxonomy): Eukaryota > Metazoa > Arthropoda > Arachnida > Araneae > Araneidae > Argiope > Argiope aurantia. The sequence continues at coordinate 134,252 of JAPMOR010121399.1, read as the reverse complement.
TAACAAAAAATATTCGTAAAAATTCATTTTTTAAATTTCAAATAACTTACTGGATTCGTTTATTATTTCATTTTCTAGTATGGCAAGTAAAGAGAAATTATTTTAATCATAAAAAAAAAATCGAGCTCGAGGTTTTAACGAATTTCTACGCTATGGACCTCCAGGAATTCGAAAGACACATTTTTGATATTATGTTTGTCTTTCTGTAACTAAGACAATTGAAAAAGGTTTTGAGCTAGACTGATGAAATTTGGTATATAGTCTTTGCATCAAATTTGTGGATTTCAGTCAAATTTTGTGCAAAATCCATCGAGAGGAAGTTTATCTGTTTCGCTATCCTAATATAAGTTAGCATATTAACTAAAAACTGTAGTGCGCTAGATGGATAAAATTTGGTACGCTTGTTTAAAATAGATTCTTATCAAATTATAAACCAAATCTTTCAAATGTTGATTGTCAGTCGGCCTATATTTTCGCAGGCATATGAATGCAAAAATTCTTAAATTCAATTATATCCAGTATGTGGTCATCTGACTACAACTGTAGTTCCATATCAAATTTTGGTTTCAGTCGGAAAAAAAGGCATTTAAAATGCATATCCGCGAGATAGATACACAAAAACATTAAATTCACGCCAATGATCTGTACTTCGGAATTGTTCAGATCTGTTCGATAAATCCATACAAACATTCGTTGCCGCTTGCACAGGATCCACAATTCCAATGTAGATTGAGGGAGATAATTCACGAGAAAATTTCGGGGAGTGTGGAGATCAATATATTTTTATATTTTATATATCTTTAAGCAACATAAGTTGTAAAATCCATTAATATTTTTCTGTATGAATTATTTCAATGTAGGATGATAGTTATTAGTACAGTCAAGTGCACTAGTATAAGTATTATAATTATATACATAAAGATAAATATAATAATTTTGGGGGAAAAAAAGTTATTTTTAAACACGAGTTTTGCTAACAACAGACGATAATTTTTAAAATCTTTCATTTTTACTTTTTTTTTGTGTACGAAGTGCATACAAAAAAGTATTATATTTGTCTATCCGGCTGTCTATGAGTCTATGAATATGATATTTCAAAATCATATTGAGTCCAAGAGACCGATTTGAATATACAGATTTAATATAAATTTATATATTTCTTTTAAATTTTGAACATAATCCATTGAAAGGGAAGTCTATCTGTTCTTGCACGTACGAACACGATTATTCAAAAAAAAAAAAAAAAAAAACCCTCAAAGAACTAATTGGGTGAAATTTGGCATATTATCCTATTGTCAAAAATGTTGATTTTAATTATATTTCGGATCAAATTTTTCAAGCAGGCGATGATTTGTTTATCTATTTATACGTATTATAAGAACGCGAGAACTTAAAAACGCACTGAGTTAGATAAATAAAATTTGGTGTAAAATTTTGTAATCAAAATCATAGATCTGTATTGAAATTTGGACTCAAACGATTGAAAAGAAGATATCCAAATGTCACCTTTTTTTCTTTTTTTTTCTTTATCATAAGCAGATTTGGAGGTTTACTACTTCTCACTCTACCCTCTTCTATACATTCAAGGGATGCAAGCTTTTATAAGAAGAACCCAAAAGAATTTGTTGTATTGTCTAAGTATACGAAAAAGTCAAGGCAAAATATTATCATTAACTTTTTTTCAAGATTCTCCTTGATGTTAAACTCATAAGAATTATTGTAAATTCTCGAGATCTTTTACAATAAATAAATGTTTCAATAACATTTCCGACTACATTTGATTTCTGTAAACAACAAACTAAGATAACTTGTAGTGAAATTAAATTCTTATTATCTCGTCTTACTCTGATGTCAATAATAAGTAATAAAATGCTGTCTTTATTCTAGTGGTGTTTAGAATCAAATCAAGACTGGTCAACTTTAAAAAACATCATTGAATCAAAGAAATACTCCTCCAGAAATGCATCATTTTTAAATAAAATTGTTAGAACAATAAGATAACAAACACTTTGGCTCAAAATTTGGCACATTTTTCCCATCAATTTGGCGTAAAATTGATTTAAAGATTTCATTCACCTCGAAGATTAAGATATCTTATATTACCGAAACCAAGAAAGTGTGACGAAATAACCGGCAATTTAGTGAAAAAAAAAATCCATTCTGTCAATGGAGCTTGAAGATGATTCCAATCTCTTGCTTTTTTATGGATCCTATTTAAGGATTTGTGCAATCATTGAGTGAGATGATGCGTAGACCCTTTAAAGAATTCTGTTCCTGAATTTTGTCTACTTGTAGACAAATAAGAAAGTAAATAGTTAAACTGCTATGTACTTTTCAGGTTTAGCCACAGAAACTCACCAATGTATACTAGAAGTATAAACTCTTGTATATTTGCAGATGCTATAAATGTCTTGGAAAGCTTATTTCAACTCTATTGTTATTAATACTAACTCTAATAGTTTATTATTGTATTACCATTAACATAAATCTTAATGCATTTTACAAATCAAAATAGAATAGAAATCCCTGGTTTTTGTTTTTGGTCCGGTTATTCTAGGATGATTCATATTGTCACGTACATACTTTAGTATAGAACTTAATGACACACACAAGAGGTAGAGCTAAACCAATTTATTAACTGAACTCAGAACTGAGAACACAGTAACTGACAAATCTTCTGCTTTTATATAAGCAGAGAAAGTTCTAGAATACTCTTCTGGAGACAGTAAGAAATGTCCAGAACACTTGTCTGGTAAACTAAAGAAATGTCCAGTATCTTCTGGAACATGAAATAAAGGAAAACATAAAATCAAGTACTTACATATACCATTAACCTCAGTGTCTCTAGCGGGTTCAAACCCAGGTCTCTTGATCACAAGACCAGTGCCATGGCCATTCGGCCATGGAGATTCGACAGTCTTTCTTCAATGCGGCAATATAAATTTTCTTAATGAACTTAACAATCTAAAATGAAACCTCTAGCAATTGTTTTAACCCTCCTGTTACAAACCCAGCCGTGCAAGTTCTATTTTAATGGAACATATTTGGGCCTGTTTCTTTTCAAACGAGTAATTTAAGGGTGCAAAGTGAAGACATTCTTAATGTTAACTTGTTGTACATCTTGCACTCATCGTTTGAAACGAAAGCCGTCCTCTAATCAACCTATTAGTATAGAACTTTTACGGCCGGATTCAGCCAGAATAAAAGTGAAAGAGTTCCGGTTTGAATAATATAAACTCCGAGAATATTTCAAACACCAATGAGTCATTTTAAACACTACATTCAATGACGTCATTTGTTATGCTGGCTTCTAATACGATGACATCTTCTGATAATGATGATACAATCATGAAAATGAAAGATGTTGCGGTTTAAATTTTCAATGCAGCGGTAATGCAAATTAATTTAGAATGATAAGAAACTATTAATTAGTTTATTAAGTTGATAAATATCTTTTAAAGAAATAATACTGAACAATTAATTCATTAAAAGATAAAACATCTTTTTTTTGTTTAGTACCAATTTTTTTTAAATTGGGGAATATTTCAGAGTTTAACAATCAGTTTTATTAAAATGAAATATTGTTATATGAATTTAAATCTTATGCCACTTTTCCTAAACTTATAAATGACAGAAATTCATTCTTAATAAAATGTTTTTCTAATTGCTAATTGATTATTTCAAGACGAATTTAGGATATGTCGGAACTTTATTTAATAATGAGAGATTTTTGTAAAATAACTTCCAAAAAGAAATAAATACTATTTAATTAATAAAACATTTGTACAGGTTTTAGTGTAAATTCGAGATAAATAAAATAAATAATATTTCAAATTCTTTCATGTAAGAATGGTGGAATAGTTAATCCTCTAAAAGGGTGTGTCTAAAATAGTATTTTAAAATTACTTTGAAATCGTGAAAGATTTAGGAAAGATGATTTTTTAAAGCTTTTTTAATAAAATTAATTCGATTTTCTTAATTAATTTATTTCGCTAATAATTGATTACAAATTTAGACACTTCATTGTGATATGCGATGCAAAACTGAAGATTTTAGATTTTTGTTGCCACAAACTTTGGTGAGAATTTATATCAACTTCTATAATTACGCAGAAAAAAAAATTACGAATTTGGTGTTAATTATACTTCCCATGGCCTTAGAAAGAATAAATATATAAAAAGGGTATATGTACATATGTTTCTTTTATCACAGAATAATTTAAGAAAACTGCGTATAAAGAGAATAATCTGTGAATAAAACTAATAAAACACTGATGGTGTATTCTTACGTGTACAAAAGGATGGAGGGGGGGGGGGGGAGGGCGGGAGTACTTAAATGAATTTGAATTTTAAAATATTATTTGAGTCAAATACTTTTAATTTCTCCAAAATAAAACAGGAAAACAATGAAAGGAAGAAACGTCGAGGAAACGTTTCTTAAACCGATAAAATAGTACATGTACTTCTTATAACTACAGCGCTTGCAGGATCTTGTAAACAATGGGAAATGCATGAATCTTCATAACATGACCTTACCTTGCAAACATTTTGATTAAACGCCTTGGCCTAGATATTGAAGTGAATATTTTCCTCCTTAGCATACCTAATCAACCTCATAAAAAATTTCATTCACTCAGTGATTCAGTCTTCTTGTTAAAGAAAGGCTCGATTTCAAAACATCATTTCCTGTTTACCTTTTATATCTTGTTGATACGTTTTATTCGCTATCAAAAACAATAACATGATCGTAATTTTTTATATTGATATTATTCATTAGTCATCGCTTTTGCATTCATATTTAGTATACTTAATTTAATGCAATAAAATCCTTTTGTATCTTTTTTTCCATTATTCCCTGCTAATATATAGGCTTCGCAAAAGCTTAAGTATATAATATAAGTTTGTATAAGCTTTGGTGTAAATTAATCTGAGAAAAAAAAATCTCGTACCATCTTAAAATTAAAAATATTATGTTTTTCAACGACACCAATTTCATTTTTGCACAACTTTTCTTTCAATTATAGAAAACTTAACGCAGATGATTTTGAAAAAGAACATTTGTAGATGCTGCTTTGCTGGGTAAAGCTGAGATTTTTGTAATCTACCAAAATTAAAAAAAAATCTTTTATTTCAATATTTGCCTTAAAAAGGGTTTTGTGCATTATAATATTTTACTCAAAAGTAATTCTTACGTTAAAAGCTTTATATCTGAAATGATTTTTATCTCGAGCAACGCTGCGTGCATCATTTAGTATAAATATAAAATATACTATTGTTAAAAATAGATTTATATTTAATATGGAATTTCTTTTAAAATAAATTGTTAATAAAGTAACCAAAATTATTTCGGTATATATTGTAAAAAGTTCCGGGAACCATTAGATTTGTAGCAAAACTCAACAAAATTTCTGGGATGGCATGGGGAAATGATTAAAATGATTAAAATTGATGATAATAAATCGATTACTAATTTATCAATTAAAAAATTAGTGAACAAATTTTACGTAAAAAATAACTCCATGCATAGATATTTTAAAAAGAGGTTTAAAATTAAGGGAAGTGTTAAAGAAAAGCATGGAGAAGAAAGGAAATAAGTCGATCTCAGTGATATGGAATTCAAAATATGAAACCATTAGATTTGTAACGTAGTTCAACGGAATTTATTAGGAAGGTAAACTGTGCAGTTAAAATTAATATTAATACATTAGTTATTAATTACGAATTTAAAAAATTGGAAACTGCTATATTAAAGAATTTATATAGAAAATACTTACTTCCATAGATATTTTTAAGAAAATGTTTTTTTTTTCTTTAAAGGCTCAAAAAAGCGTAAATAGCGAGAGGAAAGAGCTAATAGTATTCAGAATGTCATATTTCAATGGTATGAATTTCAGAATATGGGGGTATAATAGCATTCTTTCTCTTAAAAAAATTATTAAAAAGTGAAGAAACATCCAGTAAAATTAACATTCAAGTATTTTTTTACTACTGTTAGGAGTCTATTATACTATGACCGCTTGCAACTGATAATTAATATGTACTCTTTCTGTGATTGAACTCTTATACAATGACGATTGGATTATGATTATATTAAGAATTGTTCATCTATCTTCGCGTAACATTCATTAACAGATCTTTAGTCGTCATTCTTTTCTTCGTGATTGGCTTTCTGGAATTAGATAACAGTTTTAGGTATGATGTATTAGTGTTAATTTAAGTCAAACTCATAATACGGCAAAGTATAAATTTATTATTAGAAAAGTAATAAAAAAATACTGATTCTCTCTGAGATCGTTCTTCTCACCGGTACTTTTTTACAAGAGATCAGGATCTTTTGAATTGCGCAAATGAGCATAGGGCTAGAAATACATGCATTCAAACATAATTATATGCATTGAGCGAAAAGAACTTTCATCATATGCGCAACCGCAGAAAGCAAAGAATCATTGTAAACACTGCAATTAGCATAAACTCTATCGTAAATCTTTTCTGAAAGGATTTCACGCCCATTCATTTCCAGCTATTTTAATCTGGTCTTAGAAGATATTTACATCCGAAATGTTTTGTCGGCTGGAACGCGTCTTGTTTATTGAAAAGGGCGATGGGAGGGCGTCAACACTGTTTAACATGCAAGGGCGTTGCGGCCGGTTTCAATGCCGAGACCAGCTACTGGACATTGTTCTCGCGTTTTGGGGTGCCGCCTCTTCTTTTTCCCGCTGTGAAAAGAATTAAATAATGGAACACCTTAGAGCAAACAATGTGCAACCGATTTTCCGGTTTATCTGCATGGTCATCAAGTGATGAGAACTTTATTGCAGAGATGGAAAGATGAAAAAAATTATGTCATCGCGTGCTCTAGTTTTTCAAATTATCCATCGTGTTAATAATGATTTCAGCGTGTGAATGGGAAATGCTCAATGGGAAAAATCACTGGTGGATTTCACATTAGAGAAGAGACGACCTTATGATCATGACATTATTATCTTCTATTGTGTTCCTCCGTTATTGAAGAAAGTTATAATGGCATTCATTGCTTTGATACAGTTTTGGAAAGATAGAATTGGGAATAATTTTAATGATATGTTACATTAGTTTAGTCAGTGGTTGTTTGAGAATTCATTTTGATCTGGGGAAAACCAAATGTAGGTATATTACTTTATATCACGTGAATTTATATTCAGTTTATATATGTAGGATGGAAGCCTAGCTACCATCTGAGTTCCAAGGCGAATGAAATAGTCTTGTGCATTTCATAATTTAATGGAAGACAAACAAACATAAAGACGGCACGACATAAAATTAAAAAGGAAAGAAGTAAAGAGTTAGAAGGGCGGTTGCTGCCCATTTACATCAAGTTAGTTAACATCGCAGAAATTCAGTTACGCCACACACCAAAACCAAGTCCAATGTTTCACTTTTATTCGCTCAAGCTCATGTCCGTGTGACGTCAGCCGGTGGATAGAAGATAGATGCAGTGCCACCTGGTAGTCCGCGGAACAAGGATACCACATATATTTGGATCCTTCAATCCCTCTAGCAGATATACGTAATTCTGTGAAGAAATATAACTTTGCCAAATGGCAGGAAAGATGGGATTTGCAAATTATTAACACACTGTATCTTATTAAGCCCGTTAAGGAATTGTGCCCCATTCTTTCTAATCGAAGATTTGATGTTAAATTGACGTGCCTTCGAATTGGACATATGCATTATACTCACAAACACTTGCTCTCTGGAGATTCAGTGTGTACAACATGCTACGAAAATCAAACTATAGACCATATTTTAACAAAATGCCCGATTTTAACTCTTTACATTTATACTATTTTAAAACAACCGTTTTAGACTTGAAGGACTTAATGGGTGAAAGACCCCACCCAAATTTGTTCCTTTTCCTTAGAAATATCGGCATCTTATCTCTAATTTAGGTTTTAATCAATGTTTTTACTAATTTTGGGGATTCTGACTGTCTTTTACACTTTGTAACCGTATATGTTTTCCCGTTTGATTTTTTAATAAAACTGCAACCTTATTTAAAAGTTTCGACTGAGAGTAATTGATATTATTTATTTAAGTCTTTTTTACATTGTTTAATATTTTAATATTGTTTTTGGCACAGCAAAGCCGACATTGACCATAAAACACTAAATTCCAATTATATTCAGTCGAAATAAAACTAATCAACCTTAGAAGTTTAACTGATTCGCCAGGAATATTGGTTATAGTTAATTTTCTGTTAATTAAGTTAGACAAATTTTCATTTAATGATGATAGATAATATTTCATTTCTTTTTCTATGAATTTTTATTGTTTTTAAAGTCTTATTATTTCATCTCATTACTGCGCCCTAAATGCAATAGCGAAGAAAGAATCAGACGAATTAATATCGAATCAGAACATTTTATTATACAGTTTTAATGATAATTATGTATATTTTCATGCATTAGTTCTTAATTTGCGAACTCTGCTTTATGAACATCATGCCGCACAGGTACTATTCGTGGCACTTTATTCTCGTAGCTAGCTTGATTATCATTTAAATGGAAAAGGTCAATGATTCTTTTGTGTCAATACGATACGGTAAATTTATATTCCTTTGAGATCTAAATAAAGTTCTTCTCTTATAATTTTTGGGTATTTCAGAGCCAATTTTTTGTATTTGTCCTTCTCTGAATAATCATTAACTCTTTATTCAATGTCTACATTCCACTAAACGATATCAAATAAAATTATCTGAGCATATCAGCTGATTATTTATATTGTTTTCATTCAATTCATTTCAATGTTAAATTTGCGAACTCTGCTTATGAACATCATACCGCACAGCTGCTATTCGTGACACTTTGTTCCCGTAGCTAGCATGGTTACCATTTAAATGGAAAAGATCATTGATTCTTTTGTATCAAAATGATATAGTAGCCTTTACATTCTTTTTAGATCTAAATAAAATTTCTTTTCTGATAACTTTTGGATACTTCAATGCCAATTTTCTGACAAGTATATATCTTTCTTCTCTGAATAATCATTAGCTCTTTATTCAATATTTACATTTTACAAAATGATATTAAATAAAATTATCCGAGCAAAATTAATTTGAGCATATTAGCTGATTATTTACAATGTTTTCATTCTTAAATTTTAATTGAGGAAGTTTGCAGTTGCAACTTTGTATTAGAAATCTTCATGCTGGAGTTTCTTCCCATTGAAGATAATGAAATTTTAAAAATTAGTTTCGTATAAGCTCTAACGTTTATTACTTTGGTGCTGAATTAAAAAAAAAAATGTAAGTTCGTTTTTTATTGCGCTTTTAGTTATTACGGTTAGTGACATCAATACACGTGTCTCCCTCCAAATTCAGTCAGTACCATTAGCTCGTCATCTTGAGGCCATGTTTACATTCATCTAAACGATATCAAACACGATTATCAGGTGATGAAAAAAAAGTTTAACGATCTTTAAACGATCACGGTTTGTCTCGTCCTGGACCCGGAAGACAGGTCTCTTGGAAAGTTACTCTACGGCTAACGCCTTTTTCCAGCGTCCGTGAGACCGTGAACATCCAATTCTTTCGTTAAACTTCCTATTTCCTTTTTCTTAATAAATTCCAAAAGGATCAGACCGCATCCGATGTATCATCCATTGTTTTTACAAGTGACGTAGCACTCGCACATGCGTGGAAATGACAATGGAAGGCTGTCTAGCGGGGATCCAGTGTTTACGGTTGAATTTTGTTACGGTTTGTAAGAAAGTCGGGTAAGGAGTTCTATGGGGACATGGGAAAATGGATTGTTGTAAATTTTGTTTTGACATAACAATAATTACACGCATTGGAAAAGCGGATATCGTTTTGAAAAGGTTTTTAGTATCAAAACATTTAAAATCGCATAAATTGCTGTCAGATTGTTTTATAACACTGTCAAGACATTGCTTTTTGAATGAAAGGATTTTGTTATCTTTGAATTTCAGGCATATCTGAGGAGTAACCAGAAAAGGAGATTAAAGTTCCTGTTAAGTATTTATTATTACATAATTACAGGTTCTAAATTTCCTTTTTTTTTTTTTTTTTTTTTTTTAGTTTTTTGCCCTGAAATTTGTTTTACAAACTAGGCAGAAAGTGGAAGAATTTTACAAACTAGAAAAAATATCGAAATATTATTTGACAATTGTTATTTGCTGTTTTTGACAATTGCTGGTTATTTGTATTAGTTAAAAAAAAATAAAGTCTTTATAGTTCCAAAAAGTATTAGGGAATTTATTTATAAGGATTTAATAGAAATTAAAATAATGTATGGAGAAACATTAAAAGTGTCAGAAATATTCAGTAGTATTAACTTCTATATACAGAGTCGTATAAAAATGTTTATTAAATTAATTTAGTTCATTAAATTAATTTGGCATGAACAAAATTTTCTCTGAACACAACGCAAGCACCCATAAAGGCTATTTTAAGATCTAATAGAGTGAGAGAATATTTCATTTCAAAAATATTTGCTATGTTGAAGTACTTTTTTTTCACTAAGGGAAAATACAATAAGAATTGCTTTTTCTTCTTTCATTTTCATGGTTTATAGTGAATTCACTATAAAGTATAATTATTGTACATTATCTTCTGAAAAATTCAGTACTAAATCATGCCATTATGAAAAATAAGTTTTCTACAGTAAAACCTCTATAATATGTCTCTCTTTAATACGTCATCCTCTTTAATATGTCTTGTGCTTTGGTCCGATTGATTTCTATTCAATACAATATTTTTTAAAATGCCTTAATAGCTTTACAGTTATTCGATATTGCATCACTTACCTGAAACTTCCAATATGTCAATATTTGCGATTTAATTATCAATAAATTTAATTAAGATCCAAAATCAATTAGTTTTTCAATCACAATTACAATTTTTTTAGAAAGAAAAATAAAATGTGTGCTAAAACAAGGGTTAGTATTAATTAAAATGGGAATAATCATTTTAACATCCCCTTCTGGTATAATAACTTGATATAAGACATTTCAATATATTCAGTAATGCAAATTAAATTATGTTCTCATATGTTATTTGATAAAAACTGTTAAAAAAAAACACCTCTGTATAATTTTTAAGAAAATAAATAAGTAAATAATCGTACAATAAAAGCAAAGTAATTACCATTAAATGTCGTCGTGTTATTAAAGATTGGAATTATTAAAATGTTGAGATATTTTGAAATTATTTAATATTGTCTGTCACAAAAAGTATAATAATATGGTGATTAAGATATGAAATTTTATCAATGAAAATCTGTATATATCATTGTATTATATAGCTAAATTAGATAAATTATATAATTTTAAACTAAAATTCGATAGAACATTCTTCTACTTTTTCTTTGGGGGGGGGGGGGGGGAAGGAACTCAATATCTTGAATGACGCATTAAAAAGGTTTGCTGTAATTTTTAAAAGTGCAAAGAGAGAAAAAAAATACAGAAAAAATCTTCTGAATGGATGACACTTATCAGTGCTTACTAGTAACACTCGTTGACACACATTTTAAAATAATACTGCTGTGCGTGAAGATATCAGCCGACTTAAAACACTAATAGTAAGCATTGAACGTGATTAATGCTCTGATTTAACGATCTTCTTTCGAAAACAAAATAATGCCACACAATGGACTTTGTTCTCCACACTGTTCTTTTCGAATTGATGCCTCTGGCCTACATTTTCAGCTATTGTTTGCATATCAACAAGTGATTCAGATACTATGCATTACTACTTTGGGGCGAATTAATCACTGAGGAGATATTGTACTCACCTGTAGTGCTCATTATATTTTAAAGCTTTCTTTTTATCGTGTCCGAGTTGTCAAAATGCCTTTCCTTAATTGATATCCTGGATCAGGCACATTAATCATTTTTTTTATTCTTTCGTGCATTCTAATTGCCAAACTATTTTATACGATACAATAAAATATAATACTTTTTCGTTTTGTCTATTTTTAAATATTACTGCAAGCTAAAAAAATTCTGCATGTCATGATGATCTTGTTAATATTGAATTGCTTAAAAAATGGCAGAAAGGATTTAACTTAAACTCCAATTTTACTAGTCAAAAACAAACAAACAAAAAAAACTCCACTTGATTGCTCAAATTTCGAACTTTTCATAATCTTCACTTTTTCCAAAATATTTATTGTGAAATGCGTTTTATAAATTATCAGCTTACTTGTATGTTGATGCTGGTTTCACTTTATTGTAAAATTATACATCATTTTAATTGAAAATATTGCAAACAATAGGAATGAAATGTATAGGATATAATTAATTTCTTTAAGATTTCAATAATCAAAATATTAGAAATTGAATAATATTCTGAAACTTGAATATTTCACTTGTTTTTCATTTCAATGCAAAAACATGCGCATTTCATAAATTCATTACATCAGTTAGCGAATTTCAAGAATATCTCCATGCAACTTGAGTAATCAATACTTATTTTTGGTGTTGGTGAAAAAAGATAGCTAGTATTTCTATATTAATTGAATTGCCCAGAAATTTCATATCAAATGAGGTAAAAAGAACTTCAACATTCCAAAAATATTATACAGCATCCATTATTTCAAGCATTATTGCGAAAATCACGAAAACATGTTGAGTTGTTTGACAAAGTGATCCGTTCTGAAAATTCCAAATCACAAATGTCAATGCAAAAGTCTGAGAGAAATGAAATTTGACCATGGATGGATGTTTATTAGCCAAAATCTTATTTGGCAAGCAATTCAAAATTGAAAATTCCAAATCACTATACTTTGGAAAGAGAGAGAGACAGAAAATAATTTTTACGATACTTATGGCGTGCAACGTCTTGTGTTTCTTAGCAAACATTTCAAGATTGAAAATCCCCAATTCAAATTACTTTGAAAGAAAGGACGAGCTAAGAAAATTGAAGACACAATGAGTTACTTGGCGAACAATGTAGAGAATTTCGAATCGCACCAATGAAAAGAGCTGGAGAAATTTGATAATGTTGTCATTTCAATTGATTTATTCGGCAAAAATAATTATGCATATCTTTAAATTTAAATACACTTTGTCTTTTGTTTTTCTGTGACGTCACATCTTTTTTTTACCTATGGAATGCGGATGCGATGACAAAATTATTTCAGATGTGTTTGTAAGCATAAATAAAATATGATAAATTATTTTATAATGATTCTACATACTACATTATTCGCTTTACTTCTTTATTGCTTAATTTTATAGACCGCAATCTATTAATTAGTATAATTTTTTCGAATTAAAGTGAATAATTTGGCTATAAGTAATAAATAAATAAACTTTTTATCCGAAATCGGTTTCTAGTAAAGGAAACCTTGAGAAAAATATTTTTAATTTCTCTTTGTTTACTTGGATAAAAATTGTGTCTTGTTCGGGAAAAATCAAAGTAACCCAAATAAAAGTAGTTCAAGTAATATGATAAGATTAAATAAATTCACTTTCATTTATTAAATGGAAACTTTTCTTATCAGGCCATGAGATAAATATCGACACACACACACACACAAAAAAAAAAGAGGACAAAAAATTTTTTTAAGGAACAGTTTTAATCTCGCAAATTGTTCCAAATATTATATACGCGACCAATGTTTTGGAATGGTCCTTTAAATTTTCACTTTTAAATTGGAGGATCTCAGATCCAAGACTCTATTTCACTTGCATTCCATTGTGTATGTATAGCTTATATATATTAAATTTGTCATCAATAGTAGTAGAAGTATGGTCTTGTTAATTCGCCTAAATACTTTGAGAATGTCTAAACGACTCAATTGCTACCATAGCCGTGGTTAAAAATTGAGAGTCCGTTCTCAAAGACTTTGTGTAACTTCTATACTGAGGCTTTGCCTAATAAATTAATCGATGACTATTTTAGTGATGCTGTTTTAGAATAATATTTTTTAATAACGCAATGTTTAATCTTAGACTCTATTTTTATACAATAAACTTATGCCCTGTCAGCGCATAACATTTGTGCTTTTCTTGCAGATGGAATGTACGATCACGTCTTATAGTCCAGATCCACCACCTGTGTCTAGAATGAAGTACATGAAAGCAGATACCACAAAAACCGTCCTGCACGTCAACTTTGAGCCAGAAAAGGGAGAGGTCCAGGAACGAAAGAAAAAGTACCTGACAGCCAAGTATGGACAGCACCAGATGAATCTCATTCGTAAAAGATTACGGGTCGAGATGTGGATGTTTGACCAGCTACAAGCATTGTATGGACACAGAGTAAGTTCATAATTTTAATTTTCCCCATCTTTCATTGAGAATTGCAGCACCATTGCTTTAGTTTGCTCTCTCATATGTTCTATAAGTGATAATAAAAAACGCGTTTAACAATAATGTTTTTCTCCATATAAAAAAATTTATAGTTATAAGATATTAAGATACTTGGTGAGAAAAAAAAAAGATTTGTTTTGCTTTCGTTTCTTTTTTGCCGATGACAACGATTAGTTATCAACCGAAACCAATTTCCTATCATATATAACTTCACATTCATAATTTGATTCTGTATTTGTTCTAATGTAAAGCAAATTTCTTTGTAGAAATAAATTAAAGGCTGAAACTTCACAATATTCCTTATAATTCAAGGATAAACTTGGAAATAAATAAATTACGAAACGATTCAAAGGAAATCAATTAGAAATTGCGCAAATAAAGCCAATTTTCTATTATATATAACTTCATATTCATAATCTGATTCTGTATTTGTTCTGATGTAATACGAATTTCTTTAAAAAAAATAATTTTCAGTGGAAACTTTATTATATTCTTTAAATTTAAGAAATAGCATGGAAATGAATAAATTATAAAACGATTCAAAGGAAATCAATTAGAAAGGGAACAAATAGACTTAGGCAACTTAGTTCAAGAATAAAGAGCATTGCCATCACGTTAATTTTTTTTTTGACAATTTCTTGTCCATCGTGGTAATTACAGCAATCCTCTATTCATCCAAAATTATGGGTTTTTGGCGAGAGTTTGGACTGTAACGGTACTTTAGCAACAGAATACGGGTTTCACCTGCTAGGTATGAAACCGTTTTCTATTCTTAAGTCTTATCTATGATACTGAAATTTATACCTGCATATTTGTGTTATGCTAACGAAGATCAGAGAAAATTTTTGAAGAAAATCGGATCTAGGAAAGAAGTTTTGCTCAAAAATACACATTCGGATCTTTTCTAAATTAAGCACAGAACACTCCATATATTAGAAAAATGCTACTAGTTTTTAGCTGTATGATGGCTGTTATGTCACTGTGAATGTATTCTAGAAATTCGAAGGGCTACCTTGGTTTTTGGAATTTAGTTGTATGGTGGCTATTAAGTTTACTGATGAAAGCATGCTAAAAATTCGAGATAGGACACTGCTTTTAGTTTTTGTAAGTTATGTGTTTATTAATTATACTAGTGGAAATATATTAAAAAGTTGAGGGAATAACGATACTTCTTGGTTTTAATGAAAATGTGTTTTCCCCCTTCAAACTCCAGCTATAGATATTATTGCGTTTCTAAAGAAGTAATTCAATTCCGTTTGAAGATCAGTGCTTTCATTTTTAAGAAATTTTCCTGTAAAATAAATATAACGCCATTTTAATTATTTTCTCTACAAATCAAATAATCACCAAAGTTTATTCATAAAAAATAGAGATAAAAACAACAAATTGAATTAAATTTTGCCATCAAATGATACGGTTTTTAAATATTAAACAAGACAAGTTCAATAATAATTCAAAGGAAACCTGAATCTTTAATTCAAAATATAGGATAGTAAGATAACATTTCAGACTTCAATCGTTATTTTTATCTTTGAAATTTAGTTTTACAGCAGCTGTAATGTGTACACAAAGAAATATATTTAATATTGCCATAAAGCTTGACTTTATATAATGCAGTAACTAAAAATGAGCGAAAGTATTATTATAAAACTTATTTTAAAATATTTTTTCGAAAACTTATTAAAATTAGAAAATTGCTGAAATTTATACTACTGAAAAGCTAGTTTTTTTAACTTTTAATGTAGTAAAAAAGTATTTTGTTTGGTTATATACTCTGAATTTATTGAAAAATATTTTATGCTATGCTTTTTTGTCATATGAATTTTACTTTTCACCAAAATATACTACAATTGATAGCAGAATTCAACTGGTGCAAATTTATTTGATGCATATTACATAATTATGAACTGCCTCCTTTATGATCCATAATTATAGTCAAGCGTATAGTAATAATAAATGAGAATGGAATGAATTTCTGTGACCATACTTTGTGCGTTAGCTTTGCTGTTTAAAACTTTATTATGCAAAATGATACTCAGAAATAACAGATCTTCCACACTGGGCTCAGGATGAACTTGATAGTCATTATATTGACTTAATATTCATTAAAATTTCCTTCATTCATTATGGTTTAAAAAACAGAGAGAGAGAGAGAGTTCCATTTTTATTTTCTCGAATACGTAGTATAGAGAAAGTACTGTAATCGTCAAAAAACTCGAACTCAAAATTTTGACGAATCTCCACTTTTTAAACCTCCCTGAGTACAAAAAGTCTGTGATAGAAATAACTCAAAAACGTTTTGAGCTAGACGGATGAAATTTGGTTTACGGTCTTTTACACCAAATTTGCAGATTTCTGTCAAATTTTGGGCAAAATCCGTTCAGAGGAAGTCCGTCTGTCAGGTTGTTATAATATAAATTAACACGATAATTAAAAGCTGAAGAAAGCTAGATAAATAAAATTTGATACCCAAGTATGATATCTATAGTATAGAAACCTGTCAAACTTTGAGAGAAATCCAAGAAGGGGTTGACCGTGTATCGATCTGTACTTTGAGAATCCTGTAAACGCGATAATTCTAAAACGCAGTGACTTAAATATATCAAATTTGGTGTATGATTTTATGACTGTAAGTGCAGTTTTTTGTCAAATTTTTGTTTAAGTCGGTTGAGAAAAGCGCGTTTAAAATACAAATTTTATTTTTGGAATTAGAATTCTATTAACCATATGCTAGGGATTAATCGCCAAATAATTCCCCAAGCATGACGCGATACATTCAGTAAAAATATTAAAATTCACGCCAAAAGTTAATATTTTACAACTATTTTACGCCATTGCCATGTAAAGCGTTCTCTGGTATGACAAATTTATTACAGAGTATTCGAGAAAGTTTTGCGGATTCTTTCCCCCCTGGTTTTAAAAAGGATTTGTATAACAAATGGGTCAGAAAGAAGAACAGTGAGTGGTAAATATCAATATCGCAAACCTTATCGATGTTTGTAAATACAAAAATCGGTAATATATATATGTAAACATAATTCTTTAAAGCAGAGGCCGAAGTCAGAAGATACTTTCGAATTATAAAGTTTGCTTTTATTCCATCGCAGGAGGCATAATTTATATACAAGAAGCGCGGGCGAACCGTCCACAGGGCAGAAAATAACGAAAAAGGGCAGAAGTATTTATCCCTGGTTCTTTATATACCATGAGATTCTGATAGGGTTTTCTTTACACTTGTTGATTTAGGTAGGGGGAATTTAGAAATTTTTTAAAAGAATGTATATCGACAAATTTTTATTCCTTCACTCGAGGTACCTCTGAGTTAAGCATTTTTACAAAGCTTCTGTTGCATTAATTAAATAAAAAATGTGGAATGGGATCAGGAAATAAGAGAATATTTTATAATGAAGTTAACATGGACTAAATTAAGATAAAACTTTGGAAATTAATTAGGATTTAATTTATATATATATATATACGATAACGTTTTTAAAAACCTACAAGTTAAAAACTGCAAGTACCAGAAACATTATTCTTTAAAATAGCTTTCTGCTTTTAGGACAATAGAGAAAAGAGTTGAAATAGCACAAATATAATCTCTTGGTAATCATATGCGATGCAAAGAATCATGGTGCTTGATGTCTAAAAGGGCGAGACCTTTTTCACCATCAATGCAGATTACGTCGTTGCTTTAAACAATGTTATTCTAAAGTTAGAACGCGTCTGATATTTAGCATCTGTCAGCTTAAGCTTTAAGCAGCATTCACTGCTCTGGATTAATCCCTTATCAATAAGCTTTCGTATTCTATTGTAAAACATTGGTCTTTTTTATTTTTCAATGCTGGGTTTTTGGGTCAATTGGGAATCAGAATCTATATATATATATATACCTTTAAAAAGACTCTGAGATGTATTCTATGCATATGAATATTGAAACCAATGCTTAAAAAAGAATAAAGAAATAGAAAGATGTTCGCTTTCATATTGGAAACACTATTCTTTCATTTTATTTTTACAAGTGACTGCGAAAAAAAAAAAAGAATGCCGGAGGAAATTTATTTATAACACAAATAAAACGCAATTGGATTTAAAACATGGAACTGAAATTACAGAATTTCTTTTTATTGCAAATGTATGTAAATATTCTATATTTAAAGAAGGATTTATGTTTAACAGTAAGTACACCATCCCCTATTAGACAAAATTTCATTGAGAATTTTTAGACTGACATCGTATTCTCATAGTTGAATATTAATGAAAATTTTCATCATTTACTGCTAGAATATTTTACATAATAATGCTACCTTTTAGATAAAAATGCATGTAAATGTTAATATTATTTATGTTGAGTTCAAAATGTCGCAATTTATAAGAATTGCGGTATTTCTATACTAAAATTGATGTGTTGAGAAAAATGTATTCTGTGTTCAGATGATGTCATTTCTAAATCTATGAGGAAATGGAGGTATATATACGGAGTTTAGAATATCATTCCTAAATCTATCTTGAAAAAAAGGACATAACTTGAAGACTGTGTCTTTTGCATAGTTCAGTGCATTTTTGTATTTTCGATAAATTACATAAAAATAAAAAATAAAAAATATTAGTTATCTCAAAAATCTTTAAAGAATCAAATTATGATTATCTATAGAGATAAATAAATCACTATATTTTCTGTTGTACTGGCATCCTTTTCGGAAAGAAACCTTTATAACTAAAAAGAAAAATTATCACACAGAAGAAGATCCTTCAAGAAATTTTGAATGTCACTAGACTATCCAAACTAGCAAATTATTTCAACTACTGAAGAATCACTAGACAATGCCCTATAATAGACTAAAAGCATTTTCTGAGGTTTTGTTTGTCAACTTTACTCGTGTAATGTAGCGTTAAATTGCTTCTATTTAAATGCACTTGCCGGCTCTGAAGCCTGTTCAGTACACACATACACACTGACTTTCCTGACTTATATTCTACTGCACTCTTGTGGCACAAAGCTCCAAGGCAAACTGGAGCCCTTTCACTGGCAATTTCAATGGGTTCATTTCCATTGATAGACGGAAGGTATAGATGAGTGCTTGCTTGATTCGGTTCACTGCATAGTTCAACGTGAATTCAGTCACGTGGAGATGAGATTTAATGGATTTTATTACCAGACAATGGATGAGTATGGGATAACAGCCTGAGGCAAAATTTCTTTAAGGCGTTTCCTATCTTAATCTGTTAAAGACGTGATCGTTCTGTTGTGAAATACTTTTACGGCCTCGCTTACGTGAAGGCAGAGCTTTAAATAAAAGATATAGAAACAGAAAAAACTGTTTTTCCGCTCTTAAAATCAGAAGCAGAAGCAATTAAATGCATACTTAAAAATTACAAACCTACCAGGGGCATTCAGGGAATGCAAGTTTCATAGGCCCTTTTCCTACCCTACTTCCAAAATTAGATTTGTGAAAGCAAATTTTAAGCAAAAAAGAGTGCAATAAAAGAAAATATCAGAACGTTTAAATTTGGGCCAAAAAAAGTTGATTTCAATATCTTCCTTATAAATAAAATTAAGAGCATTTTTTTTTAACAAAACAGTAAAAATATTACAAAACTATTTTAATACGACCAAAATACTTTAATGTAAACTTTGCAGAGTTGCTGACTTGTGATTAAATGCATCTGTAGGAGAACCTGAGAGTATGGTAAAAAAATCCTAAGAATGAGATTATGAAATTTAGATGATATTTTATATTATATTTTAAATAAGAGTATACGACTCTCTTGCACAGTAAATAAAAGCGCAAAATTTATTTCGTTGAAAAGCCTTGAAAAAAATTTCGAGGCAAAGTTGAGAAGTCCTTAGGCAAATATCTACTTTGTCTTTTGAACATTCTGCCTTAAAAATAACTTATAATTATGAAAAAAAAAAAAAAAAAAATGTGCTAAAAATAGATGTCTTGTTGTAGTGATGGTTTAATTCTTAAGTTACACAAACAGAATATTGTTTAGTAATTAAAATATAAATGATAATCCCATAATCGAATCTCAGTTTCATAATCGGAGTTGGTGGAGGAGGCGGGCGTGGATTCAAGAGATGCTTTGCTAGAAGATGTGAACTTGGTAAGCATGTTAAATACGTTAGAGCCAAATCTTCTATGTGTAGTGAGATGTGAAACTTTGAGAAAAGACATTACCACCTTAGGTCATGATTCTCGTTATTTACTGAAGGTTCAAAATTAAGTTGTCCATCCCCCAATAGCGGATATGTAGCTCAGAAGTGGGAACATTATTACAATCAATTAGAAAATCCGAACATATTCGTTCCATTTCGAACTTCTTCTTTTATTATAATTTCAAAACCATATTATTCAAATATTATTCGATATTATTAACATAATATTATTTTTTCGCACCAATGAACTTTTATTTATTTCTTTTCAATGAATTCAAAGTGCTGTACAATAAAGATTTGATATTTTCACAATATTGTATCAGCATCTAAAACATAGAACACCATTGTAATGTTATTGTATAATATCTTTTGTTATAATGATTAATCAGGTAAAAAGTTTAACCCGTATCTGCACACATGAATTTGCTCACGCGGCCAAAGACATGGAGTCAAAATGACTCCATTTTTTTTAACAGCATTGGAATTCATTTTGGAAACTCAATACATTCTGGAAATCAAGTAGTTACCAAAAATATTAAAATTATTAATATTAAAAATGATAATTGCTATAATATTAAATGTTGGAAAGATGTGACAAGAAAAAAACCCTAATCAATCCTTTAATGAGTATTTACTTCGTTTAGATATAACGGAATAACATTAATGTTAATAGCTGTTAGAATTTAATAAACAAAAATGAAGAATACAATATTTTAAAATATTATTTTTAGAATATTTCTTTATTCTTTTTGCATTATTGAAATTAAAAGCAGTTTCAGAGACATGGAGTCTATGACTCCATAAATAATAAAATTGAAAAAGAATAACTCGGTTATACGCACGTGTTCATACGTAGACTTTTGACAACATACATTTATAATATTACATTAGGGGCACAATTTTATGTTCAGAAGATGATCTCAGATAGAGTTCTTGCATATTAATTTTTTTTATTTAATAGGAACCTAGAAATGATTTAATTTGATAATTCACAGATTTACGCAATATTAATGATCATCCTCATGCAAAAATGCTTCATTATTTTGTTTCTGGCAATTACTGTTCAACTGTTTGTGAGCTAACACTCATTTCTGACACAATAATGACAGAAATGGCAAGAGAGATAAAGGATTTATCGTGTGACTTAAAATCAAGGCTATTATAGTTAATTTATATATATTTCCTACTTTTCTATAAACGTTTCTTTGCCTTTGCATTTCATAGTTTTGAGTTCGACCTCATATGAGAAACCTATCTATGAGTATTTTCTTTATATAAATACAACATGAACAAATTTTAGGATTTTTTTCATATGCTAAAATTTAATCAAATCTGATGTACTTTGCATCTTGTACTCACTATGCAGGGTGTGCCCATTGGGGTAAATTCACGGTCACGTGTCAGGTACCAAACAAACCGCTTCTGTTCGATTTTCAACCGTTCTGCGCATGTCGTGACGTCTGCCGATAACGTTGACGAAACCATTGTTTAGTAAATATTACGCTAGCCGCTCAATTATTAAAAACTTCTGATTTTTTTAAAGATATTATTTTGAATTATTTTCACCAAATTTTCTTAGTTATAAAATTTTATTTCTTATATTAAAATTTTAATTAGTATTTTCAATAGAATTATCGTTTTTGCATAATTAATTAACATCGCGTTTTAATTCGTTTGGTGCCGCTTTATTCTTTCCTTTCCCATATCCTCCCCCCCCTTTTTTTTTATCCGAAGGATACATTTTGACAAATGACTATGGCAGTGTTTTTGAAAAATCATATGTGTTCTTTTTTACATATTATTTAAATAGTATTGAATGTTAAATCTTATGAATATAATTCCTCCAGTTCTTTTTAAAAATAATTATTACTCTTAGATAAGTTAATATTTTAAAGCTTACTAATAAAATTATTATATTTTTTTCTTATGTAATTACTTTTATAAATATTGAGACTTTGATGTTTTCAGTTTGCCCAGAGGAAAGAACATGAAACTCAAATTAGTATATATTGAATAAATTATGTTTATTCAATATATACTAATTTGCAATACTTTTGAAATACCTACCTACAATAATACCTTTTATATCCATACAAATTATGAAATATAAAAGGTATGGATACCTTTTTTTAAATCTATGCATTTATGAATAAATAATTTCATTTTAATTTATAGAAATCATTAAAAGAAAACAAACAAAATCACACTTTCATAATTTTTATTTACACATTACAAATTATATATATATATATATATATATATATACAGAGAGAAAGAGATAAAATATATGTGATAATTATTTGAAAAAATATGATCAAATGTGTTTTAATGTACTCACTAATTCAAAAAACTAAAAAAAACTATTTACTATTTATCAACATTTATTTTTCTAGACACTTAGAAATAATATAAACACAGTATGACAAAAATGTCAATGTAAATGATGAAATCAATTTTATTCAACAGAAACATCCTAGATACTAAAGAACAGTTTTTTATCACTAATAAAAACATAATGTTGAGCAATATACTTTTAAAGCAGAACATTTATGAAATTATTTAAATGCTAAAGTTACATTGATAAAAATTACATTGAATGAATATCATAAAATGAAACAAAAACATATAATACAGTAAATTTAATCAACAAGAATTAGGTCATAATATATATATATATATATATATATATATATATATATATATATATATAGGCTATAAAGAGGAGTTGAAAGAAATACTTTTATGCTTTCACAGAATTTTATAATTCAAAATTGATATGTTAAAGAAATAGAGAGAGAGAAAAAAAAGTGAAATATGCA
This sequence comes from Argiope aurantia, assembly GCA_026543865.1. NCBI lineage: Eukaryota > Metazoa > Arthropoda > Arachnida > Araneae > Araneidae > Argiope > Argiope aurantia. Next base: position 110,964 of record JAPMOR010121399.1, on the reverse strand, counting down.
TGTAGCAATAAAGTTGGGAATAAAAATTATATAATAAATGCTGATAAGGAAATTAATTTTCAATGAAAAGACTTTTATTTATTAAAACAGAAATCACTGAGGTGCACAGTGTTATAACAGGATATTATGATAACTGTCAATTTCAGTTTAAATACAATAAACTATTGACATTTCATTTTTAACAATAGAAAAGTTGTTTGATATAAATTCACTTTGAATCCATCACAAATCTGCAAATGTAATTAGAACACTAGTAATATTCACTTGAACCTAAGTTTAGCATTATAGCAGTTGTTATTTTTGCAACAGGAGTTTGTTTATTTACATTAATTAAATTTAGATAAGATTTTGTAAAAAAATGCAATGCAATATTCATGTAAACATTTTAAAACCTCCTAAGCATATTCAAAATTATCAGAAATTTCATCAAATGTGAATAAAGTAAATTAGAAATGCACTCACGATTTTGTTTGATTGTTTTTGACAGTAAATCGCTTACCGATTTCTTTTCTTCAAAGAGTTTTTCTAACAAATTACTGGTACAGCTCTATTTAATAAATGGACACACACAGAATGAATTCTTCAAAATGATACGAGCATATCACCGACTTCGAAGGCTTGAAAAAATCCTTACCAAAGCTATCAACCCAAGTCAGGATTGTTGAAAGGAAAATAAGAAAACATTTTATCATGACAGTCACTCTTGTGTTTCGCATTAAAGCATGCATCCATCAGCACACCAGTATTTCCTCTGTTAACACATAATAAGAGGAAAGAAAATGACTCAAAAATTATAACTTCAAATGTAAACAAAAAATCCGTTTCATACTTGGCGGAGAACGTTAATGGCAGACTGATCGACGAAAGCGGTGCGGATGAAACTTAAATGCCATGCGCAAGAAGTACATGACATGTGACTTTTACGTCACATGAATTGACCCCATTGGAGTGAAAATATTAGTTCTGAAACAACTAGGGACAGATATACAGCTCCGATAGGAAAAATGGTCACAGTGATGTAAATAATTATTTTTTATATTTGATTCATACGTATACTTGGGGAAAAATTACAAAATCTATATTTTTATGCAATTTGTTCAGCCCTATTAGTTACAAATTGTAAAATAGACTTGATATAAAAAATTAAACAAAAACAACTCACTCTTATGCAATTAAAACTGATTGAGTCATAAAGCTTTAAATTCCATTATTTTATGGCAAACAATATCCATTGATTGGAAAATTTTCCATGGGAGAGGTCAGTAAAATAAAATAGTGATATAAAACGATTCATAATTCGATCATTTTTGATTGCAGAAGAATTAAAACTTTTTTTAAAATTTAAAATGCTGATGCGTCAAAAATAATTTTCCAAATATGCAAGCTGACCATATGAAAACCTCATTATGTCTTCATCAGACAAAAACAACACAGAATATAATCCATTATACATTATTTAAAGTATTTTTCCAACTGGTAGTATATATGCCTGTCTTTAACGGTCTAGAAATTAGTTTGATTGATACCTTGTATAAGTGAGTATGTATTCACTTTTTTTTATTTTATATACTATGTTTTTTTTATTTCTTAAATTATAAGATGTATATGAGCAGTTCAATAGCGACGCATAAATTTTAAATGAAATGATAAGAATATATAATTTCATTTGTAAATATTGCGAAAAATAATAACTAATTAAGTGGCTTAAAAAATGTCATTCTCCTCTTTTTATTACATTACATTGGACCTTTTTTATATATATAGAATTGAAAATTGTATTTTTTTTTCCACAAATTATCTGAGAAGTTTCTGAAATTTGCTTTATTTAATTCAATTTTTGTGACAATGCTATATTTAGTTATTTGAGACCTGCACTAAAAATCTGAATCAGTATAGAATATCAATAATAAAGCAAAGCCTTTTCTGCTGCTGGGATTATTTTAATAAATAATTGGCGATGAATCAAAAATTTTTTCATATTTTTTTATTACCATCAACAAATGTTGAAACTGAGCTGCCATCTATACGCAGGAAACTGAATTATTAAATTTGCGTTAAAATTTTAAATACATCTCTTCTTCCCCTTTCTAAAACCTTGCTCTAATTTTTCTTCTTTTTCATATGAAACTTCTTTTTCATAAAACCTTGCTCTAATTTTTAAAAATATTTTACCTAAAATCTTTGAAAATTTTTTTTTTTTTTTTTTGCAAAAAGAAAAAAAAAAAAATTTTTTTTAGCAGGAATTCTAGTATTATAATCATGCTTTAACTGTGACTTTCATTACGTAACACGAAAGCAACATTTTCCTGTTTCTTCCGATTTTCTTGTTAGTAAACAAGCGTCTGCTAGCTTCGAAATGAATCGTATTTTAGCTCTAAATACTTTGCGAAAATGTGTTTTTCAAAAATGTAACTCGACATTGAACATTACCAGCTGTCTCAATAGAAAATACTCTGTTGTTTCCATGTCGGAAAATGGCCCAAATCCGTATATCGAAAGAATAAACGAGAGCATCACAGACAAACGAGCACGTTTGTTGTATCAAAGTCGAAAGCGGGGAATGCTGGAAAATGGTTTAATATTGAGCACATTTGCTGGAAAATATCTAAATAATTTCAATAATGAGCAATTAGCCTTGTATGACAAACTTATAAATATTCCTTCTAATGATTGGGATTTGTTTTACTGGGCGACTGGTGTTAAAAGTACACCTCCTGAGTTTCAGAATGAAGTGATGGAATTGTTAAAGAGACATGTTAAGAATGAACTGAAAGAAACCCGCTATACTCAGCCTGATTTAAATTGACTTGCATGTTAATCCCATTTTAAAATTTTGTTGCAGTGATAGATTCATTATATTCTACAAAAGCATTTCTTTTATTTACACTAAAATGTTTGAATTTGTTTTAAACTGTTGTTGTATCTCCGAATGTATATAGTTTAGAAGTTCAATTTTGTTGTTTTATGATTAATAGCATATACTCGAATATATTTTGAAATAATGTGTAAACATTTATTTTGAAATTTTTAAAATAAATATTGTTGATCTTTCATCATGTGTAAACAATAAACTATATTTATGCATGGTTTGTGATGATAATTTTGGTTTCCAAATGCATTTGCTGATTTTAACACATTTGCTTAATGTTAGCAAAATAAAGTTTTATCTTAATTAGTGACTTTTTTTTTCTAAAAAATAACAGTGATATAATTATATTACTTACTAATTTATATCTTATAATTTATTACTCTTGAATATTAGATTTTTCAAAAATAATATCTCATAAGTATTACAAAAATAGTTAAAAAATGAATCTCATAAAATTATATTTTAAAATTAAGTTCTGATGTCACATTCATTTACCATGTTAGCTTAGTACATTCTTTTTATCTCTTTAAAAATACTAAAAATTTGTTTGCTTTTTTAATATAAATTTTTAATTCTTTTTGAGATAGTTTTTAATATCATTGAGAAAGAAAAAAATATGTGTAATTTAAATAGATTTCACTTCAATATAAAATAAAATTTTCTGTAACAAATTATTTTCCAAATTAAAAGTTGTTGTAGAAAATAATAAATTTGTTTATTAATTATAATATGGCTCATTCAATTAAAAATTGCTGGAAATTAAATTTAGAAGCTACATGTATAAAAAATTTAGATTTTAAGTACTGAGTATATTTTTACAAAATTCAGGAATATGATTCAACAAAATACCTGTGCTCTTCATACTTTTATAATTTAATATTATTGAGACATGTAAAAGGAGTTATTACTTGCAACAATACATAAAAATTTCAAGGTGATTAAATAATGTTTATTTAACAAAGCATAATAACACTTCACATTTAAATTCTTGAATAAGAAAATTGAGGGGGGGGGTATTTAGTGGAACAATCTAACAATTAAAACAATGAATTGTAAATTTGAATTTTTGTAAATTCTGCTAATTCAGAAACTTAAAAAGAATATCTAAGCTTGTTATAAAGGGGAAAAAATTTGTGTTTAAATTGTTATTAATTATTTTCCCATTATGGTATTGGACAAATAAAATAATTGTCCTTTTATATATCTCCCAATTTGAATTATCATTATTATTCCATTTCGTAGATATTTTTATTATGTGGAGCGATACAGTCAGTATTTAAATTAAGTAATGGATAATTGATTTTAGGCATTGATGTAAAAATAATTGATGTCCTTTCTCACAATAGTAAATTTTAATACTATCCATTTACAGAGACCAATTAGCTCATTAGGATTAATGGTTGTTAAAAATTTTGATTAAATATTTTGTGTAATATTTGAACTATGGCATCCTTAGAAAAATATTTTTAAACTTCAAATTTTATTAGCTATATAATACATACTACTTTAAAAGCCTTGCACTTTTCTATTCATTGTGTTATGTGTTTCTTATGTTTTTTTTTATATACATCAAATTATATCACAGGTAAGAGTAGCGATTTTCAATATTGACTAACTTTAAAAAAGTTTCACCAACAGTTGATTCCAAAGCCAAACCTTAATTTTATGTATAGCAAAATTTCATAATTTTTATTAAAAGTATGACTTACAATGAAATCTACTCAAGATGGGAGAATAAAGCTGAATCTCTATATTCATGAACAACGGAAAAACAAAGTCAGAATGAAATCTTAGTAACCACTATGAAAATTATTCAAGTTTTATATCAGTAATAAAATATATTGTAAAATATGCTTAAAATATTTTTTAAAAACTGAAAAAAATTTATATGGTCAAATCATTGATAAAATATACTTTTTTGTTAAAATTTTTTAGAATAATGCAAAGAAATGATCTTTGTGCAATAATATTTTCAAAAGTTGTTATGAAGAAATACCAAAATCTAGCTTCACTTTTAATTAAATATGATTTCTAAAAAATCACTCATTCTCAACCTCTAAAAGTATATCAGTGTTAAAGTTATTTGTTGTTCAAACAATTTGTCCTGTAAAATGATAACACACATATTTTATTATATGTAGAGATAGCAGAAAATTGTATCCCCAACTCTAAAATATAATCTTTTAATATATATATATATATATTCAGTTGCACACTTTGAAATCTTTGTTAATATAGTGACAATGTCTCTTATCATGAATTTAATTCTGTTTCACATAAGATTGAGTCTCAGTGCCTTGGTGATAAAGTCTTTGCTTGCATAATAGGAAGTTCCAACTTTTAAAACCATTTGTTCCTATTTTTCCTATTTGTGGACCTTCTTCCCCATTAGAACCGATGATGACCACTATCCTCCTGTTAGAGTGATATAGAAATTTGGAGAGAGGAAGCCATCTCGGGTGTTATTTTCTTAATCTAAATTTGATTCAAAATTATGAGGTTCAATCCAGAAAAGTTCTTATATTGTTTCAAACATTGGGTAGTGTGAATAAACTATAGAAATATGTTAAACCTACTATTAGCTATGATTTTTATTAGGTCCTGTGGTAATTCATTATATATTTTCCTACATAATTTTAATTTTTACATTTAAATTTGCTGAAGTATTTATTGAAGTGCTATAAAAAAATTAATTAACAATGAATAAGTAAAATATAATCTAAAAGTCTGATTGATCATAGATGCTTAATAATGTGATCCTAAATGTAATAAAACTATAAAATTAAAATTTTTTATTAGTATACCAAATGTAGAATGTTTTTAATTTAAATTATTTGTTATTAGTTCAATTATCAAATATTATGAATATTTAAGAAATCAATTTTCCTCAAATTCTCTGCCGTGTGATACCCACTATAAATGAATCAAAGTTGAAAAGCTTAATTGATATTTCAGTTCTGAAAATAATAATACTGTTATTAAGCATACAATAATGTGCGATTCTCTTAACTCATCAAAATTGATTATCAGAAAGGATATAGCTTATAAAACTGTATCCTTACCATTACATAAGTTAATAAAAATATATAAAAATAATTTTTTTGAATTATTTGTACAAAGTTTTAATTTACAATTAAATTAATTATCAATTTATTTAATTTATAATTCATCACAGTGGACACCAGTCATGAAATTAAAATTTAATTATAGATGTATTTTAGGCAACTGATAATTTGGTAAAAAAAAAGTATTGGAATCAAAATATATACAATTTGAAAACTAGTTTATTATGATGTGGCTGAAAAATTAACAAAAAGAATTTTGAAAAAGTGAAAGTTGTAATATTGTTTTCCGAGAACTAGAAATACAATGTTGTACCTATCTATCTAAGGTAGTAATCCAAGTTTATAAAATCTAGATAATATTATCCAATTCTTAAAATCTTTGAATACAATATGTTATTTGTTGAACGATTTTCTCAAACAAGGAAAACAAATAAGAATAAATTAGATAAAATAGTGGCTTTTGTATTTCTATTTTCTGTAGAATGCAATATCATATTCAAACAAACAAAAAGTCTTCACGTAAAAAATATATAATACATTTTTACTCTGTATAGAACTATGAGTATTTACAGGAATTATCTGTTTTTGCCTTTTATCTATAAAATTATCTATGAATATTTTTATCAATTAGAATTTGTTTTGTATATGCATATTCAATACATTTTATTTACATACATAGAACTCAGGTGCTAGTTACACATCTGTTTTCACTAAAATACTATTTATGGTCCATTCTGTGATTCAAGTTAGCAAAATGTTACTGCATTTAAATTTATTTTTTTTTGTTTCTAATATATTTCCTAGTTTGAAAAAAAAAAATTAAACCATGTAATATATTCCTTACATGAAACTATTTTTATGAATGGAATGACTAGTTTTAAATGTGGCAGAGCATGTAGTTTTATTGTGAGCAAATCTTTAAAATTTTTTTCGTGAATTAGGATAACAAAATTTCAGAGGCAGGGGAATTCAGTAAATTGAAACAAAATTTACATTAAAATGGAAGACTTGTATACAATATATGTTCAAAGTAAAAACCTATACAAATAAAATGATTTTCAAATTTTTGTAGGATGAAGATCCTACATCATATGACATAGAAATTGATTTAGATGAACTCTTGGATATTGAAGGTGATTTTAACAGAAAAGCTTGGTTAGGAGTAAGTACTAACTCCCAATCCCTTACTTCAAAAAAAAAAAAAAAAAGTGTGTATTTTATTTTTCTATAATTGATGCATATTTTGGAAGTGTTTTATTTTTAAAAAAATATTTGATGTGTTTTTTTTTATGTGCATGTAATGAAATATTTATTTTTGTAGTGAATTTTAACATCATGATGCTTAAAAATATTGGAGATAAAATTTAATGATGAAGAAATGCTATTCAAAACAAAATAAATCAAAAATTGATAATTTAGGTTCTGAGAATGAAAACTTATGATATAATTGTACAAAAGAAATAAATCAAATATATCTTTCATCATATGTTTCAAAATCTTTTAGATAGTTCAGACTTGTACATAATATATAATATTATTGTACAATATTATTAAATTTATTGTTAAATTTCAGACCTTTATCATTGTTATCCTATGCATAAAATTTTCTGTAAAACAATCTTAACTTTACACTTAATAAACAATGTTATCTATAAAATACATACATAATTATTAGTAAAACATTCTAAATTTTAAAATTAATACGCCATTATATTTAAACAGAATGTATGTTTTTATAAATTTAAAAAATATTATATATAATTAAAAAAATTCCTTACTTTTGAAAATTATTTGTTTTTAGAGGAATTTTAATTAAATTTTTAGAAACAATGATGGGTCTAAACATGGATTTCACATTAGTTTAACTTATTTAAGATAACTTTTAAAGAAAATTTCAGCTTAAAATGATATAGATTAAACTTTTGTTATTTCCATGTCCAGATATGAAATAATAACTAAATAGAAGCTAATTATTGATTTTAAAGAAGGATAATAAAAGAGAGAAGAATATATTATGGTACTAAAATAAACATTTATAGATGAATGATTTCTTATTGTTGTAAATATTACTATTTATTCTGTAACCATACAAATTTACTTGTAATTTTACTTAAGGTACTTTGTACAGATGTCACATGAGCAGATATAAATTTATTATATCTTATTTACAGGGTAAGGTAATTGGAGCCAAAAAATCTCAAGAAAATGTAGAGGTAAGTTAATAAATTAAAGTTTTTAGATGAGTGATATTTTAAATAACTGTCTTATCTTTGTTCTATCTTTTATTTATTTACTGTTATATTTTGAAATATAAGTTTTTACAAGAGATATTTTAGTATTATTTTATTTAGTTTAGTTTCTTCTTTGCTAAATTTATATTTAAAAAGAGTTTTTGCCCAAACATTTTGTCGATTTTCAGTCTCTTATGAATAGGAATCATTATTAAATGAACTTTATTTAATCCTTTAATAATGAAATATTGCTACACTCAACTTTATTGTAAAATATTCACTTACCAGGATTTGTAAACTTTTCTGCTATATGTTAAGGACCATTGTTAACCAAAATGTATTATAGTAACTTCAACAAAAATAAGATAAAATTAATCATACTCTTTCTTCAATGTTTCATCAATAAATATAGAATCTGAACTTAATTCTTTGAAAATAGAGTTTTCCATATTCAGTTTATTTTTACTAGGAGGCAAAATTGGTATACAACAATTTTAGAATTTTTTGCAGTCAATTTAGGACATACTGAAATTACTTACATAGATATTATCTCATATTTGAAAATTATTTATCATTGTAAGCTGAAAATTAAATATGCAAATTAAGGATATTTTAGAATAAGAAAGAGGCTAGCAGAGAAATGTTGCAATGTATTATGAAGAAAACAAATTTTTTTGATGCTGTAATTCTCTCACTCACGAAAAAAAAAAGTTTATTTACTGACTACTGATCCGGGCCATCCAGCCTTGCAAATTCTATCCTGGTGGGATATTTTTCGTTTCAAACAAGAGGTGTAAAACATAAAATGAATTATCTCGAAGGTTGTCCTTGCTTTATATCCTACACCCCTTGTTTGAAACAGAAACTGGCTCGCCAGGATTAAATTTGTCCAGCCAGTTGTGTCGAATTAGTAGTTAAAGAGTTAACCCATATTAAATACTCAATATGAAATATCTATAACAATTTAATTCAAATGTAACATATTTTACAGTTTGGATATAAAATAAAGTTTTATTCTCTAATAGAATACACTCCATTAATATCACTTTATAACTTTGTTTTTTTCTTTTTAGAAATTCATCAGTGAATTACTTCAGAGGGCAAAAACTTTGTAAACATTTGGATTGTACAATGGAGATTATGTTCATGTGTTTATTTCTCATGGAATAACTTTCATCTAGCATGAACATATTACTTGCACAATGAAATACATCTCCCATTTGTGATTATTTATGTTTTCATCAATCAGGTTTATGTGAGGAAAGAAATAAAACAAAAGCAAATTTCCAGATCCACAAAAACTCTCCCTTTTGTATATGTTCAATTTAAATGCTGAATTTCTCATAAGAATATTTTATTCTAGTTTTATGCTTAAAGAATTTTTGTATACATTAGTTACTCTATTACTCTACAAGGTGATTGGATTTCTCTTGTGATTGAGAGTGGTTATAATTTAAATATATTGATATATTTATTTGTAGATTTTTATCTTTCAGAATTCATAATCATGATCTGTGTATATGGTAACTGTTATTTAAAATAAAGTGTGTTTTGTTTCTTTTTGTAGAATTATTAGAAATAAGGTAAGATAAAATCAAAATAAAAAATAAAAATTAGGGAAAAATTTATTAAACTTTTACTTAAATGTAAAATTCTTAAAGAAGTATTAAGCCCTCTAAGAATTTATGTGCTTTCAAATGAAATAAAAAGTATAAATTATATATGTTGTTCTGGCATTATGATTTTCAACACACATATATTGATAAAAGAAACAGGAACAACAACGTTAAATGCAGTGGATATAAAAAAAAAAATTACACAATTATTCTATAAACTACACATTACTTAAAAAAAAAAACTATAATTGTATAAAAACTTTTATGGAAAGCTTATGCATAAATAAGGACATCTGCATGTTCTGGTATGCCCAAAGAAGGAGATAAAATTAATATATGTTAAACAGATTTATTCACAATATTTGACTTTCCTAAAACCAAAACAAAAAACCCTAATGTGATTGTGTGCAGTTTAGAAAATTTTATCATGATTCTGTAGATTTTCTTCATTAAGCAATAAATAAAACATGTCCATATATGTTAACTGTCATATACAACAAGCTATATGTGGAGCCATCATAGTGAGAACAATGATTTCAAAATGAGAGGTAACACTAAATTAAGAACTAAACTAAGAAAAGATGGATAAAAATAATTTTTTATGAATCTCTTTAAAATTCCATTTATGGATTAAAATTATGCACCAAATTTAACAGTGAACTAAAATGCTTTTAATATTAAAAATTAGAATATAAATAATAAATCTGAAACAATTTAAGAGAAACAGCGAACTTCATCTATACAGTATGTAATATATGATATCTGAAAGCTTATGTAATTTTATTACATAAATAAAAAATTCTGATTAACATATTAAGTCCATAAGACATATTTAATAGTTACGATTTGAAATAAATGTTTTCCTAAACAACTGATTTCCTTCACCCTAAAAAAGAAAAAAGTATTAAAGGAGAAATTACACAATGAAAATAAACTTTTAATATCTTCTGTTGTATTTCATATTAAAAGAATTTATTAAAAATAATTTTAAATTATTTATTCAATAAAAAATAAACAAAATGAAAATGAATAAAAACTTTACAAAGAGATTGTCAATACTAAATGAAACAATTTTAAACTTTGGTTGTTTACCTAAAAATCAACTTAGAAAATGAAATGACAATGAAGAATGAATTAAAAAATGAACAATTTAATAAAAAAACAAAATACATGAATTTCGACATATAAATAAATAAAATTTTTAAATAAGGAAAACTATACAATTATGAATTACTATTTCTTATTATATTTATAGAGTTTTTATCTTCTTTTTATAGATTGACATACAAATCAAAATTTCTAATATATATTTGGTTATAACATAAAAAATTGTGGATTTATGCAATTAAGTTATAGCTCACAGTATAAACTAAGGCAAAAATTTACTGCATATACTCCTACCTCTCATCTTTTTACTACAAACTTGAGTTCCAATCAAATTAAACCATATGTTCTTAAATAATGCATGTCTGCTTCAGATTATTTTATAGTAATAAAATCTTTAGTACTGTCTATAAAAATATTGTTTGCTATTCATAAATGCTAATGAAAAAGGCAATCAAGAAATTCTACTTGGTCAACTATAGTTATTGAAATTTCTCATATAACTGAATCAAATATATTTTTTTAGTTAATCATCAGCTGAGGCTTCAGCAGTGTGACTTAATTTGGTAAATAAATATATACTTGAAATTGGGGAATAGGGATAAAAATTGTGAATCAAAAATAGATAATGGAACATTTTTTTTATTTAAAAAAAATCTATTTTTTTAAAACACAAATGAATATTTTTAAAAGACTAGCACAACATCAACATAAAATAAGATTTTACTTCATACTTGACAATTATTTAAACCTATGGCAAAATAAACATACAATAAAAATTCTGAAATGCTAATACTGCATTTTTTACAGAAATAAAAGGTGCTTTAATTATAAATCTTGTTCAGAATTAAAACATATTTTTTAAAAATTCAAAACTTATTCATTATTTTTGTCACTTTCAATTTAAAAAAATTATACTTAAGTCTTACAAATAAAAAAAAGCAATATGGATTACTTCTGAATAAGGCAAACAAGTTCAACCTTTTAGTAGATGTCATATGCTTAAACTTTCTTTATTTGACAAATAAATGATTTTGAAATTAGCAATTTATATTTCTATAACTTATATCTAAGAGAATTTAATAGAGAGTACCTTGTAATCAGAAATAAATTTATTAAGAAATATAAAGCTTTTCAAAATTGAAAATTGAGGAAGTTGCTGTATTCTTGTCTAAATTTATCTTTACTGTAACAGCAGAATAATAAGTTATTTTTTGTGTGTGTTTATTTTAACACTGTTGTGAATAAAAGATGAAAGAAATTCATGTCAGCTAAATATCAATAAGATACTTTATATGGAGCATGAAAGAATGTTTGTATTAAAAATTGAATTGAGTGAAACAATAAAACTTTGAACTAATTTAATACCACAATATTACACAAAATAAAACTCAACAATTAATATTTTTTGAAATAAGTATTCCACTTTTCCCAATCACCAAATACAGGAGTTCCAGACTTTTTAGGTATTAAACCTGCAAAAATAAATTAAATAATCAGAAAAATATATTATCTGATAGTCATTGCTCATGACATTTTACCACAATTTTAAAGATCAACATTTTCTAACAAATATTCTGTCTTAATTATGTGTCACTAACTTCCGGCCTGATATTATTATACGATGACCATTTTATTTTTTTAAAAAGGTAATAAAAAAATGAAATGAAAAAACTTTTCCATTATAAACAATCAAACTGTAATGGAATTTAGCAGGGATTGATTACAGTTGAAATATAAGTAATAATGCATTTGGAAATCCTAATGGCAATTTAAATTTCCATAGATTCTAAAAGAAAATCTTGGCATTTGTTCTCAGTTTTTGATATTCAACTACTGAACATACTTGATTGAATATTCTGCTATTAGTTTTTCTAGGTATACATTAAATAAGAACCCTAAATTTGCCAGAAATATTCAAAACAGTTATGCATATTTAAACTACATATATATCCTTTAGAATCTATAATACTACATTAACTACTCCAATTATGGATATATCAGTTATATGTAATAATGTTTTAGATTATGTAAACACATTATAGTTCTTTGTTTGCATGCTATTTATTAATTGAATAAGAAAAGCTAGAGTACTTTCCCATGTATTTTATCAATCATTTCACTTTAGAACTTTTTGTAATGATCATCAGGGGATAAGTATACAGGTGTATATAAACAAATCCAGCAATAATCTTGATAGAATGATTGTTGTATTAACCATATATATTTATATGGCAAAAATAGTTTATTATGCATTATTTAAATTGTAACTGGTACTGTCTAATTTCATTTATCCCTAAAATGAATGAATCATATACATGAAGTATTAACATGCAATTAAAAATTTTCTTCATCTTTCAGAAGAGTGGTAAATTATTTTATTGCATAACAGCATCTATCATTGCAATTTAATTGAAGCAGTCAGTATATTTAAGACTGTGCTTATTATGGTAATTCTATCACATTATATAATAGAATTCTAATCAACAATTGCCAAGCTAATTTCCTCTTGGGTGGAAGACAAAATTATTAAAAATTTGTTTAGATATAATGAAAATAAGATACTCCCCTTAAAATTAGTATCTGCGTTTGTGTGTGTATGTGTGTGGGGGAGAGAACAGTTCAAAAAATGCTCTACTTTTTATAAAATAAAATATTTTGTTCTTCTGATGAAAGCAAATTAGTTTATAATAAGGCTAAATTAAAAATAAATGAGAAATACAATGGCATGAAATAGTAGTGGAATTAAAATGCAACATTTGGCCATTCTCATTGAAAATATTTAACCAACATTAAGAACAGTTTGTTTTATTGAAATAGAATATGTACCAATGCATCGGTTAATACATGCAGTTATAAATGAAGGAGTGGAAAGACATCAGAATTTAAGAAAATGCATAATACTCATTTATACAAAATAATTACAGAGTTTAAGGTACTGGAAACAACATGAATTTTATCAATGACACTGCCACTTAATTTTCAATTTGATAAACATAAGCAGTTTTAAATGCAAATCTCCTTTTTAAAAATTGACCAATAAATAATCTAACATACCTGCTCTTTGTGCTAAGGCTACAGCTCTTGTTACTCGAAAATGTTGTTTATTACAAAGACCTGTAATATGTTGTGGAATCACTGTGCCATCTGAGCTTACAAACTGGCTAAGTATTAAAGTGTCCTACAAATTATAAATAAAAAAAATATTTATAAATACTTTCACAAAAGTAAAAAATAGTACAGAATTCAAACCTGACAGTAATTTCAATCCAAGTCTGACTTTTTTTTAAAATTTCATTATTCCCAACATGTGATCAAAACAATTGCCGACACTAATTTTTACACAGCATTAGCATTAAGAATAAAAATCCTTAATACTCATGACATTTTTTTCACAAATATATAAGATAAATTGACACAAATCAAAGAAATCCTGATAAGAATATCTCCAGCATGCTCTTATGTGGAAAAATTGATTGAAGTTAATTTACAATTTGTTTCTTTGTCGACCAATCATTTGCAAATTTATATATATATTAAAAGCAATCAAACTACAATATTTATAATTCAAAGAAAATCATATATACATATATTTTTGGAAGTAATTTTAGAAAAAAAATCTTATAACAGTTTTTATCATAATTAAATTCAATTAGTACAAAATACACTAAAATACTATTATAGTATTTTTACAATGTAATAAATGTTTAACAATAATGTAAAAATATTGTACAATGAATATTGTTATGCAGCTGGAGTAAGTAAGCTTATATAAAAGATAATTTAATATGAATCAAAATAAACCATAATTGAATTTTTATCTTCATTCCTTTAAAAGTACTTATAGAATATCTGAAAAAAAAAAAAATTCTTGGTTCCATAAGATTAGAATAGGTTCCTTTCCTTGTGAACTCTGATGAGAAATTTTTCTACAACTGTGTTTCATTTGGAAGGAACAACTACCCATCTTGACTTCTGTAAGCAATATGCTGCTAATATATATATTGTTATAAATCAATAATGTTGCTTCCCAGCATGGTTAGTTCAATCACTGGAAAGACCATTTTATGATCAGCTCTGTTGAATGCTGAATGGATTCCGAACCAGTGATCTCAGGGCTTGACGACAAAATAGATACAACTGGAATCTTCCAGAATTTTGGAAATAGAGCCAATAAAAAAATGAGATATGCCCGATTGTTTAAGAACCTTCTCTGCCTGGCTCTGGGCACTATAAAAGGTCAGCAGTCTAAGCTGAAGACAGTCATGTACAGAGTTGCCGAAAAGTGTAGAGTCAGATAGCGAGTCAACAGCCAATTAGTTGGATCACTCTAGCGAAGTGCAAGCATTGTGTGGAGCTCAAGCGTTTGCTGAATTAAGATATGTGCCAAATCCTGGTGTTTATTGTAGGAGCAGCATTGAGTCATGTGAGGAGTAGCCAGTCGGCAGTTGGATATAGCTAAAGTGAGTAGACAGTGGAGAAGTGCAGGCATTTGGACACTGTAGAGAGTAGCTACGCAGATTCCCTCCCCCTGCTGAATTCTCTCTGGATGCTTCATGTGCTGTGGTTGTTATTACTACTTGAGGACTACTGTTTGTTGTAGTGTGCTGCTGTGTATTATGTGTGTTTGTCTCGGCTGTGCATTTGTTGTCTGTGTATTCTCATCTGTGTATCTTATTTGATAAAAGTTGCCATCTTTTGTTACTGAGGCCTGTTAATAGTGTTTCTTCATTGACCATCGAATCAAAAGAACACAATGTCCATAACAATATAAGTTTTTTTTTTTTTTTTTAATAATGTTAGCTATGAGCACAGCGTGAGGACAGAACTCACAATCTTTTTTCAGACTTGCATCATTCGGCTTATAGCAAGCCAATAATAAAATCTATTTATGAAAGTGTTTTTGATAGCAAGTAATAAAATTTAATTTAAATATTTGACATGCTAAAAGAAATAACAATCAAGTAACAATTTAAAATGAAGAGTAGCTTGTGTTTATAGGATAAAAGAAAATGCTTAAAAATGCTTCTGATTTTATTAAAATTATTTATATTCAAATACTTCCAATTGATATTTACATTAGATATTTACTTACTGTATGTTTCACAAAATGCAACCCAACCCTACAAAGAGGGCATCCATTCCTGTTGTGTAAATTAATGACTTTCCCTTCTCGATCTGATTTCACTTTAACTCCTTCAATGACAATTTGTTTATCAGTTTCTGTACGTTTCACTAAATAAATATGGAGAAAATAAGCATAAGAGAGAGAGAAAGAGTTATACTAATTTTAAAAAATGCATTAAAAATGAGATAAAAATTTAATACTTTCTAGTTTTTTTATTGGATTAAATTATATTACTTTACAAAACAATTTTCATACTGTTATGTTGCTTGTATTTAATAAAGGTTTTAAATAAAATAATTCAAAGATTTAATAAATTGCAATGACATGAATTTGATTATCAGATAAAACTTCCTAATTATTCAAAAATAAAATTTCTAATACAACCCAGTTGATTGAAATTTAGAATAATCATATCCATGAAAACTGTTCACTGATAATGTTGAAAGAAATCACCAGATGAGCTTTTACCTCTTAAAAGATTGTAAATAATAAAGCAAACAGAATTCTTTCTAATTTTGCAATTTGCATAACAACATTCACAAAAATCACAGTATTGCTCTTCAAAAATTTTAATACGGAATTATAGAAACAGGATAATCTTATCAGGCTATTTTTTTATTAGATTTTAGAAAGCATAAAGGAAATTAAAATTATTTTTGTTAATAATAACCATAACATGTTGATTACAA
Organism: Argiope aurantia; assembly: GCA_026543865.1. NCBI lineage: Eukaryota > Metazoa > Arthropoda > Arachnida > Araneae > Araneidae > Argiope > Argiope aurantia. The sequence goes on along the minus strand of JAPMOR010121399.1, from coordinate 94,262 downwards.
AAACGAAATAATTGCCATATTACTATTTAATATTCAGCAATAATAATAAGAAGAAAAATGAAAATGGAAATATAATGATTCATTTTTTCTAAATCAAAAATAGTCAAGTTATGATTGATAAAATTTTCTATAACTTCTAGTATTTCAAAATTAGCATTAGTTCTGGAAGATTACAATTAGAGAATTAAAATATTTAATAAGACCTATCTAAATGAGTAAGGATCTTTCATTGAAACAGAGCTTAATAAGAATTAACAATCCTTTGAAATAACTAAAATTATTCATTATTAGAAGGTATTCCAGTTATTTCAAAAGCAATTACTGATGAGTAAAATTATATTTGGCAAGGAAAGCCTTTAATTGCTACACATTATCAATTTGTTTGCAGGTATTCACAGATTTCAATAGGCTAAAGCAATATTAGATTCTATGACTGGCAAATATATATTACATTTATGAGAAAGAGTAATCAAGGAATAAATTAAAATACTACAACAAAGTAATATATGAACACTAAAATTTAAATTAGTAATTATGAATTATAGAATTAACAACATAAATGATATTATTTTATTCTAAATTACAAATTTCTTCTTCTAGCAGATTTGAAACATTCAATTATATATTTTAAATGTCTCCGGAGTTTGAATTTCATATACGAATAATTTAACTAAACAAATTCAAATGACAATATTATGCCTTTCCTTTATCATTAGAAATGCTTTGACATAATTACATCGTCCGTAAAATAATAAAAATAATTACATTCAACGTTACAAGAATTTACGACTATCTTTTTTAATATGATATAATTTCCTTCATAAAACAATTATCAAAGAATACAAATAGGAACAGTTCTCATGCAGTTAATTAGTTCAAAGTTTAGTAAATGAACAGACAGAATTTTTCCTAACACAAAAGATCTTTTTTAAAGCAATGAAAATATCCTTTTTCTTTTTTGAAATTATAGGGAATAATTTTTCATTTCTTTTTTATATAAATTAATGGAAAGCAAGTAAATGTAATTTTCTCTCTTTCAGAATTTAAGGTTCGCATTTTAAATCTTTTAGAGAAACCTTTCTTTATCCTACCTTCTACAAGGAATTTTGAAGATGAAAGTGAAAACTGACGCACATTGTTACATGAAAATAAATATTCGAAAACATGTTTATGATTTTTTAAAGAAGATAAATTAAAAACACGATTTAAAGCCATGTTTATTTATATATGATGTTTATATACAGAATTCTTGAATTCAGTTAAGTTCGACTAAGATTGAAAGGAATTGCCAAGTTGATAATGTTGAATGGTTTTCAAATTATTTTAATTTTGCGATTGTCGTACTACAATTATTACACTTAATATTGATTGATTCTAATACCTTGATAAAATACATAGATAGATGATGTATGAGTAATATATGATCATTTTGGTGCCATATGGAAGACTGAAGAACACAATTTTGGTGTAAATTCCACAGCATTAATCTGATTTGTTTTCAAGTGCAAAATTAATCTACTAATCAATCAATCAATCAACTTTTTGCTTTCTTGTATAAAAGTGAACATAAAGAAAGTATTGTAATCGTCTGAAAATCAAAACTCCATATTTTAGAGAATTTCCGACTCTTCAGAGTTTCTCAAGTTCCCCCCTGAATTCAAGTCTATAATCATGATAACTAAACACTTTATAAACGAAGCAGTTGAAATATGGTATATGGGTTTTACATACTTTTTGTACAATTTTACCACATTATGAATGAAATCTATCCAGATAAAGTCTGAATCCGTTGTTCGAGTACGATAAAAAAAAATTAATGCAAAATATAAACAGCTAGATAAGATGAATAGAATGACTTAAATTATTCGGTTAATGCACAAATAATGGCTTTTTTATAATTTGTATCAAAGCTTAGTGTTTTCATATGGAAAATTCTAACACTAAAAATCTGAACCTTCGTGGCACTCATGTCCTTGAATCCGCAGGCCTGAATATCCGAATTACTGCTTATATTTAATTTCAGCTAAATCGTTTAGATATAGCTTCAAGTCCATGATTTCGTCAAATTGTCAGACATTAAAGCCGTTTATTCTAATCATCTTATACATATGCTTTGATTATTATGTATATAAAACTTTCAAATGGAGACCAGCCCCATAACATTATAATGTTATTAGAAACGTAAATATCCAAAACATTCATTTTCTAAATATCACAGAATACTGTGATATCACTTTTTTGTTTGTCTTGAAAGCTCCACAGATTTGAGATAGAATCATTTTCTATATTTGAAATTCTTTTAACAATTAAAGAAATTCGTGTGATTAAATATTTGCTAGAAAAATGAAAACAATTTGAATCTCAGGACAACGGTGTGATCTGCTGTTGGAAATAAGGCAACAAAATACTTTTCAAAGTCTGTCAAATTTAAGGAAATATTTGCAGGGCAATTAAATTGGCATAGTTAAAATAATATTTTTTAAATTGTGAAATGGTGTTAAATTAAATTTAATTTTTAATATGGAAGATTGTAATTAAAAATAAAAAATAATCTCCCCGAAATACACATTTTCACCCTTCAAAATATATTTACGTGCGAAATTCGGTAGCTATATCTCAAATGCTCTGGCATGCAGAGTGCCAAAATTCACAAACATCCACTTCCACACGTTCCTTCATTATTAATATAAATATCCAAAGGATTCTAAAAGACACGACTCTATTAATTATGATCAAAATTTTAATAATAGGTAATGAGTACACAGCTACTTTAAAAAGAGCAAAAGAACTAATTCTGATGTTGTTCTTTAAAAATTCTGATAGCAAGGATTCAAGGGAGGCTAACAACAACACCAGCTGCACGAAGTTGGTAATTTAGAGTAGAATTATCCATTAACATGTTTTTTTAATTTGCCTAAATTTAATTTTAAAACATACAATAGAAATTTCTAACTGATTTCTATATAATTCACTCAAACTTAAGCGAATCATGGCTTTTTAATTTTCTCATATACTTAGTATATAGAAAGTCTTGTAATCGTCAAAAAAAAAATCCCTCAAAATTTTGATGAATCTTCATGTTTTAGACCTCCCTGAATCCTTAAGAAATCTTTTTGGAAAATATGCGCCTGTCTGTGATAAAGAAAACTCTAAAGCACTTTGAACTAGACGGAGGAAATTTTGAAATTTGGTACACTGCCTTTATACTACGTTTGTAGATTTTTACCAACTTTTGAATAAAATCTGTTCAGATGAAGTCTATCTGTGTAGCTGTTCGAATATAAGTCAACAAGATAAGACAGTAAGATGAATAAAATTCGGTACACATATTTAATATCTATAGTGTAGATAACTATCAAATTTTGGTCCAAACCTAAAAAAAGGGGGGGGGGGAGGCATAGTCTTTCAGTCTGCACTTTCAGAAGCATGTCAAGCCATAACTCAAAAACGTAATGCCATAAATATATCAAATTTATTAAGGAAATTTATGTGTAAAATGTTTGTTTTAATCGGTGAGGAAAAACATGTCTAAAGCAGAAATTCGATTTTACAATACTATACTATTAACCATATGCTTGGGATTAACACACACACACACACACAGAGAGAGAGAGAGAGAGAGAGAGAGAGAGAGAGAGAGAGAGAGAGA
>JAPMOR010121399.1:0-84567 GCA_026543865.1 Argiope aurantia | reverse complement strand
CTTTAGATTCACCAACCTGCCCCACAAAACGTTTTGACTAATTTTTTTCATCAATAATGTCGTATAGCTCAGTTTACTGATGTTATGAGTATAAATATTATTATAAATATTATGTTGAATATAAGAAGGTTAGAACTGATTTATCTCTTTCTGAGAATGTTGAGGGAAGGAAAATACCCACTGAAGTCATAATATGTTTAAATCGTGGTTGAATGCATATCAGAGGGAAAATGAAGGATTGAGGGTGAAACTGGACTATTATTATATCTCCTACTTTCTTAAATTTCGCAACTTCTCCTACTTTCTCCTACTTTATTAAATTTCGAGTTTTATTCGTAGAATGGTAAGATAACATAAGCTGCATTAACAGATTGAGTTCAACATTTTTTAAAAAGAAGATATACAGTTTTGGTGTCAAAACCATTTACCCAATTAATTAATTTATTTTTGAAATATCGTATTTATATGCATATTGTTTGGCAAACAAACAAACAATCTGCTCTTTGACGAATTTAAACACAGATGAATGCAAATCCACAATTTATATTTGGAGATTATATATTACATCTAGTTCATCGCATTTTTGTGTTAATAAAATGTCATATGCATGGATAAACAAATGGGCAGACAATTAGCTCGTCGAAGAATTTGGTCGAGATAAAATCATGTTCAAGATTTGAATTATATAACTTATTAACTTTTTTTACTAATCAAGTTCATATACAATCAATGAATTATGCTTCCATCAAAAGGATTTTAATCTTAGAGTGGTCTAATATGTGAAGATTCGTTCAAACCTCGAAACTAAGTTCTTTGATGGTTACACTTTTTTCTGTGAAATTTATTAACAGGAAAGTAAAATCTATGTGCACTAATTAAAAAAATATTAAAAATGAATATAAAAAATGATTATTTTTTAGCATTGAATAGTTTATCTTGTATAAATTAATGCGAGATTCTAGTATTTATGACAGCTGTTACTATCTTTTGCTCTCCTATACTATTTACAAATTATTTGGTGATATGTATCATGATAAGAGTTACAGAAATTATCTGTATGCTTGAAACTAATTAATCATCTTTCCTTATATACAAGTTTCAAATTTTTTTCCTTCCTATATCCGTGATTTAAAATGCATTCAGCTGATATCAGGCTTTCTATAATCACTGCTTTTATATTTAATTTATTACAAACTAATATACTTAACATTAATCTGGGCAAAAGTGATTGCATAAATAGTCTTTAAAAATGATTTTATTTGAAATATTAAGAAACACAAAATTCTTTCGTTATCTTCAATTCTTCAAATTTAAAATGAGAATGTCAGCTGCACCTGAAGATTCCAAAACCAGTCGGAAATTAATTTTCTCCAGAAGTCAATGGTAATTTTAAAATACAATGCAAAATTAAATTGTTGTATTGCGAGAGGCAACTCGAGAAAAATAAATAAATAAAATGATTAAAAAAAGTCTGAATTAATTTTATTCAAGAGAAACGATAAATCTTATCGCAAAATAATTTATTCTGTATGCAAAAATAATTTTAAGATGAAAATGTTCTATATAATTCTTTGTTTAGAAAACTTTTTTCTTAAAACTCTATTCAGTAATTTGTATTTCTACAGTGCACTAAACATTCATGATTTTTTTCCTTTTGTTTACATGAATTATTATTTTTAGTGATCTCCTAAATTGATTTCTTAATTCGATCCAGCAGAAATTTATTTCAATTATTCCCTGAATAATTAAAATTATTAATTATTTTCATTTCTGTGAGGAATACTCAAAATGATCTCTAATAGCGTAGAAAATTTTTTGTTAACTGAAGAAACGCATTTATTATATGTAAATAACACGGATTTTTTAAATTAATCTTATCTTTACTGAGCTCTTAAATTAATTACATAATTCGATTCATCTGAAATTTGTCTAAATTATTCCATGAACAATTAAAATTATTAATTATTTCCATTTATGAAAGGAAAATTAAAAAGGATCTATAATGCATTAGAAAATTTGTTGTGAACTTAAGAAACGTGATTATTATAAACAACTTATAAATAACTAGGATTTCTTTAATTATTATAATTTTTATTGAGGTCTTAAATTGACGACTTAATTCGACCCAGCTGAAATTTATTTGAATTACTCTATAAATAACTAAAATTATTAATTTTTTTCAATCCTGAAAGGAAAACTTAAGATGATCAGTAATATACTATAAAGTTTGCTGTGAACTGCAAAAACGCGGTTATTATACACAAATTATAAATAACACGGATTATTTAAATTATTTCTTTAAACAAAATCCAAAATATTTGCTTTGAAAATTAAAAATTAAAATAGTTGTGTTCGAGAAATACTCATTTTCAAACAGAACCCAGAATAAAACTTAAAATTATTAAAAATATTTAAAAAAAATCAGAAGATCCAAAACTTTATTTCGTAAAACGTTGATAATTCAAAATTTCATTTGACAAAGAAAAATAATTAGAATAGAAGTTTGCGAAAGCATTTGACGATGTCTGGCAAAACATTCGTTTGACATTTAGATAACTAGAAAATATGACAGAATTTTCTAAAAATATTTTAAATTCCCCTTTTATAAAAGAATTTTAATGGTAAAAACTACGAATTTATGTAGATTACTTTTTAGTTTTACATTATATGTTTTTCTTATTTTCCTGATTTTCATAAGCATGCTTCTTATTTATTTTCAAAATGGAATTGCAGATATGAAAAGCATTTCATATGTTGTCTAATTTTGGGTTATTCTTCTAAAGATTTCACCGTAAAATACGATTGTCGTTAACTAATGAGTCTGCCAACTTTCAATTGACGAAACTCCCGAATTATAATGAGCATTAAAATTCTGAATATTATGCAGTTGTCTCATTTTATTCTAAATATTTCGCTAGGAATTTCTTTAAAGGAATTGATTGGAACAGAGTTTTTAAAACTTTTCTCATTTGCGAATTTTTTTTCTCATGAAAGCAAAATTTGTATTTTACATTCAGAAAAAATTTACAGTAAATACAAAATGGGAAATTAAATAAAAAAAAATAAATTGTTTATACATAATTATTAAGAGAAGATTAAATAAAAGCATCTAAAATAAAATTGGATGATTTGAAGTTTTTGAATTCAAATGTTTTCTCCGATTACTACAATTTTCAGTTAACTAATACTAAAATATTTTTGGTAATTTTCTTAACTCGAAGTCTACACAAAGAATTATAAAAATTGTTTTTATTTTAGAATTGTTTTTGTTAGTTAATTACTTAGTAATTTTGTGTCGTCAGGGATAGAAAATTAGTAAATTTTAAAGCTCTTAAATTACTAGAAGATTTGTCGTACAATGTATTTAATCAAGAAATAATGTTTTTTTAAAACTTTATTAGAAAACTTTGAGATATTAAGTGATTTTAGATGTTTATTTTGAAATTTTATCATATAATAGCTATATTCATTTATCATATATTGCTATATTATTAAACATTTTTTTTTTGCACATTTGTTTTTGCTCGTAAAATATAAATTTACTCGTAAAATATATTCAATGACTTAATGTAAATCAATAAATTAAATTTACATTAAGTCATTGAATTTAAACAATTTTCTTTTAAAAATTTTGTAAAACATGTTAATGAATCAAGAGAAAACACAACACCTGTAACCAATCAATATCTTAATTATAAATTAAAAATGTAAAGAATCAAATAAAAAGGGAACAGTAATGGATATATTTTGTTTTCATATTCTTTAGAAATCATTTATCTTAAATCGTTTGTAATCGTTCTCTAATACTGTCAAATTTTCAGTAAAATTGTTAAAACACTCTGAGAATAATGAATATACTTATATTATAATTTAGATTTCTGACGTTACTCAGTTTGCTGTTAACTAAATCAAAATAATTTTTAGCTAAACCAAAATAATTTTCAATTAAAACCTTATGGTTATATTGAAAATTTTTGATAACAAGGGCAAAGGAAATCCATGTTTTTCATTTTGTTTCATCATGAAATCCTCGAAATAAATTGTTTGATTTGGCGATCATAAAAAGAAAAAAAAATCATAATTTTGTCTTTTTTTTTCTATTTATTTCAGGCATTTTTCCTCTGCATGCAGAAAAGTGATATTTTTATTAAAAACTTTTATTAAATTGTTTCATAAACCCTAATGTTATATGCAGCGAAGAAGGAGGAGAATTCCATTTTCTCTGAATGAAGGGGTTTAGGAATTACATATTTTTCCAGTGACATATCATTATTTTCTTAATTAATGTTATTGTTTAGTCCCACTATCAAATATACACAAGAAAAAAGAATATTTCACAGGGTCTCTTTGTTGTAAAGAGGGTAATTAATCATTATTAAACCTATGCGAATTATCCATCAATATTTATAAATTTAATCCTCTTTAGGACACAAAATTATGATATCATATAGTTTTTTTAAAATTCATCATAGGATCCTTGTGCGAACAAGTACTAATATCTTTATTTTTCTTTTTTTTTAATGTGATTCTTCTATTAAATAAATAACTCATTCTTTAAAGTTTGAAACATGTTATAATTTTACTACAAAGTCTGAAAAAGTAGAATTAACAACAACAAAAAAAGAAGCTTTTTTCATATTTGAAATTAGTATGTCAGATATAGTTAAAATGAATAAAAAAATTCCAAGCAGCATGCAAACTCCCCTGTATTATTTATTTATTGAAACCAATCAATATTAAAAATAAATAAATCTTTAGAGTAATTTTTAGATTAAAAATTATAATTTTCTATTGCTGTATTCATTCTTAGACACATTTTTAAAAATTAGCATTAATGAAAGCAATTAAAAGAATTTTTCTTGCTTTATCATCAACTTCGAATTTACCAAGTTATATCGGATTGGTAAAGCTTAGTAAAATTATAAATTAGAATGTTTTTTTAGGTTAGTGTTGCTCAAAATTTTAAAATCTTTGAAGTAAGGAAGCTCAATAAGAATTTCTGTACTCTCCACTTGAGCCCTGACCCAGGGTTTATAAACCCCAAAGTGGAATATGTAGACCAAAAAATGCATATGATCACTAACTACTCTATTAATTTTTCCTGTTCTGTTGACCTACTTTATGGACAAAAGCCTTTTCTGTTTCTGACATTTCTGTTAGATTTAAATGCAACCATTATAGCTGTTAATATACATTATTAAATAAATGCGTACTTTGACTTCTGGCACTTTCATTTAAACGGTAATTGTCTTTTTATCATTGCACTTTCCGAATTTTGCCTGAAGGAATGAGGTTGACAGCTTGAAAAGAAACGCGGTAGAAGATGAACAGTACAACCTTTAACTAGGTTACCAACTATTACTCATGCATCATTAAGGTTAAAGATTAATGGTACTGACAGAATGATGCACTTTTAATACATTATCGTAACTGTTATCGCTGATATTACATCACCATCGCATTATTCACAGACATAACTTTCTTTTCAAAATTTAAATGAAGTTAACACTAATACATTTTGTATTTAGTACAGTAGAATAGAGATCTTCTCATGATTCTTGATAAAGATTTTAATCATGATTAAGTTTTTAAAAACTGAAGTTAATTTTTTTACGTTGTAATTTCAAAGCAACAAACAGTGGTTTCTATCATTACAAGTAATACAGGTTTTATACACAGCTCCGATATTATTTCGTAATTTAGAAAATGTCCCGGGTTCCAAGCTAGATTGGTTTATTAAGTACTTTTAAAATAAACACATATAACTTTTTAACATTTAATTCAATAATCTATTTTATAAGTTCAAAAAAAAATGTCGCAAATTTCTGATGATATTAAAGTGCGCATTTAAATATTTTTCTCTTGAATATTCTACGTATACCTTATGGAACTACAAAAATCTAACCAAGTTGCTAATGGTCGGAATTAAGAAACAGCAAAGATAGAAAATTTTTGAAAGGAATGATTACTAAGGACGATGACCACCTCGAGAAAAATGTTGTTATTTATTACTTATATATTTTTAAAGAACCTGTTTCGAATAAACCAGCACTATATTGTTGCGAATGTAACAATTATTATTTGCCTGGCATCTTTGTCTTGTAGTTAGAAAAAAGATTTAGCAAGAATCTTAATAGGTGCTGTACCAATGTCCTCAAAACTTAGCTACAAAAATAAATGTTCGGGAAAATGCACGAATTATGGCTGTATCTGTATTAGAAATTGTGACCCTGAGATTCTTCTGCAGAATTCCATGAGGCATCAGAACCTGCCATAAAAATAATATCCGAGATGCTATAGCCAATTAATCTATCTTTTTGGAGTTTAGATCTTAACGTTAGCTATATGCTGTGTACACTGAGTATTATTAGTTTTACTTAATTAGAGATATGCTGTATAGTTAGATGGAAATTCCTAAAAGCGCTATTTTTTGTGCATATATTGTCTTGTTTTTATCACCTGTGCGTCATGTTTTCTGTAATATTCACGGAATAAAATATTTTCTTCCATTAAACAACTTCCTAAAATAATTCACCACTTGCCAAATAGAAGATTCTCATAACCATAATGAATTATTTATGATTTTATCATTTCCTGTTTTATATTAAAATTTGAACTTTAGATGTTATCAGAAATCTTAATTAGGAAGCTACAAAAGCAAAATAAAAAGCATTACAACATTACGAGTAAAATATCTATCATACATTGAAATATGAAATTTCTTTTCTAGATAAAATAGTTGTATCCAGGTAATACTCTCACAAGATTTAATTGAAATCGAAAAATCAATACTCACGTGAACAAATAGATCTCCAAATGCAGCTTGTGTTTGAAAAAAAAGTTAAGGATTTCTTGATAGTGTTGAAAATATTTTTTCCATTCAAATGTATTAACCGATTTGCCATTTTTTTTTCTTTTCAAAAGCAGAAGTTCGAATTTTAAATAAATAAATGAATAAATAATATTATCAATTTACTTCAAAACGTATAAAACATATAAGCATATAAAACTAACCTCAATGATCATATATTGCACATTAAGTATAATAATTAAATTTAGTAGTGATGTAATGCCTCTTTGACATCATATTTTTGAGTCAATAGTTTCTTGTTGATTCGCAATATAGTTGCTTTCCCAAATTAATCTTTGCTTTATATCACAGTTTTTTCAATTTATTTTAATTTTATTTCACCAGAATGCTTTTAAACTAACCAGAAAATAACAATTTAATTAAAAGTTACTCAAGTAATAGTAAAAGAACTGTTTTATCTGTAAAGAAAATATTTTCGAGAAAGGGGAAAACGAAATAGAATAGGGCTCCTTAATTATTCTGTATTAATTTGGAAGCGTGGGAACTTTAAAAACATACGTTAAAACATGCATGATCAATTTTCAAGATTGAATTTTTCGAAATTTGATTTTGCACTTTTTTTTCATTTGAGAGAAAATGGTTGATAAGACAGTCAGATAATCGAAATGATGTAGAGGGGCAACAATTAATTTAGAGAATTATTTCTATCTCTGTTTCTACTAAAAATAGAGATGAATGTATACGTGTTTATTTTGTGGGTGTTAACTTTTTACGTAAAACCAAATAGTTTAATCTAGAGGTACCAAGAATGGTACATGTATACTTTGGAAGGAAGGTTTGAGCTCTCTGGGCGGTTTATTAAAATTTTAATAAAAATTAAATGAATTTTTGATATTATTCATCAATAAAATTCGAGAATATTGCAGCACAAAAAGATTTTTAAATCATCTTAAAATTTAAAATATTATCTTTTCAACGATATCTATTTTTTAATTTTAATTTTTATATTAAATTTTAATATTAAAAATTAAAATTTTTTAATTTTTTAAAATGTTGCTTTATTTTTGCAATTGAGGTCTAATCAAGCAACGGTGAACAAAGTTTAAAGTGCACTTAATTTTAAACACTATTCTTTTTCTTCCGATATAATTGAATGTATAAAAAATAGATAGAAAATTAGAAAAATGCATAATACAATCATAAGAATGGTACAATGCTTCTAAAATAGTATGAATTATATGTTTATAAAATTTGAAATTTAAAACATATATTTACTAAAGCAGCTATTAAGACCAAAGTTTACAAAAACAGTTAATTGAAATTTTTAGCAATCTTTTATTCCATGTACCAACTGGCTTCCAACGGTGGCTTATTTCAATGAATAATAAAGTTGAATCTCTGTGTGTGTATCTGTGTGTTAGTGCTTTACAGATAAACAGAATGTTTCATCTAGAATTACCTAACTGGCAAAGATATGCTTTGAAAGATGAGAATGCGCAGCTTTGGGTGATATCTTTGGAATTTTAATTAGAAATTTTAATTAATAACTAAGAGGATTTTATTCCATAATAAATCCCGAAAATGTTATTGCACACACAGACACACAAAATCTTCCACTGCTTAAAATTAAAAAAAGGCCTTTTTGATGATACCAGTTTAATTGTAATTCAAATTTTTCTTGAATTTTGGAAATTTTTTAAATTTTTGTACAACAATACAATAGATTTCCAATACAATAGATTTTTAACTATAGATTTTATTGTTGAACTGAAGCTAAAACCGTTTCCATTATTCCGTTAGCTTGAAGCTAAAACCTTTAATTGATATTTTTTCATTATTATAAGCTAAGGAAGAAGGATTCTGCTTAATTTCTAATCTTTGAATAAAGTCACAATACCGTGAACGTTAAAAGATAGATCTTTTTTAACAGCATTATGATGTCATTGGACTTGGTTTCATTTGCATAATTCATATACTCAGTAAATAGAATAGAACAGGTGTAAGGCTACTGAAATGTAATTACTTTGATGTCTGTCGACAGGTTATCATTAATCTATTATTTTAACTTGTTTCTACCGCGATTTGAGAACATTAAGTTACACACAAGAGATTGGAACAGTGTAAGCAATATTTCCGATGAACTATCTAGTCGCCAAAGGCGGCTAATATGACTAAGTTGTGAAGAATAACTAGATGTTTATTTTCAATGTTCAAATGTCTTAAAAACTATATTTTATATCTTAATGTAAAAGTTCAAATAATCAAATTATTCAATGAAAATATAGAGATAAACCAACTTGAAAAATTCACAATATTACGCCATAACCTATCTAGTTTTTACTTAAAGATGAATAAATTCTCTTGGAAAAAGTAAAAGATCTTGATTACAAAGAAAGTTGCAGACTGATTGTTATCGCGAATCGAGTTCTTTTTTTTAAATCAGATATTCGCTTAGGACAGATTTTTTTCTCCTCTTCTTCCATTTATTTTATCGCCTTACTACTCTTTCTTTCGAACGGAAATTGAAATGTATTTTACCATCGGTCTTAACAGAGCTTGCAGTAAATCTCCATTTTAGTTTATTCTTTTCTTTTTTCGTGATTAATTATTTTTGAGAGATAATTTATTTTCTTTCTTTTTTAAAATTCATAGATTTGTAAAAAGAGTTTTAAGAAAATCGACGTACAACAGTCTTCTTTAATTTCAAATCTGCTATCACTGGGTTAGCAGATTTGAAATCGCTGCTAATTCAGCGATTTTAAATCTGAGAAGTATGCTTATAATTTTATGATGTATTAAAGATCTAACTGCGAAGAAATATTGTATGCATGTTTTAATAATAAATAAATTGAAAAAAGTAGCTGTTTGAACATGTTAAAAAGTAGATATTTATTTTAATCTTTTTAGTATTTAATTTATAATCCATTATTCTAAATATCACGGAATCAAGTATTTAATTTTTCCTCAATTTCATTGCTAGATGGCGCCACGCATATAAAGTTAAAATTAACTAAATGAATGGTTAGCCTGATAAATAAATTTTGAAAATATTAAAATAATGTATTATCATCACGAAAACGAAAGCGCACAAAATTTCTAAATTATAACATTAGTTTCTAAAGATGAAATGCGAGATGAATATAATAAATGTACGTGACAATTTTTCAGAAAATTTTAATCTAAAAGTTACAAGAAAGCGGGAAAAAAATATACACTTCATTGTGATGTTATCGAAGTAAGTGAACCAGAAATCGATTTCATGCTTCCAACTGAACAAGCATGAAATAGTTCAGTTTCTTTTAAAATTAATCCAAGGAGAGTGTCATTGATATCGTGACACAATTGTGGGATGAATTTTAATGCTGAAAATGATAAATGATGCAGAATCCTTTCACCATGAATTCTTTATAATTCGTACCTTCAATGGGAAAAATTTGTGAAATTCCTGTATCCCACTGAATCAATCACTCATGTAATCAAATTCTTAGTTGTATAAAATTAGAAATACGTGCTGTATCTGTACTAATAATAAAAATGGAAACGGGTGCATGTGTATGTATGTGGGTGCTCTGCAGGTTAGGTCATTGACTTAAAGTTACCAAATTTGGCACATATATTTTGGATAGGAAAATTTGACACTTAAAGTTTGAAATGACCTCGGAGTGCTTTTTTTTGAAGTTTATAATTTTGAATAATTTGAATTTTGATTAATTAAAAATTAAATGGAATTTTAGTTATTTCTACAATAATTTCTAAAAAATGTCTTGCTCAAAAATAAATTGAACAAAATTTCAAAATTAAATTGTTTTTAAAATTACAGTAATTTAATTGTCGTGAATATTTTTACTGAATCTCAGCAATTTTAAACAAATATTTTTTCCTAATTTGTAACAATAGATAACAATTTTGTCCTGAAATTAAAAGCATGTTAGTTGTTTCAAGAAATATTTAATCGCGCAATTTTCTGCCATTGTTGAAAGCTTACGAAGAAGTATTCTATTCAATATCTGTGCAGTTTACAAGTCAGACAAAAAAAATGAAATTACATTATTGTGAACTTACTATCGTGAAAGATAGATGACGCGGGCATTAACACTTTTAATAGTCTCATGATTGTTACTGTTAGAAAGATTTGTTACATGATAAACAAAACTTCAGTAAGTAAATTAAAATCAAACAGCGTTGATGTCTGTTAATTGGTCGAAATCATAGAGATTATATCTAAACGGTTTATTTGAAATGAAATATCAATATTCTCGGCAAATCAGCTGGTCGCCCGAGGAGAAGTCATTGTATTCCTTCAAATACTTGTAAGGCTATGAAATTTTCAAACATTGATTAAAATTTGTTTTTAAAAACGTTTTTTGCTCCTTTTTGGGGCTTTTCAAATAGTATAAATTCCTGAATAAGTATTAAGAAATTTTTTAAAATTAAGAATAAAATTTAAGTGTTTACTTTAAGTTTTATTATAAACTGATACATTTAATGGACCAATGTGATTTTAGTTTTGAATCCCAAACAGAACATAGTTATACAGCAGAGATTCAACAAAACGCATCGGAGTTCTTGAAAAACGTTTTCAGTTCTATGAAGACCAAAAGATTTTAAATAAATAACTTAAGGACTGGAAATGGCAGAATGTCCTATTAACAACAAATTTCGATTCTCTGAACATCACACACTTTTGTCAAGTGTGTTAAGAAAAGCATAGCAAACCAAACTGCAAAACAGTTGGCTACGTTTTATATTTACATTTATAATGAGTTTTATATTTACAGAATGTTCATTGACTTTCCTTTTGATTTTTTTTATTACAGAATCATATTATCCTTTTAAAATGAGCGTTCTAGTAGAGTAAGTATCCTTTTGACACTTTTCAAATTTTAATCTAAATTTCCCTGCTTCTTGTGGTAACTAGCTGAGTTAACTACGTACTGTTTCATTTTATTAACAATAAAATTGTCCTTTGTAAATGAAGCGATATGATAGAATTGGTAAGTAAAACTATCATCTGGATAATTAGATGGCAAATATATTAGCTCCAAAAAGAGACGCCAGGTTCTCACTGATTAGTGGTATAGGTTCTTCAATATACCATATATACAGCATTTGTACCAATCCAAATAGAGAGGGGCTAGCGGGATTTCCCCTCTTTCGTTTTTGTAAAAGAGGATATTCCCATAAAACGACGTGCTTTGGGTTTCGTTTAGTTGTATAATAAAAGGAATAAGGTATTTCGAATTTTTTTCTAATGGCTTATAGGATTTAAAATTTCGTGTATCTCTGATTTTGGTATCAGTGCCATATCTCCTACAATTTATCACGCTTTCTGCGTTTTAAAGTAACTGCGTTCTCAAACTAATACAGACAGACAGTCTACCTATTGAAAAATTTAGACCAAAAGCCGATATAGACTTTCAGCATTAAAAGGAAATATTAAATTTCACACTCCCAGTCTCGACGTACTTTAAAATTTATTGCCTTCTCATATACACGAATAAATAAACAGATACACGATTAACCCCTTGACTGATTTGATGCTAAATTTGACGTAAGTTTATTGTTGTCGTTTTTGTTACTTATGGCACTTGCCATAGACAAGCTCGCTGACTAAGCCAGCAAGTTAAGCCGAGTTTGTGCAGTAGCTTCTGAGGGTACAGGCCCTTTAGAATCCGAGAGCAGAAGTCTGATTTCTAGCTCATATGAAAATAACACTCGCTTGCACAACCCCTTTTTACAGGGAGGTTCTTTTATACACATCACAGATAGAACACAGGGTGAAAAAGCACCATGCCCGAACCAGGACTCGAACCCGAGATGCTCCAATCACGGGGAAGACGCGCTACTCCTAAGCTAGGACGCCGGCGCAAGGCTATTCTTGTAATGATAAAACGATATTCGAATTTTTGTCAATTCATCTATTGTTGAATTGACAGACTCCCTAGGAAGGATTTTGTCTGAAATTGGGCACAATTTTGAATAAAGACCAAACAACATATTTAATTTTTCCATAACGTTCAATTTTTAAGCTACTTTATTCACAAATAGATTGAAGTAGTTCCGAAAAAGTTTCCGTATATAAGAGGATTGAAAAGATGAAGATTCTTCATTAGCCTCAGATCGGATTTTTTATTCATCATTATGACTTCTCTTTTTGTATTTCATAAATGGGAAAGTTGAAAATTGCCCTATAGCAGAATCAATGTCAGTGGCCTGTACTTTTGCATATGGGCAAGAACAAGAAAGAAAGAACAAGATTCTTGAAGAACAAGTATCAATTGTCGATAGGATTCCGAAATATAAGTCAATGAACCCTATGAGGTCAAACTTTAATTAGTCGATTAGTCAATGATCTTAAGGTATTAAAAAATTATATAAAGACCTGCAAGTACAAGAAAACTAGAGCATTATCGAACTTTGGAGTAGACGCAGAACCAGCCTCAATATCTTCTTGTTGGATTGACTTTGATCAATAAGTTGGAGGTAAGTAGATGCGATGATTGTTTAATAGAATTATAAAATTTATTTTACATTAAGCAAGGAAGAATATATCATTAATTTATTTTCTTTTTCTATTCTAAATCGAAGCATATGATAGTTTCTATAGATTTTTGCTACTTTTTTCGAATGTTTTCCTGCTTTTAAGCGAGAACAAAATTTTTTGCAGGAGACTGATTAGAATGAAATTTTATTCAATTAAAATAGTTGAATTATAAAATTATTTTTTTAAGGAGACGGTAGACTTTGAAATAAGCAAAAATGGACGAAAACGTGCAATTTTGTTTTTATTATTTCATTGCCAAAATATATATTTTTAATCAACTAAAATAGTGTTTTAAAATGTATTGTTCAATAAAATAAATATTTGAAGGGTTAAGAGGAAAAAAAAAGTACATCTTAATGATTTTTCTCATAATGATATTGCATTTAGATTTAAATATCTTTGAAATGTTAAAGCTGTCTTAATTTTTGAAGAAATTAAATGAAATTGATAATTAAAATTTCAGTCAAACATTAAAAGAAAATGGAGTACGCATTTTAATGTTTCGAGTTTTTTTAGCTAGTTAAAAGTTAATTTAGTTCAGGAAAACATACATATATTTCCTATGAAAATTCAGTAAATATACATAAAAATACTTCTAAGAAATTAGCATTTAATTGGAATTACAAAATCATACGTAATTTTGTTCCAAATAAATTTACATTGAGTAATAAGAAAAAAAATAGTAGAAAAATTAAAAATTAAGTTTAATATTTTGAAATTTTTAAAAATTATGAATTATTTAATTTTTTTAAAAATCATATATTTCGTTTTAAAATGTTGTTTTAAAGAAATTTGACGTACTTATATTTTAATACATATGCATAAAAATTTTCATGGCCCTCAACTGAATAATCCTCAAAAGTGTCTAATAGAGTCCACTGTCCCCTTAATATAATTTGTTGGTTCTCTTTTCTAGTAAATATTCTAATTGATCAACAATTAAAAACATGCTCTCTTTTTTATATTCCATAAATTGAAGTGATATCCGTTTAGACAAAGTGGCAGAATGTTTGCCATTCCATTAGATCATTAGTAATACAATAACTAACAATTCAACATCCCGAGTCTTAAGCCGAGCAATATCCATTTCAATAACGAACGCTTTCAATAGCTGTTCCATAATCGAAAACGAAAGAAAACTAAAACAAACGAGAACTTGGGTAACCCAACGGATGGGTGATAAGCATGATGATCTTCCTTTTTTTTCGTCCCGGATTTTCGAACCACCCAGAGGGAAGATTGTAGCCTTTCCTCATTAAAAACAAGCAGTTACCTTCCAAAAGGTCATCTGGTTTCTGTGTCACTGCCATTGCCGCACTTTCAGTGATGATAGTGTGCGTGTGGAAGGCACAGGTAAGTGACGATCACTTCGAGTTACATTGTTGAAGTTGTAAATGAACATTGCAGTTGGTCCGGTTATCGCAAATATAGAAGTAAATTTGAAATTATTTATCATTCTCCTTATATGTGATACTTTTACATTTCACTTCTTGCTATGTCATACAAATATTTTCCTGCAATTCATTATTATTTTCTTATATTTCCGTAATTATTGTTCTACAGAATTTTCTACATTTTCAATTCTTATTTTGATATTGTAATATTTGATTTTAAGTTTCTATTCTTTAATAGTTTCTTTTAATATTTCTATGCCGTAATATTTTAAATAGCTCTCTATATATTGCTAATACATGTATTTATTAAATAATTCGCCATATATAATTAAAAATTTGATTTAATTGAAATCATTAATCGCATGTGATTTTTATTTCTTAGCCGAAGGAGAAGAAATCTATATTAATGGTGTAAGGAAAATAGGAAAATACATATAAGATTCTACTTATCATTGTTCCTTGATTTTAAAGTTCTACATTCACCAATACTTACATTCTACACAATTCTACATTCACCATTTCACCAATAATTCCATATACTTCATTATACTTTCTAATACTTCCTTAACTATCATTCTGCGTAAATCAATATATATTGATTCTTCATTTAATAGTTTCTTTCTTTTTTTATTGAAATATTTTCTTTTCTTTCCCTTAACCATAATATTTCTTAAAATATATTTAATTATATTTATTAATTATTTATTCAATAATATTTCTTAAAAGTTTTATATATATTGTCAATTAATAAATTTGTTATCATATGCAATCACAGACTATGAGCCAAATGTCTTAAACAATTAAAAATGCGTTTGAATTAATTTAATTAAAAGTATATTTCGCGATTTCTATTTCTTGACATGAGGTGTGCAGATTTGTTTTAATGTTGTTGCTGTTGTGACTTATAGCACTTTTACAAGTCCGATGACAAGCCATCTGTCAGCGATTTAAGCCGAGTGAGCGTCTTTTGTTTTTTCAGTAGCGCTAACTAGGGCCAAGAGTACGACTTAGTAACTTCATGCGTCACATTCGCTTGCACAACCCCTTTTTACAGGGGGGCACATTCACACATCTCATAGATAGAAAACCCATGCCTGAACCGGGACTCGAAGTCGGGACGCCCAGATCACAGGGAAGACGCTCTACCCCTATGCCAGGACGCCGACTATATGAATAATTGCAATAAATATAGGAAAAGTAATTTTAAATTTAAATTTTTAATTTCAACAAAGTAATCTTAAAAAGTAATCATGAATAAGTAAGTATTTTTCCCTTTCAAAATATGCATTTATAAGGTTTATTATAAAATTCAATAAAAACTCAAAAACTATTACTAAAAATTATTTAACACTAACGTAATGAATAAAGTTGTGTTTGAATTCCTAAAAACTATATTTTACTATTAATAATGCTTTTTGCTATAAATGCAGTTTTTTCATCAGCTAAGAAATTATTTTAAAATACATAGTGGAATCTTTAACAGGGACGTATTTAACCCAAGGGTCATAATTATTCATTGATTTTCCTTGATTAAAGTAGTTATTAAATTCCAGTTTTGAGCTATACAACTGAAAAGATAGTTATTAACTTCCCGTTTTAGGCTATATATCTGAATAGGTAGTTATTAACTTCCCGTTTTTAGCTGTACAACTGAATTTGGTTAATCTACGAATTGTTTTGAAAGCTTTGATAAATAATAAGGACAGTATCAGAACTTTTCCAAACTTCTACACCTCTTTCGCAAAGAGATGTTAATTACAGGCCCTTACATAGGGAAGATCAAATTAAATAGTGAGTGCATGATTATTTGATTTTTAAACTTATGTTATGCTACTATTCTGTAGTGGCCTTTCCACAAAATTTTTAAAACCTGCAATAATTTTAGCAAAAAATTTTATTACTTGAAACACGTCCGATTCAAGTAAAAAATTCTCTAAAGAAATTATTTTGCTAAATTTTACGTACTTAAATATAAATGTAAATTTTTTAAACGTCTGTTGATCAGTTTGTATGTATACTACATCGGTAGGCCATAACACCCTTTCCTTAAATCACAGTGCTAATCTATTGGACCTTTAATAATCTTGTTTATATTTTTGATGCTTTCTAATTTTATTGCAAAATAAATTTAGTAAATAGATTGAAAGATGATTTGTGAGGAAAAGAATAAATAATATCCTATTTGATCTAGATTGATCATAGATATTGTCTTCTATGACGTGAAAAGAACGGAAGTATTTTCAAATCATTAAAAGATAATCTGAAATTAGATGTTAATCTAATAATGGAGTGAGTTAATCTAGTGAATCATTAGCAGATAATTTAACAATCTGTTTCTTTGTTAGAATTTCGACTTAAGGAAATATCTTTTATATTTTATTTGCAATCTATAGATTAATTACTTGTTAAAATGGCAAGTATAGATAAGGCAAATACTGTCATTGTGTTGCGGAGTTTAATTTTAAAGTGTGCGTCTAATAAAGGGGAAAAAAATACTAATCTTCTTTTCTTTCCTTTGTTTAGATTTTCAACGCATTCTAACTGTTTAGAAAGAATCTCTTTATGGAATTTAAAAGAAGAATTTTTCTTATGCTACCATAGTGTCCGATTTTCAGGTACAATTTTTTTGTTAACTGATTTCAAAAAAGACACTTGCTTTATTCTTCTTTTAATTCACAATACTTTCTTTGCTGTTATTTCTTATGTTGTTTTCAATTATTTACCTAAATAATAATTTTTAATAAAATTCACTTATATTTTTTTGGTCTATTTCACTTCATTTATTGAAGATTAATGCAAATAGAGTAAATTTAATAATAGAGTAAATTTAAAATAGAGTAATATAGTAAAATTAATTTAAGGAATCAAGTAAAGTATTAAAAAATGAAGTGAATGAGGAATGAATTAAGAAATTAAAGAAAATAAAATCAAATCAGGAATAAACTGAATTACATGATAAATGAATTACATAATATATATATATATATTTACTTATAATAAACATATACTAAAGCCCGGATCGCAAGAGCAACTAAATTTGTCACAAATATTATTTGTAAGCTAGGCATATTGCATACTGAATCGGAGTGATTTTTTTGTAATTTTAATTAAATATTAAATAAAATTTTGGGCGTCTTTCGTCGACACTGTCTGGAAATATTGTTACAAAAAATAATGTTTTAATCATAAAAATTAAACAATGTTATCTTTCCATATATATATCTATTTGATTATAGTTCATTTTTTTTCTAATTTTAATAAATTAAAAAAAAATATTTTTATGCATAATGAATAATAATATTTTTTTATTGTTGTATATTCATATTGATATGTTTTCATTTTTTTATGATTGTATTTAATTGATTGTTCTTTCATTATTAAGCGCAAAAGAATAAAGACTGCTGATTTTTCCATGTTATTTAGTAATATCGTAATTAATTTTAATTTCTCTGTTTCATTTGATGAATTATTTTAGTGAGTGAAATTTTTTTTGACATTAAATGTTTTAGGGCATCTGTAAGCAAAATAATTTAAGATACTAAATATATAAAAATTAGAGACGTTATCCTCGAAGATCACCAAATTTCTTATCTTTAATTCTTTATATTACCATATCTTAATTCAGTTAACTTGCAACTGGAAAACGAGGAGACATTGAGCACATTCATAAACTCAATGAACAAATCTTATAATCAATATTAAAATCTTATAATCTACAAATCAAATATTAAAAACGTGGATTAAGTGTCTATTAAAATTTCAAGCATAAAATTTTTTTTATTAATCGTATTAAAAATATCAAATTATTTATGAAATATACAATTGAAATAAATCGTGATCAGTAATACCTTACAGTAGCCATAACTAACTTTTAAAATAATATAGGTGGCACATATCACCCAAAAAGTAAAATAAACATAACATGATAAACGTTTCAATAAAACTGTTTTGAATTACTTACTTGAGTTACCTTTCGATATGTGATATAAATTAGAAATTATTTACATATCAGATACATAATTAGATAGTTTATTGGAAACTGACTCGTTTCCATTGCACCAAAAGGACTGCTTAATTGCAGAAAAATAATTATTTAAAAAACAATGCTTTTCGGCAGTTTTCGAATTTAAATGTGTAAAACTTTTTATTTTCCCTAATTGCAAGAAACAGTAGAGCAAAATTTAATATTCATCTTTTAAAAAACTTTCCTTTAGAATTATAATGGTAAATTTTAAACTTTGGCATTTGTTTGAATAAAATTAGAAAACACTGTCTGCTATTTATTATGCTATTAGGGTTGTTATCATATACAAAATTTCTTTATTTGCAGTAAGATATACATGTGAGAATCATTTTTTCTGAACATTATAAAATACAGCCATTGGATAGATTTTAGAATGGGATATAAAAAAGATATTTTTAAAACTATTCAATAGTTTTTACGCTTTATTACAAGCTGTTATCTTATTACATACTGTTAGTTTCTTTTTTTGTGTAGAAAATTTGAACCCTTCTTTCTTTCCATTGCTTATATAGGCAATTCTTTCGATTAATATGTATTTTGTAGCTATAGAAACCATCTTATAGAAAGATTTAGTAGTTAGGAACTATGGACACTTGATGAGATGAGATTATATCTATTGAATATGATAATACCAAACCGCATCCGTATCTAAGTTTCTCAAATACTTGAAAGCACAGCGTGCCTTTTTGAGTTAACGAATTCATATGTACACGGACGCAAACAGACAGACTTCCATTTGGATGATTTCGCCCAAATTTAATATAATTTGTTGAGGATAACAAACCAAATTTCATTAGCTTATTTGTAATTAGTTTTGTCTTATCAGGTTTTTAAAGAGACATAATCACAAAAAATTAATTCTTTTCGATTTCAAAGAGATTTCGAGCATCATCATCATGTTTTCAGGATAATTTTTTTATGATTGCCCTACTTAATTTTATGTAAGTTTTATTTGAATCTTTTATGATCAGACCTTTTTTTTATACAGTAGCTTTTATTTTTTGTTATGGTTACATTATCATTTCAAATAAAAAGATAGACGATAAAAAAGCCCACAGATTAATTTTGATCATGCGCATTACGTTTCATGGTCGGTTTGAATTTTACAACTATAAACATTTCTAAGTTAAAAAAAAAATTCTTTTCAGCCATATGCCTTTAATATTCACTCGAAAGTAGTTTTCTGGTTTAACATACATGACTTAATCTTCTGTTTATTTTTTATAACTAATAAATTATTCAATCGGAACTAAATCAATCATTATTTAGAGGAAAAAAATATTTTTGAGTGTATGGCTAGAGTTATATATAATATGATAGTAGAGTTATTTTTGGGCTCTCGATCAGTCACAAAACATGAAAATTTCACAGATATCTTATTAGCAATTCTCTTTCTGCTTTTATTATTTATACTTTTATTTAAAAGAAAATAATAAAATTATGTCACCTCATTCAATCCTTTGAAATATTCTCATGAAATGATCTGAAAACACACAAATAAACAGGTTAACGGTTATGTTAAAAAAAAAAAGATGAGATGATTTAAATTTGTCGTTTAAAGAAGCTTTACGAGGTTTTTTTTAAAACTTAACGAAATCGTTTGAAATATTTAGGTTAAAACTAGAAAAAAATATGTTGAGATTAATTTTTAGCGTTTATATATTTAGAGCTGAAAATAAATTATTTTAAATCAGATTTTCCCATAAAATATCGAAAAAAAAATTTAAAACGAAAAAAAAAAAAAAAAAAAAGAAAGAAAAAAGACACTGATTTAAATTAAATCAAATCCGCACATGTTGTAAGTTGAATCCAAAATGTATTAAAAACTGTAATTTATTTGCTAAATCTTTAAATAGACCATTAATATAGAGTGGGCATTACTCTATTAAATCAATTACTCTATTAATTTCTATTTAATTCTGATTTTCCCGATAAGCACCTCTATTCAGGAAAAAGGCATTTGTATTTTCTGCTTCCAAAATATTATCAAGCCATAAAATTGAAAAATGATCTTTATTACGAGCAAAAAATCTTTAGATGATCACTAAGAGTTTATAATTTTTTATTTTCTACAAATTATACAAGAAATTGTTTTTATCTATTTGAAAGAAAAATTCGTCTATACTGAAAAATAAACCTTATCTAGGTTAGAAGTTTCTGCAAAAAAAGTTCGATGTTATGTATTTTTTCACAAATTGGTAATTCGAATGGAATGCGTTCATCCAACACTTATAAAAAATAATTCGTCCACTTTTGTAGTTAGTAATTTGGATGTTGAGACGAGCATTATAGTAGTAGTTGAAAATTATTCAAGTAGAACTATCAGCTTGAAACCACTCTAATACTTTCCATTGGCCGAAATTTCAAAATAAATTACTAGTGCTACTTGCTTCATTCAAATGGTTGCTTCAATAGAATTACAACATCTTAGTACCGAAAAGATTGAAGAGAATAACATTTTTTTAAATCTCAATCTCAAGTCAAACATTTTCCTAGTGAAAAACAAATGATAGATGAATCTCCGAATGCAATTTTTGCATGTAAAGTAAGAAAAACAATGATTTCATTTCATTGTTCTATTTTTACTTATTTTTAGTCAAATTAGCCTCTTTCTCATATGTAAAGTTGAAATTTTGTAATAATTTTTTTATTCATTTTCTCAAGTATAAAAGTTATGAAATCTGGTAAATGTGAGTATTTTCATGACGGTTTAATATTCTAATATTAATTTAACTTGATTCATAACTCAATGAGAAATTTTATTAAATTCTGATTATTTATGAGAGGCTTCATCTGGAAATTAATTTAAGAAAAAAAAAGAATTTTGATATTGACCTCTTGAAGTATGAATTTCCATTTATTCCTCAATAGATGGCACATTCTGTGTTGAATTATTTATTTAACTATGCCCGAACGATTGTTTGGGCTTTTACTTAGTTTAGCTAATTCAAAATCCTGTTATTAAATGACACTATAGCTACTTTGGGAAGGATTATGTATTTTTGAATCATAATGAGATGACGAAAACGAAACCTGAACTTGCATCACTCTGAATTTACATGCCATATTTGCGGGAATACGTTTGATTCTGAATCCGAGATTATACCAACAGTTTACTGTGAATCTAATGTTTTTAGTATTTCAGATAAATTATTGTTAAAAATTAAATTGCAGTTTTCCTTATTGAACTTTCTAAAATGTTATGTACGAGTTTGGAGCATCATTGTAATTGAATGAATACATTATTTAAAATTCTGAAAGAGAAAAAAAACGGAACGGAAAGGAGCAAAATTCGTAAAAATATTTTGCAAGGGAGGGAGATACAAACTAATGTAAAAATTAAATTCCAAATGCAAAAACATTGAGAACTTTTTCTTTAGTTATATGACCTCCATTTTCATTCGATGCTGTTATGTTTTCTAGTATAAGAAATTGAGAAGAAGGTCATCTACTTTATTGGACCGGTTTTCAATCGGAATTTCACTAAATACTAGCCTCCTTTGGTAATCAGTTGTTTTATATGGAATATGGATTGCCCTTAATTTCATTTAAATCTCTAATCCGTAATTTTTTGCTGCTTCTTTCAATAAAGAAATTTTAAGCATCAAAATGTGATAGATATAAAGTAAGTTGCTATACTAATTCGCAAAAGAGCCTTCCTAATGGAGCTTAATTTCATGATATCATACTGCCATTGAAAACGCACCTATCTATAAAATCTTGTAATTGTAAATTGTTCTTTGCGGTTTTATAATTTCAGTATCTTGAATATTTCTCCACGAATAAGAAACAATCTTTCATTCTTTTACCAACAACGAAAGAAAATTTTGTGATTCAATTTTAATGAAACAATAAAAATGGTTTGAAGTTCATTACAATAATGAAATCTATTGTTGAAAGTTATGGAAAAAAATAGTTTGAAAAATTGCCAAAATTCTGGAAAAATTTGCAAGATAACTAAATTAAAATAATTTTAAAAGAAAAAAATCTTTAAATTTTATAGTGTTGTAAAAATTATTTTTCTGCAATCTTATTTTCGGAAGTTACCGTGGAGAAACGAAAAAATCTCACTTAATTTTTTTTCAGTTAAAATTTCTATCCGAAAAACACACTTCATATTCCAAATTTCATATGTGCTAAATTTAGTAACTCATGATAAAATCATCTGATTTGTAGAGTATCATCCAGAGACACACATTTTCCCTTATTATTAGTACCGATCTGCGGCCGAAAATAGCCAACTTATGTTACAAATGTATGATTTATAAAATTATTATTTAGAAAGGAATAGGGTTAGAGAAGAATTGTTTACGTTTAGGCATCATTAATTAAATATTTTAAGAAAAGTCTAATAGACCTTAAGCAGTTCCAAGTTAGAGGCAAAATAAGTTATTGGATTTTTTTTGGGAGAAATTTTTTATCAACAATTGCAATAATTTTCTTTAAATAATTTAAAAATAAGGTTAGATTATTTATATTTTCCTGCACAAAATTTGCTTAGATTGCGTCACAATCATTTGCCCTGAATTAGATTAAAATGACTATTATTTCGAATAGAAAAATAACCCAGAAAATATATATTGTAACAGTTGCATTACTCTTATCTTCTGTTTTGGACAATAGATGGCGATGCCTGATTAAGTACGCATCCCATAGTGCATTGCGATTGTAATGAAAATGAGATGATATGCTGTTCTGTTAAGCTGCCCGCGTGAATGTCTTGTCTTGTCTTGTCTTTGTGTTGTTTAGTGTGAATGTGATTATTAAAGAAATATCCCCGAAAACATACGTCCTATTGCTTCTTGCACGGATTATAATAATCTAAATTCCACCACAATATAATTATTACTATCCTTCATATTTTAAATAAGATTAAATAATAAATAAAAATATTGGATTATTAAATTTTGCTATGTAAAAGTTTCTCAGACTGTGTCACAATCAGTTTCTTTGAATTTTTCCACCAACTGATCAATGCTTTTGAATTTTTTTTTCAAAAATTTATTTCATTCGAGACAATATTTGTCTTAACAATTTTGTTGACTTTGAAAAACCTATTATTTTAATTTTCTTCGTATTAAATTATAATTTTGATTAAAAGCACTTGAAAACTTCACAAAGAAAGGATATATTAACGATTAAATTAAGTTTAAAATGATTCAAACAAGCTTATTTTAGAAAAAGACCAACATACCAAAATATATACCAAATATAACTCTAAATGTGTAATTTCCTTTCGATTAAAGGTACATTGAATTCTGTAAAGTTTTCCATAAGTACCGTCCTTCATTACTGTAATGTTATTAATTTTTCTTTTTCAAAGAAGCTGAGAATTTATTTTGGTGAAATATGCTAAAAAAGGGGTTTATTCATCTTGTTGCGATTTTTTATATTCCATATATTAGATGTCTTCTCATTCTTGTTAAATAATAATTGATATTTATAGCCAATAGTTTTTTTTCTGAAAATAAACAAACTGAATTTTGTAAAAAAAAATATGATAGAAGCACAGAAACAAAAATAGCACATTGCTCAGAAACGTCCTATTTACACTTATGATTTGGTAAATAGTTTTCAGATCAACATTTCAAACTGCCATCAGAGCAATCGTGTCAAATTTTTTTTTATTCTCATGAGAATAAGGGATATACGAATATTCAAATATCTGCATTGAAAGCGGAGCTCAGGAAAGTATACGAAAAAAAGGAAAAAGTGTTTTTCTAACTTCAGTAATTTGAAAATGCTTCAGCAATTTGAAAATGCTTCTGCTATCCTCTTATTGCCATCGATCTTGGTCTTGTTTTCCTTAGTTTCCAATAATAATAAATACGAAAAATTATGTTTGTTCTACTTTTGGCGCACTACTTACCAGACCGTTGCACTTTAAAGTACCAAATTTGGCACAAATATATTTTGAAGGTCAGAAATATACATTGATTTTTTTCGAACTTTTATATGGGATTTTATTTAATCAAAGATTAAATCGAATTTTGAGAATAATTAAAAAATGCTATTTTATAAAAAGAGTTTTTACAATAAATTAAAATTCACAATTTGTCTTTTTAGTTATATGAAATTAGTTGTAATATTTTCCCCCTGATTTTAACAAATTTTTAAAAGTATTTTTGAATACGATTTGCAACAATATTTTCCATTTTGTGATAGAATATACTTATTTCATTGTTACGCCAAATCTTTAAATCACATGCCTTTTCCCTGTAATAAAAATCTTAATAATTAGGAAATTTCTATTTATAGTCAGGTATATTGCTTTACATTTATGTTTTGACAAGACAATAAATGTTTTTATTTCTTATAAATGTCCGAATTTTCTTTCTCTTTTTTATACTTCCTAATTAGTTTCTTAATCATTTATGGGAATTGATGTTTTTGGAGAATAAAAATTAAATAAGTTACAAATATTAATTTTAATTAATGTTTATCACTGTAATTGAATTATTGCTATTTTAATAGATAAGAATATATTAATCCAAGATCTATCTTTGATAATTAAAAAATTAATTTAATTCAAGTATAATTAAATAAAAACATTAATAAAGGATACAATTCTAATAGAAACTTAAAATTAAACAAGATTTTAATTATATAAGAAATTAAATATAAACAAGATTAAATTAAAGCCCATGAAGTAGTGACAATGAATTGAAAATAATAATAAATTATTACCATCTGATTAGTCGGCGTAACGTATAATTCATTCACGTAACAGATAAAATTACTTCGATTTATGCATTAAGGTAATGATTCGCCACTAGCTGAAAGTACAAAAAGCTATTCCAAATGTCGAGATATTCGAATAGTTAAATCTCCAGCAATCTATTTTCACCCAACATTTTACCAGTTCTTTTGATATTAAAGATATTCGAATAGTTAAATCTCCAGCAATCTATTTTTACCCAACATTTTACTAGTTCTTTTGATATTAACACTTTTAGCCTCATTAATTTCATATAGCCTTGATGGGCTATATGGGAAGTATCATTAGAAATTGATGGTTAAAATTCGAATTTTCTTGAAAGGTTTATCGAATTGTTATGGGAATTGTGTTCGAATTAATTTGGAATGTTTATTTGTAATATCTTGCATTTTTTAGGGTCTGATAATTTCTTGTAAAACAAGAATTTTTTTTCTTTCTTTATTATTTCAATAAATTTATAAATTACTCGCAATATAATGAACAAGGCCGTTAGAAGGCAATAATAATGACTGCGAATGAGACGTGTATTGAAATAATGGAAGCTAAGGTGTATGTTTGACTACAAGATATTTTGAAACTTCCACATAATAACCAAACTGTGTCAACAAATAATTTATATGAAAACTTGAACTGAAATTAATGGCATAAATTGCTACTATTGTACTAGTCGCTTCATTATGCTAGAGAATAAACATCTTCTGATGTAGCTTCCTATACCAGATGCAAGGAAAATTACTAAATAATACACTGAAAATGGCAAATGTTTCTGAACATTAATTCTAACGCCCAAACAAGCAATTCTGTACACTTACTAGAAAGAGGGCGCATAGAAAAATACCTGAGAAAAATTAAAAAAATAAATGGAAGAAGAATTTGAAACAATAAAGGAGCCAATGGAATTTTTTTTCATAAATAAATAAATAAAAATAAATAGAAATGGTTAAAAAAGCATATATAATAGTTTTACTTTTATTTTCATTATTTTCCCTTCAAACTAATTCCAGTTATATTCGGGTGAACCAATTCTTTTTATAAATCTTGTTAAGAAGGATTACCTTAGAAGCTAAGCTGCAATAAGTTTCAAACAATTTTTTTAATCTCAGGTAAAAAGTCCGAAATCACAATTACATGTCTAATTCAGAGCATCCTATTACTTTAAATATACAGCAATATTTAGAAAAGGAAATTTATTTTATAGAATTTTTACTACAAAATCAGATTTTATTATCTTTTGTAAAAATTAAAATTAATTACTTTTTTAAATACGAGTTCATTATTACGTGTAAAATTTGAATCAATATAGGATATTTTATTGAATTTCGGACAGATCCAGGTCGTTTATCAGTGCGGGACAGTAATTGAAACTTAAGACTATCTCAGTGATCTAGAACAGTTGCCAACTTCAACATAATAACCTCTAATCATTCATTTTATTTTTGATTTGTTTCGTGTTTGTGATATTATAATTTTTTAATTGATTTTTTGACTTCACTTTTTTGTTTGCTAGAGTTTTGAAATTTAACACACTTATAAATTCTAGAAGATAACGCAATATTTAACGATTTTCTAACTTGCTCATCAGTAAATAGATTGATTTAATTGATCAATAAAGAGTTATTAGTTTCTTTCAGAGGCGCCATCTATTGATAAATTTGCGAAACACTGATTTCAAGATTCTGAATATTTACAATAATATTTTATATATTAAAAATAAACAAAAAAATATAAGCAAGCGAAAAAATGTAAACAAACAGAAAAAATGTAAAATAACTAATGTAAAAATGTGTATATTTTTTTATATAGTAAGAAGCTTTGCCTTGTTTTACAAATATATTATTGTTGCTCTTTGTTACATTTGCTTATATGCTTTTGCCATTTCTAAAATGCTATTCCTAGCAGTATTGTCCTTAATGTTTTAATAATATATTAATGCTCATTTCAGAATGTTATGGGTGTACCTTCTTTTCATTGTGACTGCTGCTTGCGCAGCTTTCCCGCAAAGAGCACACCAGAACAGTAAAGTATTCGCTGCAGCTAATAGACAAGGTGATCCAATCAATGCTGCTCTCATCGGTTTCTTCTCACCTCCGTTCATCATAGCCATGAGCATGGGCGCTTTGGCATATACTTTCGAAAAATTCACCAAAGACATGATCAAAGCCGCTTCCAAAAATAGGAGGGGATACAGGCGGAAGAAGAAAAAGCCCACCGAGGCTCCACCACCACCCACAAATTCCAGAGATATGGAACGAGAACACAGGAAATTAATAGAAGCTCTTGCTAGATATGGATAAATATCTGAATTATTGACTAACTAATGTGACTGTCATGGGAGCTGGGCTCTCTATTTTTTTATGTTGTCTCGTGGTGTTGCGATATCTATAGAATGGATATTCATCGGCTTTCATCTTTAAAAAATTCAATGTTTTGATGCTGAAATTGTTAAAAGCATAATGGATGTTAAAAGAATGGAAAATCGACCAAAATAGAGAGTTTTGGGAGCATTGTATTGCTTATAATCTGACAATTTGAAAATAGTTAACATACATAATGCAGTATTGGAAAATGAAGAAAAAAATTATTCAAAACTCTTTACAAAGCAGATTATTGGATTTAGAACTATCGAATTTTTCACGTAATTGGATATTTAGTAGTAGATGTTCATTAAAAGAGGGTATATATTTTTTCTGAATTTTTGTTAGATTTTTAACTAAGATTAATCAAAATTGTAAACTTTTTTCTCTGTAACTAGGAATACGATTGCACAAAATTCAATTTTACATTATTTGAAATTTAAATCATCAATTTTTAGCTACATCAGTTTTATTTATGTATAATTTTTTTTTCATTTTAATAAATTTTAAAAATATTTTAAATATATTTAAAAAAATACATTATTTTATTAGATTTATATTCACGCCGTTGAAATAACATTAAATGCATTGTTTTGTGTGGATGTTACCAGTGCTAATATATTTAAGAAAATCTTTTAAAAATAAACATGGAAAAGTCATCATAACATGATAATATTATTATAACTGATAAAATTATTAAACTATGTTGTTTCAGACTACTGATTTGAATCTCCTTTAAATTCCATTAAATTTTATTTACTCACGAAAAGTCGTCTGGCGTATAATTTCTTTCGCAATTTATTCGTTCACTTAATATACACATTTTTCATTGTTAATGTTTATAGCTGCTTAAATATTTTAAATATGTTTTTAGAATTTTCTCAGTATGAAGTTGTGTGGCGTTACCCATATTTTAAAATATTTCCTGTTCATATTATATTTTTAGCTACATTTAAGAAATGTTTTCTTTGTAGTATTTTTGTACATCGAGGAGGGAAATTTGCATAAATAAATCATTCAACTATATTATTTTTTTATACCACTATTCTTGGATTTTATGCTACGATAATTTTTGTAAATTTCGAAAGAATAAATAAGCAATTTTAGATTTGTATCAAAAGTGTAATTTTATATATATTAAGCATGCAAAATATTGTGTAAAACTGAAACTAGTTGTTAAAAAAATTGGAAAAATAAGTTTAAGAGTTATTTTAATGCACATGGAATAATTCGAAGTTTTATAATATTGCTTCATTATAAATGAATTTTGATTTTATTTTTATCTTATAAGAATTATATAATAAAAAGTGTTAGGAACATTGTGTAATAGCAGTATACCTACTGCAGATATTGAAGAGCTTTGTTTTAAATATCCGTTGTACTTTTAATGATTTTTGACATTTACTATGTTAAATTTTCGACAAATTCATTGATGTGATGTAAATT
This sequence comes from Argiope aurantia, assembly GCA_026543865.1. NCBI lineage: Eukaryota > Metazoa > Arthropoda > Arachnida > Araneae > Araneidae > Argiope > Argiope aurantia. Next base: position 55,276 of record JAPMOR010121399.1, on the reverse strand, counting down.
TATTTATATACCAGTAATTCAACATATTTTCATGCTCAGTTGATTTGTGATGTAGCGATAAGAATGAAATATAATCCATATTCGTAAAATGTTTCTCTTTGAAATGCTTTTGAAGACAAAGATTTGAATATTTAATGAATATACAATGGTTCGAAACTGCGGACAGTGCTCTTTCATTTGCTTACTTCAAAATATATATTTATGACAAATTCTCATTTGTGTAACTGATCAATACTTAATTCGAACTCAACATATTTCATATCAAATTTAAATCAAATACATTTATGTGTTTTGAGTTTATTTTTCATTTTTTAATTAATTTTGATGAATAAATGCTTTTGGATATTCGGATGAGAACAAAAATTTATTATTTTTAAAATGAGGTCTCTTTATAAATAAAGGGCTTTGAAGATAAAATAGATTAAAAAAATGAATATGGCAAAATGAAATTTTTATTTTTGTGCTTATTTTTTTTGAGTAGCATAATAAAATTTTTTGGTAATCTTCAAAAGCTAATTAATATTTCAGAGAAATTATACTTATTTCTCAGAAATATCATAATTTATTTTATTTTATTATATTTCTCTATATTATTATTTCTTATAGATTTTGGTAATATGTCTTGTTATATGCTTTATCAAAATTGTATTTTTCATCCCACGTGATAAAAACTATATATATATATATTTTAAATGCATAATTTTTAATATTATTGCTGTATTTATTGCTATTGTTCTTTTGTATTAATATGAAATTGAAAAAATTGGATTTTATTAAAGCTATGCTTAATTTTATTGGAAGGAAATTGAATTTTGTTTGTTTCTGATTTCGAATTATTTTAAAGATACTAAAACTATTAACATAAAAAAAAATTGGGAAAAAAAGATTTACAAATATTCAAATTTTATTCAACTCTTTGTAAACATTTTCGAAATTCATTAATAATTAATTGGGAAATAATTAAAAATTATCTTCAATTCCTAATAATTATGTAATTATTTAATTGTTTAGCTCAATAGTTTTGTAGTTAAGCTTCTAAAATATCCTAGATTCTAATTGAATTTTATTTCATTAACTTTTTTCTGAATCTAATTAACTTTTAATCAATATCTATTTTATATCCGAATATCTTCAAATTGGATTCTTTTTAATCAAATTTTAATTTTTTTACAGATGTTTTCAATCGGTCTATTAAATATATAATATTTTTTTGTTTTTTATGTCTTTTTTTGGCTAGTAATTAATGATTAAAAATTTTTATGTATGTTAAATTTTTCGTGAAAGAAATTTCATTTAAAACTGCTATGCCAGGAAAATGAATGATTACATAAAGTATTTTATGATGTAAGGATGGATTTTGGATAGAAAATATACAAATGATTCTATATTATTTCAATATTGGGTCATTTTATTGAAACAATTTGTACTTTAAGTAACAGAGGACATTTTGAACACATTTAGAAAATATTTGAGAAAAGAATTTTTGGAAGCCAAATAATTTAAGGTTTTTAAGAATGAATGCTTCATTTCACTTACATGATTCTTTGAAGCACTAATTCTACACGAATAAAAGTAACTACATATGTAAACAGAGGCGTGCAAATTTATTTTATATGCTTTCATTTGCTTAGCCGAAAACAAATAACATCAAACAAAATGACTAGATAGATTGTCGTTTCTTTACTGGCTTTTTTAAATAATAAATTATTTTTTTATTTGAAGGTATTAGTGCAAAAGGAGAATAAATATAGTTTTTGAATCTTATCATTCAAACAAAAAAGTTTATGTCTTGTTTTTGCTTCAAAATGAACACTGTTACAGTTCCTACTCTTGAATAACTTACGTGTTTATTTACTGGTTGCCCCACTGCTTTCTATTAAAGAAAAATCTTATGATAGAAATTGAACGAAGCTAGATTTTTTTTTGCAATGAAGGTTTAAATTATGAAGTTTCATGTACGAATATATCAGTGGTACTTAGATAATACGACGGAATTTTCTAGTCTTGACTAAAAATAATATTTCATTACATCAAAATTTTTTAGAACCACCCTCCTCTTCAAAAATTAGCAAATAAGTTTAGGTTTACACAGAGAAATATTTTTTTATGAACACATTGAAAGTTACAACGAGTGCTTGAAAGAACATGTCTCTACGAACGCATTTCCCCAATAATGCCCAATCGTTTCTTAGGTTGAAACATAGTGGTAGAAGACTTAAATGAAAAAATCTCTCATCATGCTACGATAAATTTAAACACTTAAGTGTTGTTGCGCGATGTTTTAGACTGTTATGTGGAGGGTTTCAAAAGTCTACAATTGACAATTATGCATAATGATCTCACCATACTAAATATACATATCGTTTCACATTCTCATAATTTATAGATTCCTTTAGATTAAGAGATAAATAAAATAAATGCTTTATGAAGAAATAAAATTTCTTTACAAATATCAACGAAGGAAATATATCGACTATTAAAAAATAATTAATTTAAAATCAATAAAACAGATATGTTGTCAGTTCTTAATTTAAATTTGGGAGAAATTTTTGTGTTATGACATTAAAAAGTTTTAGGAATATAATGAAATTAAAACATTGTAAGTAGATATTTTAATTTAAAATTACAAAATATTTATGAAAAAAGGGCCCTATTAAAAAATTCTCAAATTACGATATAAACGGATAATTGCACGTACTATCCGATGGTGCATTTATCCCTCCCCAAGGTTACCAGAAATGATAATTCAAACAAATGGATTTGAAAAACAAACAAACAAAAAAAACTGTATAACTATTAAAAATATTAAATAAAATATTTCCTTCCTTAAACTTTTAAATATTGCTTTCAAAGTGTAGGAGTTATTATTATAACTACTTGTGAACCAAATTTCATGAACGTGAGTGTGATAGATTTGTCTGCATACCGCAGACACGCTCAAAAGCCTTTCTTTTATAAGCATAATTATAAGGACCAAATGACTGTAACAAAGATGATGGAATTCAACAAAACATGCATAAACTCTTGTGAAAAATATAATTCATAAATGTTTCTTAATCATACTCATATTCAAATACCTCAAAACAACAAACAGCACCACACACACACACATACACACACACACATGCGCGCGCTCACACGCACACATATGCACACTACTTTTGAAAAGATATCATTATATATTACTTATTTTTTTTCAAAGCTTTCACCTTCTTCAAAACGGAGATCATTTTTTAAAAAGAAAAGTTACATGTTCCACTAGAACAAAATATATTGAAGTATAAAGTGCAAAATAACAAGATTTCCGAAATAAGAACACGGAATGTTATCACTTTAAGTTCAGTTATTCCACGTTAGTGCTGTTTTCTATCTGGCATTGAAGCACTTTTTGGAATGTTCCTTTTCATATTTTTCAATCTAATGGACCCTTCGGAGGAGATGGTGGCTTTTCAGAGAAATATGGCTTCCGATTTTCCGCTTAAAAGTTCGACTATAAAATACTAAAGAAAGCTCTATTTATGGACTTTTGGGCAGCAATAACCCTTGGTTCAATTGCTGTAAATATGATTTATCTTTGAATAAATCAAAACAAACAGTTGTAGAGAATAGAATTCGTACAATGTTCACTAAGAGGAACGGGAAAAAGATATTTGTTTCGAGGACTTACAGCACGAGTAAAATAAACAGATATGCAATTTTTGTTGCATTGGAAAAGATGATATGGGACTTTTATTCTGTATATTTTTGCTGAATAATCTGAATTTCCATTTCCTGTAACACATAAATAAGCATTTTTTCTTAAAAGCTATGCATATTTAGTTGATCTTTTGCTATTCATATTATAAATTTTAAACGAAAATATATTAAGAAAAATACCAAGTTCAAATTTTCTTTATAGCAAAATTCCAAACTAAGTAAGGAGCTTATGATTTATATTACTAGCAATGAAGAAATAATTTTTTTTATTGAAGGTAGTTGCTCGTTGCAGTTTAGCTAAAAGTTAAATTTAATATTTTGACTTTTATAAATTTGTGCTATAAATAAATGAAACGGAATTAATATTTGGTCTTAGAATTATCAGTGTTGTGTTACAAATAAATTAAATATATTATAAATTTTTTATAAATAATAAATATTAATTATTGTAATAATGATCATTTATAATAGGTATAAATATTGTATTATAAATAATAAATAATTTAAGAGTACATTAAATAATGAATAAGGGAATCAAAAAGTAATAAAATAAATATGAAATAAAGCATATGTTTCTTATTATAATTTCAGAATATTTTAATTTCAATTGTTATCACGAAAGATATGGTATTATACAACTAAATAATAAATAAACTATGAGTTTTTAAAAAATTATTTTTGTGTTAATTATCAAAAAAAAGAAATTATTTAATTTTTTATGTATCTCACTGTTAAATGATTAACATTTTGCTATAAGATTATTGAACATAACAAGTGACTTTTTGATAAATACTGCATAATTTGATGTATAAGCTTTATAACTTTTTCAAATTTAAAGTAAATGATTCTATTAAAGGGTTCCAAACTTAAAATTATCCTGTTAAGCTGGTTTCTAAGGAGATAATTTAAAAATTTCAGTACAAATTCCTACAATATTTTCTTATCTTTGAAAATAAATAAAAGCAGTGTTAGTTGTTTTTTCTAGCGTAAGCGATCCAAAGCTTTTACTAAGATTAAAAATTCATTTTACACCTGATTTTCTTTTCGATTTTCAAATGAATTCATTTAAAATTCATTTACAAAATAACCGGTAAAAAAGTTTTAATGGCAGTAATGTTTGAATTCACATTCTCCGGGAGATGGCGCTGCTATCTCTGGAATGCTTTGATTCTCTTTCTTATTTGGATTGGTGCCATTTACAGTGGAAACACCAGACAGTGAAAACGATAGATTCCGGCCATTGCTGCTTTAATAATTTAAAAATATCCAGCATCATATAACTTTAAAAATGAAATAAATTTAACTTAAAATGACAACCAAATCGAAATTGACTAATTCCTAAGTTAAGTCTGAAAAGATTAAATAATATGAACTGAATTGTTAGATTTTTACCTAGTTTTTTTTTTGTAAGAATTGTTTTAGAAAGTTCTGAAGTTTTTCTACTGCTTCAAAAATTGTATAAGAAGTTTAAAAAAAGTGTTTTTAAACAATTTTTTCATCGTTTATATACTATTTATATAGAAATAATTAAGACGGAATATGGATTATTTTGAGCACTGATAGTCAAAATATGTGCACATGGTAAAAAGTTATTTTAATAAAAACAAATATTAAAGTTATATCCTTAATACTATGTTAAAGATATCAATAGTAATTTTAATTATTTTCATACACTGACGCCCACCTACAAGCACACGCTCACATCTTTATATTTTGATTTGCTTTATTTCTTTTCAGCATCTTCTACTTATACGAATTTCCCCCAAATTTTTTATAAAAATTTATTATACGCTCTTTTTAATGCACTAATTAAAGCGTTATTGCTTTAATATTCTTAAGATTTGCTTCTTTTTTATTCTACAATATATTTTATAATTCAAAACTTTATAATTAATTAAAAATTGTCGATAATTAAATTCGAAAATTTAAAAAAGAGTGTAATGTCACACAACCATTCTGAATTTCAGAAGTCAAGAACATCAAGAAGACATTAAAAATAGACCACACAATCCCATCTTTAGGAAAAGGAAATTTACCGACATAAAAGAAGCTAAACAAAAGCGTGAAATAAATTTTTAAAAAATTCGGAGCCTGTCTGAATATAGTCAGATATTTTTAGATGTGTGCATTAATTATTGTTTTTAAATTGAATTTTTTCTTTTAAACTTGCTAAAGAAATAAATATCCTAAAATTCTCCATGAGGAATAAAATATAAAAAAAGAATTTATGAATCTTCAGATATTTATATTCATGTTCTTAAAATAAATAAAATAGACTAAAATAAGAAAACTGTCATTATAACGAAGAGTAATAATAATTTATTTTATTATTATAATCTCTCGTCTTTGCCAAATATTTTTAGTTATGTGCATTAATTATTGCTTTTAAATTGTACTTTCTCTTTTGAACTTGCTAAAGAAATAAATATCCTAAAACTCTCCATGAGAAATGAAATATAAAAAAGGAAAAATTTATGAATCTTTAGATTTTTATGTTCATGTTCCTAAAATAAATAATTAAAATAGTCTAACATAAGGAAATTGTTATAATAACGAAGATCAGTAATAATTAATTTTCTTATTATCATCTTTGTCTACGAAATTTTATTGACTCCACCTCTCTGGCATGTGGCAAAGGCTTCAATAATTTTTTTAAGGGAAAGCAAATAGTATAAATCCTACTGGAATTTATGTATTGAGTTGAATGTAAATTCTCTATATTTTCGAAGTGAAGTGTATTCTTCATTAATTACTTTTTCTACAACAGATATTTATTTCGTTGCCATTTATTCCATTTCCTACTCTATTCAACCAATTATTCTTATTCTCTTAACTCCAGGTGAGGTACTCAGAACCTCGTCTACTAAGATTTAATATCTAATTGAAACAAGCTTATTTCATTCTCGAGCAATAGATGAAGCAAAAGACTAAACCACTCAGTAAAATTAAATATTTACTAATTTTCTCAGCAGGAAATTCGTTTTGTTTAAGTTACATTGTTTTGAAAACACCTTAGCATTGATGTCGCCAATTCAGAAATTTTATACTGTAAAAACTTTGATATTTTCATCTCACTTGTATGAAGGTGTCAATGTGAATTTTATTTTCAATATTTTAGCTTGGCTGAAACTTATTTGTGTTTAGGTTTATTTTGGCATGTATTTGCTTTATCAATAAATAAACTTCAACAATATATAGATTCATCTACATGTACATCTAATGTTTTCGCAAGGATTTTGAAAAGAAGCGGTGAATAATTTTGTAGAAAAGACGTGGTTGTTTCTTTAAAAAGATAAAAACAAAAAATATATTGTATTATCTAACAATTATTATATCGTATTATCTATAGAAAAAAACCCCATTTTCTTCTGTTTTTTGTTTAAAATAATGCTAGATATACAAAAATTTCTTCGTACTGTCATGATAAATCATTGTTTATTACAAATTTGAAATGAAAGAATACATTAGCATTTGATCGTCAGAACCATATTATTTATAATGAGATCTTTTTCTTTTAGTGATTCACATAAAATAAATTATCTCACTTATAATTCTGAAACAGACTCTAACAACAACTTATCAGAGATGCACACTGTCTCCCTGTCCTTCATGAGAGTCCAAGTCAATAATTCAAGTATATCTTTGTTACTTTTTAAATCGAATTTTCAATTTTGATGCCGTCTGTCACAACAATCAGGAATCTTAAAACAGATAGTAGTCTGGAGCTTTAATATGACCGGGTGGCAAGGCCTTATCTTTGCTATAAAAGGCTTGTGGGTTCAATACTCGATTTCATTATATGTGCAGGCTAGGGGACATTTTTAAAATTGATTGGAATTCAAGTGTCTTCCAGCTCGTGAATTATTTCTTAAGCGTCTTTTATATAAAACAGTAGACACCTTCAGCGCTCAGCTGTTTGCATGCTATATTAATAGTATTAAATTAGTCATGTCATTAAATCACTACCAAAGAAAATACTGTTTTAAATTATAGGTGCACAACAAACACAGGGCATTCCGACTTCTATCCCGACTGTATCGTTATTGAGATTGGGGCTTTATGTAAATTTTATTTTGCAATATCGAAAATAGAGAACTGTTGGCAGCAGGCGACCATAGATGACTTATTTACGGGGCAAAAGCTTTTATAAAAGGCAAAGAATAGCAAAATCAATATAGTTGCTGTAGGTGGGGACTTACCAAGGCCTTTATCTCTGTAGAGAATATCTAGTGGACTAATACTTTTGATATTTTTCTCGAACTTGTAGGGTAATGGTAGGGCAAGCCAGCACTGATGATGTATCTAGGGATCATGAGATTTTATTTTAAATAAAAATTGACGTCTTGATAAAAATTACAATGATTCTTGTTTGCTGACTTTATCGAGGATTTTCTTTACAGATAATGTATATTTAAATACTATTTTTTGAAATTTATCTCGTAAAGGGTTGAGTTTGCAGGAGATTATTGATAAAATAATTTCTTTTCATTTGAAATATAAAAACTGATTAGTGGTTAGAGTTGAGGAATTAATACATAAGATTTTCTGATTATTTCAAACACTCCGGCATTGGCGATTTTATCGATAAAAATTAAAGACCCAGAATATTTGAGAATCTTGGTGATATTTCCCTTAGGACTCGAATTTCGGCATTTGTTCTAGATCCTTCGATAAATTGCAAGCTATGAAAATCCAAGAGGTGAGTCAGTAGTGAAAAGTGAGTAATTTGAGTAACTCATGCGAGTAATCAGCAATGGTAGTCGAGCCGAGAGAGAAAGAGAGAGTCGTTAAGTTCTGGAAGCTTTGTGCTCCTGCGATTGTTTAACAGCTATCTGCAGTTTGTAAGCTACTGTTTATTGAAAGTACTGTTTAAATGTATGCTTCGACCTTTGAATATTCATGTTTTAGTGTAGAATAAAGTGACATCCTTTACTAAATTTGTTACACGTTTTACCATACATCCTCGGACAGATGTGGGATATTTTCCGTAATACTGTTAGTCGATTTGGACTAAGTGACGAGAATTTTTTACACACACAACAGTTTATTTGTACATTCGAGGACGGTACATATGCCAGCAGTGCAGTGCGGCCATGGATATCGAAATACTTCTACAACAATGTTGCCATTCAAAAAAGAGACAAATTTGATGGCATCAGAAATAAAACTGGTTGCCTGAAACAATAGTATAACAAAGTAATAAAAAATTTGCAGTAACAAAACACAAAATATAGTAAAAATAATTATTATTAAAAATGCAAATGTTATATACAAATATATCCAAACAGCTATGTTTACAAATATGAAAGAAATCAACTTATATAAAAATATTTAAAAAATCAACCCTAGGGAATTTTTGAATTATTTAAATAAGAGGAATCTTTTCTTGCTATAATCAGTAATTTATTCACAAATTTTTTTTATTGAAATGCAGAAAACATGCAGCTGAAATTTCACATACAGTTTAAAAACCATTTTAAAAGTATACACATAAAACATTTTTTGTATCCATACAAATCTAAAACACTTTATTCAGCCATAAGAGCAGTTCGTTGCTCTTACTTCCAGATCAATAAACAGAAGAGTATGTTCTCGAGAAAAACAGAGCATGCAGCAGTTTGAAAGATTTTCATGTCACGTACGCACAAAAAGATAGTTTCTAACATAATAGCGTCCCTCCAACCATGATTTGGTGTTATAGGGATTACGTTTCCTGTGTTCAGAGGGTCTTAATATTTTCCTTAACAGAGAACGTAAAGAACATTCGGGTTCTCATTATTGCCATTTCGTTATATAAAACCATCAACGCCTAAATCAATTTAAAGCATACTTTTCGATAAATATATCTTAAATTAGGTTTAAAAATCTAAGGTAAGTTTGGAACAAAAATCTTGAAATTTGGTATTAATTTATTTTTGGTTTCGGATTTATTTGATGATTTTCAGATTATACCAAGTACCTAAAGCAGTCGGCTTATTGGCGATTTACAGACTACCCAAAAAATTCCATGAAATATAAAATGCCAAAATTTTGCCAATGGTTGGTGATTATTACCGCGTTTTGGTGATTTATCGCGGGTGCTTTAAAAAATAAGCAAATTATCCAACCTTTTCAAGGAAGAATGATAATCGAAAATCAGTAGAATTTTGTTTAAATATCTGCCTTTACAAATATATAGAAGATTCTTAAAACATAATGAAATATCGATAAATAAAGATTAGTTCCGATTTTCATGCCTATTTTAAAAATAAAACAAAGAAAAAATAAAAATCTTAGCATGTTGAAATTTTAGAAATCTGAATTATTAGTAGCATATGTCAATCCAAAATTCGTTAAAAGTTTGGGAATATACGAGGATTATCTAGAAAATATAGACCGTTGCATAAAATGAAAAATACAATATTCATTGGAGAAACAATTCTGATACACACATACAACTTCTCTATATAATCAGCCCTTACATTTAAACATTTGTCGTATCTGATTACAAGTTTTAGAATTCCAGTTCATTAAGCCTAATGGTCACAGCATTCTACAACTTTTCATCACTTCCAAAGCATTTGATTTGCAGAAACTTTTACAATTTCGGGAAAAGGTTGAATTCGCCAGGAGAAAGTTTGGACAATATGGTGGACGAACAATGTAAGTGGAAGAGGATGATCATATCAAAAATTTAGAGACATGCTTCTGAAATTAATTGTCAGCGAGTATATTATGTTAAAGTTGACTCTTTGAAAAATAAAAAACTTTGGAGATCAATGCAAAAATTATTGAGGAAAAAAATCTAAAAAACATAAACATAATTTCCAAAACATAAGAGGCATGACAAGATCAGCAACTCATACAAATTCCCAATTCTGAAATCTATATTATTCCGAATTATTAAATTATTTCTTGAATTTTTCAAAATATTTTGTACAGGAAAGAATAAGAAATCGAAGCTTAGGATAAATTTAACATACAGTAATGAAATTATTTAGAAACTATTTGATAACTAAAAATAAAAATTTGGAGTAATATTTTAAATCTATTTTAAATTTAATACAGTTCTTAAATAATAAATGTTGCGTTCTGTATTTATTTGCTTTTGCTAATATTATTATGGGACAAGTTAAACTCATCTATTATTATAAGACAGACAGTCTATATCGTTCGCCTTTCTCTCTAGATGGATAATGAATTATTCTGTGCGATATATTTTAGTTAGAATTATCCTGGAAGTACAGAATATATATGGGTGTGTCTAGTTTGGTAGAAAAAAAAGAATATTTTATTAAAATCATTAATATTGTCATGTTTTGGAGTTAGTATCACGATGTGAAATTGAATTATATACCTGAATTATTATTACTGAAAAATATACAATAATTTTGAAAGATATTATCAGCAGAGGTTTGTACTGCAAAATGTATCTATCAAATTAAAAATGCACAGCTAAATTCCAAATGGTGACAAAGATGATGTATATAACAATACTATGTAGTGGCGAAGAAGTTACTTCAGATTTTTTTTTGTATTTTCTCATATGCGAAGAGAGAGGATTTCAATATATGACAAATTTGAACCAAATCAGTCAAGGGATTGACCGTATATCGGTATATGCTTTCATAAGCATGTAAAAGTGATGATTCAAAAGCGCAATGTTTTGAATACACAAAATTTGGCATGCGATTTTTTTAACTTCAATTGAAGTTTCGTGCCGAGTTTTGGTTTCAATCGGCCGGAAAAAAAGTTTAATTTTATGGCTGACTCGCAGAAACAACAATAACAAATAATAGTAATAATTGATTCTTATTTATTGATCCAAAATGAGACAATTCGGTTACCAACGGAAGTGATGTTCCGAAATTTTCTCCCATTCTAATAAACACACTTGAGAGTTAACCGAGCTTCAGCGATTAAAGCGTCCCCCCTCGCAAAAAAGTATCAGACATAGCATGCTAATAGGTGCTTTTGTAAATATTGTTCTCCATTAGCATATAGTTAATATCACACAAGTTCAAGCATATTAGAAAATTTCGGAGTGACTACTTATGCTAGTTAAATTCCTTATGATTTACAAATAATAAATTGAATTCCTTTGATTATTAAAATGATTAAAAAAATCCAAGATGGACAGCACCATCATTAGTTAAAATATTGCCACTGATGAGGGAAAGTTCACATTAATATTTAATGCAACAACTATTACAGCACTTATAAATTTCATGCCAAAATCTTTTTAATGGTCGTCTTTTAATCTCACTATTCATGGTTTAAAATTGTATCGTTGATTTAATCAGAAAGTTATTTTCAAGAAAAGTAAACTCGAAGATGATAACATCATCAAATTTGGCCTTTAAAGCCTTTGCATTTGCTAAACCTCTTCCATTAGGTTATGAAATTTTCGCCAATCTGTATTTCAAGAATAAAAATGTATTTCTGCAGAAATTTTGTTTGATGGTAGGATGAAAGCAAATAGTTAAAAAAATCAGATATTTAATACAGAATCAAATACGTTGCGTTTAGAAGAAAACTGTATTAATTATAGGTTGCAGTTTAAAATATTTCAATTATTTTCAGAATATAACTGCAAACATTCAAGTTATGTAACAACAAGAAGACAGTTTTAGAACATTTATGAAAGTTACAAAGCAATTGTGTAACATTATTGAAAATTCTAGAATTTATTTCATTGTTTCCAACATCCATTTCTGATAAATTATAGGAATTAATAATATTCTCGCCTAAGCTACTGGGACACCTTGTCTTACAGCATTCAGAACAATTGAATCTTTTCAGAAGAGAGTTCAGCCATTATTCAGTGTCCAGAAAAGAGCCCAGCTTTCTTCTTTCTGCGGAAGACGACACCAGTTAGAGAAATAACTTTATCAGATGGAATAATGGCGAGGCGACAATGCAGACAGAATCCTCTCAGAGACATTATATTCATTTTGGTTTGACCTGATCTTATTCGAACCATTCGCATATTATTTCGTAATGCTAGGAGATAAAATGTAACACGAAAGATCTAACTGAAGGTCGCTGAATAATTTTCTTATACTATTTGTTTGGAATTCATCCGCTTTGTTGGAAGCAGTGATGAATCCTTTACAACTACATTATTCACTATTCATTAAAGTTTTAAACAAAAGAGGTATTAAATTCTTTCTTAATAATTGGAAAATTCTTTGGAAAATTTATTCTATTTAGCCTTTTTTATAGTGTAAATATAATTTTCAGTTGACCATGGTTGATTTTCAAACTTTAATGTATAGGGTGGTTATAATTAAAGTTCCACTTTCAATTTAAAGGTTGTCATGAGAATTTATTTTCTGCCAAAAAAAAATTCAAAAACTCGCCACTAGGAGTGAAATGGTGCTGTATCAATATTAGAAAGCAAAATAGGATATCAATATTAGAAAGCACTGTTTTAAAATGTGTTTAATCGTTTTTGAAACGTGTTACAAAACATGTTCAATGTGTGTTATCTCAAAAGCACTGTTTATGGGGATAATCTAAACAATTTTACAGAATTGAAAGATGCGATACACCCACATGTGCGAAACATTGCTCCTGATATGCTAAGAGCTACTGTTGATAATGCAGTAATGCGATTTAACTTGCTTCAGAAAATGGTGGACGCCACATTAAACATGCTTTGTAACACGTTTCACGTTTTAGAAGCGATTAAACACATTTTAAACCGATATTTTCATGTCTTATTTTGTTTATCAATATTGCATACAGCTCTATTTCCCCCTAGTGGTGAGTTTTCGAACTTTTTTTTGGGGGGGGAATGGAAAAGAAATTCCCATGACCTCTTTTAAACTATTACCAAGTGTGATAACATTTGATCCAGTAGTTTTCCTTTTATGACCATTTGAAAGTGGAACTTTAATTATAACCACCTTGTATTATTCATAATTAATGTTTATATTCAGAATTTTTTTATTTGCATATATTTCAATGACTACGATTTTTATAGAAAATACTATTTTTACATACTTTTATTCAATTAGATATGTTTCTTGGAGTTGCCAAACAAACAAACTTGGAGTTTTGTAAATGATTTTTCGCTCACTTCCTGATATATTAAAGATTAAGAATTTGATAGAATTATGTATGAATGTACACAATTGTATTATTTTTGACATTGATTATAAGCTAACCTATTAACTCAATTAAATTTCGATTTTATAAAGTGGCGCTTCAATGAAATAAATTTTGAGAACAAACGGATTTCTTGTTAGTTAGATATTTATAAAAATGAATAAGAAATTAATAATTAATAAGTGGAAAAAAAGAAATTTAAAATTATTACTTAACATTTTTTAAAAAAAATTTAGTAACACTAAAGGAAGATTGTATAAGTAAAGACATCCTACAGGACAGACCATTTCGCCCAAAGCTGAAAAAATTGGCAGAAATATACTTTGGACATTGGGAATGTGCATCTAAGAATTTTTAATAAATTTAAAATTAAGCAAGATTTTGGTACTTTTTACAATAAATCCTGAAACTGGTATTGCAAAACCCCTTTTTTTGCTAATTTTGAAGTGATACTGATTTATTTTCTCTTCAATTTTTAATTAAATTTAAACAATTTTTTAAAAAATGTATTTTGTTGTTTTTAAACAATTGATTTCATTGTTGCAATGAAAATTCAAGTTTTTTTAAAATTATTTTATTAAATATTTAGACACTTCATTATTTTCTCCCATTGTTGAAAGCAAAGAAAGAAAGGTTCTTCATATTATTTGAATAGTTTTCTCGAGGAATGAATGAGTGAAGTTAGGGTATCGCGAAAGACAGCACAAAATTAAAAAAATGAACGAACCAATAATTAAGTTTTTAATAGCACAGAACCAATAATTAAGTTTTTAATAGCAAGAGATTTCTCTCTATTAGGATGGTTCATGTACACTACAAGCAGAACAAATATAAGGCTATTAAAACAACAAGCTTTTAATGTCTATCACATTTGATGTTGTTGATGTCTTATTGCGGAAATAATGAACATAAGAGATATGCATTAGAGATATAATTAAAATTTAAGGAAGCCAGTGTTTCTGGAATACCAGCTGGTCTCCAAAGGTGGCTTGTACATTCATAAAATTTGCGTTTTTAAGATATTTGTATTTGATTATTCAGAGGAACTTGAATGTTTACTTAAAAGACATAAAAGTCAAGAAATTTCATTCGCCTTTTTTCATGAGATTATAAATGAAAAAATGTGTCTTGTTTGTTTTTTAAAGTTCATTTTATTCAAGCAGCATTTCGCTATGAGTATGATTTAGAAAACATAATGCGCACATTAGACACATTTGACCAAATTGTAAAAAAAAAAAAAAAAAAAAAAAAAAAAACAAGTTGCAGGTTTCTTTTCCATATAAAGAAAACGAATTAAAAACAGATATAAAATTTAACACAACAAATTCAACCTTAAAGTACAAATGAATTAATTGAAGAATTTATATTAATAAATAGAGATTTCAAATTTTTTTCAGAACTGATTTAAATATTCAAATATAAAAATCTTCATATATATAAAAATTGACCAGTTTTCTATCTTTTTTTTGTATGAATGAATCGTTTTTCTCTTCGACAATTTATAAGCAGTATGAAAAATCGAGGCCGTTGCTAGATGACAAGTTGCAATGAATTTCTATTAATTTACAATAGAGATATGAAATCAATACTTTTCTTTTTCACTATTTTTTGAGTGTCTGCTCAGTTATAAGCATTTCCATTAGTCATTAAATTAGATTATGTTTTCAATATCATACAATTAATTTTGAAACTCTGAAGAGAATTATTTTTAATTTTGCATATTTTAAAAATTTGAGTTGGAGAGCATTCATTTGTGGAATGGAATGGAATGGAATGAAAATTCATTTGTGGAATTTTATTTTTTTACAAAAATAGTGCTTGAGGACAGTTTTCCAATTCGTGTAAACAGAAATTTATTCTTCGCTTATAATTCACGCTTTATTCGTAGATTTTCCAACTAGAAGAAAGTAGAATTACATGATTTTAAATTTAAGATGAGTAAGTTTGCCACATCGTGTATTATGTCTCTATAATTAAATATGGTGAGTAAAGTCTATATCATCTTTCTTCTGCAAGTGTTTATCTCAATTTTTTATATAATAATTCTATGCAAGAATTTGTTTTATCTTTATCGTAGATCATAATAGTGTCCAATGCTTACAATTAGTGCGGGAATTTGTAATAAAAGTCTATTTTTATATAAACATGTTTGCGTTTGATTTAAATGTAGACAAACTTATTTTAATTAAATAAATATCGCAGGAAAAATCTGTTAAAATTAATCACTGAATGGCAATAAAAGAATAATTCAATCAATTAAAAACAGTTTGTAATGCAATTTAAACCCCCTTAAGGTTAATAAATAAACGTATACAAATATAAAATATTGGAGAAGTTTACAATCTTAAATAACTGTTTCATGAATTACTTATTTTGGTAATTTGCAATTAACTTCATATGTCAATAATAAATGAATTTGTCGAAATGGATTTTGTAAATAATTTATGATTGCATATTAATAATTACACCTGCCTTTAGTCTTTCTATGGCTAACGAATTGTTTTTTAAACAATACATATTTTTACATTCTTGTTATTATGGAAATATATTTCATGAAAAATGGAACAAGATTGTGATATCACATATAAAATTATTTTTCTATTTAAAATAGAGACGAAATAAGAAAAAAAGTGTCCTTGCGTGATTACATTAAAATGATCCTGGACTTAAATTTTTAATCTTTAATTCCAGGTAATTTTAATTTTTAATAGATGCTAAATTACTTGAATAAAGAGAATAAATATTATATGACTAAATTAAATATATCTTCTATGAATATGTATTTCTTGAATTCTCCTTTAGAAAACGATAGATATTCATTTACTTTGTTCTTTGTTAAGAAGTTTATTTGTAAGGGAATTTAAAGTCTCATAGCTTTATTATATACTTATAAAAATTAAAAAAAAATATTTCAGCAATTTATAACATTTTACAGGACTTCTTGTCTCCTTTAATTGACTTTTGGCCGAATTTATTATTCATAACGAAATGAATGATACTTTATTACTCTGAAGTTTTGAACGAAGCTGACGCAAGTCGATCCATTTAAGCAAGAAAGAGAAAGAAAATTAAGAAAAATTGTTTTCCACTTTTGTTTACTGTGACGAAACTATTACTTACGCTAGAGTAATTGTGTTTGCTTTTGGAGTAAAGTGTTTTTTTTTTTACACCAGGATACTAGAAAAGATATTTAACTTTTTCTTATATTTTTCTTATTATAATTACTGTAACGAAGGAGAAAAATCTTTTGAATGGATTTAAATCTGGCAATAAAGAAATATTTAAATTTTGAAAGTGAAACGATATTTATATTGAAGATATCTACACTGATATCTATAAATTATAGGATACACACAAAGCTGAAAATTTTCATATACGAAGTAAATTGTGAATGGCCGAACGAATTCACATAATTTCAACGTGTGACAAATAAATTTACATATATATTAATAAATTTTAAAGAAAAGTAGAAAAATAAAGTTTACATAAAGATTTTCAACTTCATGACAGGCATATAAGTCACATTAGAATATAAAAATCTAATAAAATAAATCAAACATATTATGCACTTATGAAATACTATTTATGTTTTTCTCTTTTGGAAAGAAGGATTTCAGGCTTATAAATAGTGCTTATGAATTAGAAGAAGAATGTTCTTTTAGAGATCATGCTTACAATTTCAGAATTTCTAGAAAGGTTTCCTGATTGTTTATTTTTATAATATTGGAAAAAGTACGGAAAGTTCTGATAATCCAGCTAAGTATTACAAATAAAGATTGCTATACACAAATTATAGCATCTTGCGCCATTTTGGGTTGGTGGTTGTAGCTGCTGAAAGTGAAATAAATAAATATATATATTAAGGATGGAAAAAAACATTGAATCATTGTTACCAAAATTGGCACAAAGAAGAATGATTAGCTAGGACATCAGATTAGCATGCTAGACAATGACCATGAAATTAATTTATTGGTTTATTTTCTCTTTAACCAGCCAATGAGTATTTCCAACAAAAAGAAGATATATAAGCAATATCATGTATAAGCCGTCTGGAATTCTCAAGAGTGAAGAAAGAAATATGCTATTCACTGATGAAAGCAGATATTGTTTATTGCTTGATAGAGCACATTTGGTGGAAATTCAGTCTTCTAATTTTTACTTTCTTGGTATAGAGAAAGTATAATAATCGTCAAAAACGATCTGGAGATTTTGACTAATCTGCAGGTTTTAGACCTCCCTGAGTTCGAGAAACATATTTGTGAAAAATATCGTTCTGTCTGTCTGTGACAATGATAACTCAAAAATGCTTCGATGTAGAAGAGTGAATTTGATATGTGATCTTTAAAAGAAATTTGCAGACGTTTGTCAAATTTTAAGGAAAATCAGTTCAGAGGAAGTCTGTAAGAGGATTGTTCGAATATAATTTAGCAAGATATTGCAAAACGAAGAGAGCAAGATATATAATATTTGGCACAAAGATTTGAAATTCACAGTGTAGATACCCATCAAATTTTAAACCAAATTCAATGAGGGGTTGACCGCTTGTCGGTCTTCACTTCCAGAAACATATAAACGCAATAACTGAAAAACTCAATGAGTTAAATATATTAAATTTGGTATGGAATTTTTTAACTACAAGTGTAGTTTCTAGTCAAGTTTTGGTTTCAGTGTGTTGGAAAAAACGTATCTAAATCACCAATTCAATTATCAGATTTTATTAACCGCATGCCAGGATCAATCGCCAAATAATGCGCCAAAGTTGAAACGATAGATTCGATAAAAATGCTAAATTCAAGCCAAAGATTAATATTTTCTGACTACTGTACACCGACTTGCAAGGCGTTCTCTGGCATAGCACCTTTATTAGAAAGTATGCGAGAAAGTTTTGGGGCGAAAACATCCACTACTTTTGACAATATTTTGTAAGATGTTGTTAACTTGCCTTTAGCCATAAAAATAACTCAGAAATGGAAGTCTCATTATCTGGGCAGACATATTTAAATGGTGGCACATTTTCCTCACCCACAAATGGTGAGGAAATCATCATAATTTCAGGTGGGGGAGCAGGCCATTGCATTTACGTTTGTACAGGAGTAATATTGAAAATGGATGTGCACAACAGGATGTGTTTTACAAAAACGCTTGAAGAATGCACAAGCTTATTATTAGTATTTTATAATGCTTGACAAAAGAAATTTTTATGATAATTATTTCATTTCTATGGATGATAATTTCTTATGTGTCACGTATAAACATTTTGAAAATAAAGGGATATTTCAAATAGACGGGACTTGGCATCTTAAAATTGATCAATGCCGTTTTCTAAATCTTGAGTTTAAAATCTTCTCTGGATCTTTAAATTAATTCTCTAAACATTTCAAAATGATGGATGAAATATTTAATGAGATATGAATATTATTATAGATCAAACTTTCTTCGACTGTTTACTTTATGTTTTAACTTGTAAACCACTTAATGTTTTCCAGATGAAATTGATCAATATGCCGAGAAATTTGTTATTTATTTGTAATTCGTTTATAATTTTGATTATTTCACTAATATTTCAATTTTTATATCTGCATTAAGTTTGGGTTTTTGTTTGAAAAAATCATTTTCTCTGAATGAAAAAATGGAAATGAAATGAGTTAACAGAAAATCGCATTATTTTATTATGAATGGCAAATGGTCATTTATTTAGATTTCCAAAATTGTATCCAAATTTTATTAAGTGATTATTTTTTGATTAATTTTTATTATTCCATTTGAATGATTCTTAAAAAAAGATTGGTGGAAAATATTGAAAACTAAATAAAAAGAAATATTTTTTACAAAAAAGCCTTATTTTTAAGAAAAAAAGTGCTGTTTTAATTTCTGAATATAACGAAGTTTAAAAATTACAGTTTCATCATAATTTACATCCACTCAAAGCAAAACAAAGCAAATTTGGTCTAAATTAGGGAAATGATAGTTCTAGGTAACAAGTATCTTAAGGTGATCTGCGTGATAAGCCGAATTCAATTCTCTCGAACATATATGTGATGCTTTTGTGAGAGGAAAGATAAAGCACAACATCCTACCACGTAACAAAAAAAATCTTGTGTCCTTCAAGCATAAATTACTTCAAATACTCATCGATAACCCGATAGAGAGAAATATGGATATTTATGACACTTTAACCAAAAATGGGAATTGTGAGATATTAATCCTAACAATTAAAATATTTGGCAATATGAAAAAATTATTATTTGGAGTATTAAATCAGATTATCAAGTATTCTCGTATTACGAATATTGTATCTTTTAACTCGTCTTATTCTGCTCTTTGAAGTGTAAAATTGAAGATGAATTCAAGGTCTAAACTTGAGGGCAATGTTAAACCCTAAGAGTCGAAATATTATATTAATACAGAAATATTTCCACTAAGGATAGTGAGTGTGTTGTATAAATTCTTAATAACTGGAACATTTATTAATACAAATAAGTTTAGATTTTCGTATCGTATAAGTTGAAACTTAAAGTATTTTTCATTTATTTATTGAATGAAATAATATTAGATATAATATATCTATATCTAATAAAGACGCTATTAATTGTCCGATTTTACTGTTTTTTCATGTTTCCTTTATCCTGATTCTGAATGTGTAAAATAATCTGACTACTAGTCAAAAATAAATTAGTAAACATGAGCTCTCAGCAAACAAAATACAACATGTCGATACATTGCACTCTGGAATTTCTTTTGGCTCTATTGTAAAATTTAAATTTATTATTTATGATAATATAATTCTGGTTTATAGAAAAGAAATTGATAATTTCGATTAATACTTGTACAATGCTCTACAATTTTCTACCATAAAATTTTTTTAAAAGGGTTATTTCTACATCTAAAGTAATATTTAATAATGTCATTTTTCTAGCATCTTATTCACCAAATTGGCGTTTAAAATATTAAAATTACTTTATGACGTTGGATAACGTCTCAAGTTTTTAAATACTTCAATGAAGTTCCAGTTGTTAAAATACACCAGCATTCTAAGACAATAATCTAGTTTTGTATCTGTCAATAGACTTTTATACCTGCCATAACCGCCACGAAATTCTCTTAACGCTCTCCTAACTACCCTTGAACTTCACCCCGTAAAGCATAAACTCTCTCAGTGGCTCTTCAAAAGTATCGATTTCAGAAAACAACGAAATTTACAATCCAATCCTCTGCTGTCAAGACTCAGACGTGTCAATAAATTTGCACGGCGGCTTAGTCATCCCGAAACGAACAAGAGAGCTAAAAGTTGGTGAAATGGTGAGGAGTTTGAGTTAATTTGGAGGAGAAGTTCTTGAATATTTTATAAGAAGCAAAAGTGAAGGAGAATTTTATGGATAGAGGGCGGCTTATTATATCCTTGTTCACGTTAGAACAAGGACATAATAAGCCGTCCAAGGACACGCTGGAAAAAGTACAAATTGGAACTTTTCTTGCGACTAATGAATTCTGAGAAATTTAATAATATTGTTTCATCGTTCATGTCGTGAGAGAAGATTCAAAAATGCTCTAAAATTTCAAAAAATGAAAAGTTATAAAATTATAACAGAAAATCGCTTAGTTTAATTGAATTAGAAACGTACTGTTTTGACGCTAAACGAAGACTAATTTTAAACAGACCTCATAATTTTGAATCTTGATTATTTGCAATATAAAATGAAGCCACAAGTTTTGACATATTTTGAGGTCCCTATCCTGGATAAACTCTGTTGATGACAAGGAAGCAACATGCACTAAATTTATCTGAAGTTTTAACGTTATCTTCATAATATTCACGAAGTGTTCAAAATGCTCATTCAAAATGTTGGATTGATATAATAATGTCGATTTTTTTTATCTTATCTATATCTTAGAAACTTCCTGAATTCCATGGAATTCGAAATTATTTAGTGATCTGTACTTTTACTTTGTATTTCTGTCAGTGTTTATTTCCCCAAAAATTTCATTTGACTCTTTATATTCATCCATTTTCTTATTTTTAGTTTTAAAAGAAAAAGTAAAGGGAGAAAACTAATGAACGAGACTAGAGATGTGACTTAGAATTTGTCGTTAGATTATCGTCGCGATATGCATCGGAATAGATTTTGAGGCCCACTTTGATCTCGAGGCACGAGGTGACCGTCTTCACCATCTGTGCGGGAAACCGCCACTAATTATTTGGAAGGGAGAACAAAGAAAGGACAAATTTGGAGTGGCCATCTTTCCAAACTTCTAAGTTAGTGCATTGTAATCATATAAACATCACGGATTTTTGATATAACGTAGTTTTCAACCTATAAAAAAATACAGGGTTCAAAGCAAGAGCTGACTAATAGATTGCCTACTTTCATATAACGAAGAGTTGAAAGACAAGAAAACGTGATAAGAGGTATTTATTGAAGATTTTCTAGAAATTGAACTTTCTTATTATAATACGCATTTCTTTAATTTCCCGAGTTCCAATTTCGTAATGACGAAGTTCTGAAGGATATTTTTCATTCATTTCTTGATGTACAATAATTTTGAAATTTTGTAAAGTTTTATATTATTTATGACAACACATATATTTTAAAACTTTCAGAATTTATTTATGAATTAATCTATTTATTAAAATTTTGATTCCATATCAGTGGTATCATCCGGTCATGCATTTCAGCAAAAATAAAAAAAGATTTTATAATTCTAAGACATTTACAGAAATTAAATGCAAGTTAAGGATTAAAATAAAGACCGAATTAAGGTAAGTTAAGGCAGAAAATAATTCAAATGTAAAATAATACTTTTTAGTACATTATTAAAGTGTTTAAAAAATATTTTTATTAAATTTTTATTTCTATATTGCATATAGTTTATATAAGATACTTGTTATGATAATATAAGTGTAAGTATACTTGTAAGATAAGTGTTTTAGTATTTCACGTGTTAATGGAAGATTATTCATTAGTAACTAATATTTTAGATCAGTTACGATAATTTGAATAACGTAGATAAATTTTACTATGATTTATGTAAAATAAAATATAATATTTTGTTGCTTATAGATAAAAACTATAAAATTCTTGGTATTACAGTTCTAGTGCTTTTAAAACTACCACCACTTGCTTAAACAGTATCACTAAATAACTATTTCTTGTACTTGAGATGAAGAAAGGTCTTGCTAATGAAACATGGAGACAGGAAGACCAATAAAGCTTCTTTTATTTTCGAGATCATTTACTTAACTTTTCTATCTTTCAGAACATAGACGCTTTAAATGTAACAAATATAGAAAGAGGCGGCCATAAGTCGTAATCTACAAACCCTCTAGAGGACCCTGTTCCAGCAACAATTTCTCTCTCCGGAATATTTCAAAAGCGTATGATTGTCCTGAACATCAAAGAGGAACCGAACGTTTCCCATATGAGTAGGAAAAGTTAAGCTAAGGTTAGATATTTCTTTTAGAAGTAAATTGGAAGTCTTAGGTTCTCTTAGAGAATGAAAATAATAAAATATTTTCGTTAGTTTCGTTCTGTTTGACTCATGATTTTCAGTTGAGTTGGTCGGTTTCTTAATAGGAAATGAATTACTTTTCTTATGAGATGCGATGAAAAAAAATGAAATGTGTTATCTGATATGCAGTTTTGTGTTAGATAGATTCTTTAAGATTCAATGCTCTGAAAATTTGTTAACATTATATCAAGAATAATTTGGATTATATATGAATCGGATAGGAATACATAATACGAAAAGAGAAAATCTCAGTCGAATTCGTAGATGGGTTACGGTGGTGGGTGGAATCTTTATTTTCTTATATGTCTTTAACTATTGAAAGTTATGCAAATAAGGAAAGTTCTTACTACATCGAACAAATTTTGTATAAATAGATCTCCCAATAAATGAAAGCATCACAATATGTGTTTAAGTATTGTTGATCTCAATTCACTTGATAGAGTTAAATACGAGTATTGTGGGTTGAAGAATATGATTCCATTAATGATCCATTATGCATGTAAAAAGTAAAACTGCACTTAGCCAAGATAAAATGAATCCCATGATCGATAGATTCTTGGCCAAGATAGAGTAAAGAGAGTTGGATTTATTATGTAGCCAGAGTCATATACATTGCAAATCTTTTGTGTTTTGAGTCTCAAACCTACGAAACTCTAAAACCTAAACCAAGAATGCTACAAGGCCATAACGGCTCAAATGAAGTTTTACATAAATTATTATTCTGCTGTTTAAAATCTTTTTTTGAGCTGATTCATACATCTTTTTTAATATTAAGAAAGAATTAAAGAGCTGGGAGATAGTTAAAATATAGCTGACAACAAAGTTCGACTATTAAGAATGATTTTGCTTTTAAGAAAAATATAAAGAGAGATTATAAAAACCAATTCAGAAATACTACCGGTTTTAAATAGTTCTGGAATATTTTAAATATTTTCGAGATGTAAATGTATAATATCACCTCGCCCTAGGTATTGTTACCGATTCCACCACTAGTACTAAGTCAGTAAATTCGCCGGGTTCGTTTGTAGTGGGTATATGGAATTAAAACAATCAAGAGGCCTCAATAACAAACGACGACTTTTATTAAACACAAAGACATAGACGACGAATACAATGATGACAACTATATACAGCCGAAACGTACACACAGACAGCAGACCACAAGTAGAAATCGACCACAGCACACAAAGCGGCCAGACAGAATTCAGCAGGAGAGGAGATTCTCGGAGCTTCATTCTATAGTCTCTCCAAACGGCTGAAATTCCTCTCTTTAGCTGTATCCAACTACCGACTCACTACTACATGACTGGCTACTCCACACAAGATACGACGATGCTTCTACAATAAACTCCAGAACTCGGCACACAGCAACTCAGCACTCGCTGGACTATTTTGCCGTTGCTTCGTTATCCTCTCGACGATTCGTTACTTGTCTTCGATTCCAACTCCGATTGATTCACTGAAGCTTGAGACTGCCGTCTGACTTCTGGGCCAATCAGGCGTATTTCAGTTCCTATTGGATGGATCGTTAAAATACTTGAAGATTCCAGAATTATCTATTTTATCACCAAAGTCGCCAAATTCGTCACCAAGTCGCCAAATGGTCGCCAAGTTTTCAGATCACTGGCGCGGCACCCGATCAGCACTCACAGAGAATTTTTAAAAGATGCAAATGCATCTTACTTATGAATAATTTGTGTATCTGTAAGACATAACCATTTTGGAATAGCTCATTTTAATTTTTTAAAAGCTGAAAACGCATCATGCTTGTGAATATTTTGTGCAATTGTAGGTCATTACGTTTTGTCATATCTTATTTCTGTTTACTTCAAGCTTCTCTAAAAGAATTTTCTTGAAATTTAGAGATAACCATAACAATAATTTTCAGAGGAAAATAATTTTTATAAAATATTTTTTGTAAAACTTTCTAAAAATGTTATGAGTTATTTTAATGTATTCTCTCCCAGAATAACTTACGAGAAAGCTTGATTTACAAGCTTTTTATTTAAGACTTTAATTGGCACTTATTTTTCTAAATGTAGCATTTGATTGAGAATGCTATTGAGTTTTCTTTAAATATAAAAATTGTGACATTTACTGCTAAATACAAACGAATTATAACTTTTGAAAGATATGGTACATTTTTAAGAAGTTGAACAATTTAAATCCAGATATACAGGAGTTTTTTTTATTTCTGAAATGATTTGTGCAATTTTTATATTAGTATGAAGTACTATTTTTCTCTCGTGTAAACGAATAATCTTTGATTATTAAAATTTCGATCTATAAAATCATATTAAAATATTGAAATTAAATTTTGAAATCGTTTGAGCAATAAAAAAAGAACTTTATGATTTCTATTATTTATTATATTTTATTTTTCTGTTGCGAGATTTTAGAATCAGATTTAGATAAATAGAATTCCATTTTTATTTCTAAATTTAAAAGAGTTTCAGTACTTCTGATAACTTTGAAGAAAAGCAGTCTTTAGAAAGCCGTTATCTATTTTTGTTGCCTGAATAACCGAATCCAACGCCGTATGAAATTTTCAAAAATCTTTCTCCACTTCAAAAGCAATTTTAACTCCTGACTCCAGCAAAAAAGTTTTTACTTCGCTTTCAATAAAAGCGTTGGCGTTT
This sequence comes from Argiope aurantia, assembly GCA_026543865.1. NCBI lineage: Eukaryota > Metazoa > Arthropoda > Arachnida > Araneae > Araneidae > Argiope > Argiope aurantia. The sequence goes on along the minus strand of JAPMOR010121399.1, from coordinate 29,342 downwards.
TAATAACTTTAGAGAAATAATGCAGTTTTTCTCGCTTTTGGCTGTGAGCAGTTTAAGAACATTGGAAATTTCTAAATATTTACACTTCTTTTACATTCCAGAAATTTTCTCTTGAAAAGGCATTTTCGAGTTCTAATTTAGGAATTCAAAAAATAAGATGCATGGTTTAAAAAAAATTCTAACTTAATTTATTTGGTTCGTCTTCTAATTATTAATATTACAACAAGTTTGAACAGGTTCCTTTTTATGTACGGACTACAAGATTATATTTCAAAATAAATTAGTCAGTGAAAGTATTTTCCTTCGATTTTATCTTATATTTCAACCATGTAGAACACTTAGTATTCAGCTTGATTATATAATAAACAGAAACGAAGATACAGTTTAAAATTCTTTACTTTAAATTTTTTTAAATTCAAAATTTGCTATAAGTTTCCAATTTTAGATAAAAACAAAATAAAACCACTATTTGGATTCCACGAAAAGACAATGTACCAAATTTCATGTACCGTGCCCATTCAGTTTTTATGCCAACATGCTCATGTTGTATTGACAGCAAGTTTGTTTTTTCAAATTTCTTTCAAAATTTGATGAAAATTTATAATTATGCCGGAAACATCTTATATAGAAATTAGTTTCTAGAGTTTGTTGCATTTTTTGAATTCTCATTTCGTTATTTCACAATTATTACGAGGACTGCTTACATTAGCTCACAAACCGATAGAGCGTCAACATGTTTAAGGATTTAGTCCGGAGTTTAATGCATGTATAAAATTCAATTTAATCTACTATATTTAAAAATCATTTATCTATCTTCTTGTGTTTTTAAATTACTTTATTCAAATGCTTATAGACAAATATGTAAATTCAAATGATTTTAGTTTAGTTAATATACCGTACTATAACAATATGCCACGAAATTTCACGAGAAATATCTAATTTTATCTCATATATTTTTTAAATGAAAATGAAGTATAAGGAGCTAGGAGAATTTCACCGGTCATTAAAGTTTTTGGGATCTATTAACAATGACTCTTTGGTATTAAGAAACGATAGTGTTTGTTGTTGGCTCTCAATTTATCCATTTCAATAATAAATCTATCTATACTTATATAAAGCTCAAAGTGTGTGTGTGTGTTGGCGCTCTACAGGCCAACCCGTTTGACCTACAGCTGACAAATTTGGTACATGTATACTTTAGAGGTAGGGAATGTGCACCTGGGATCCCTTTTTTTTGAATTTTTAATTAGAATTTTAATTATTAATTAAAGACTAACTTTCCCGCCAAATAATCTTCCATTTTCTCCACCGCCAAATGAGTAAGGCTTCAGTTTTTTTTTCCAACAGTAATGAGGCTAGGGTTAACATTTCTCGGCCGATTATTTCAAACGATTCTGTTTATTTTCTTAATGTTTTATGCATTTAAAATTAAACATTGTTAATTAATAGATCTTTCAGATTCATTCTGAAGTACTTTTGAATTAAAATAACACAGAATAAAGGAAATTAAAAATATCTAATCTGCATAGCGTTACCCCAACTGGCGTAGAAAAATTCACGCATTTGCGTTACCGTAACTGGCGTTGAAAATTCACGCATGCGCATTGTGTTCTGATTATTGACAAGTATTATCAACGAATGATTCTTGATTTAAATTATTTTTAGGTTAGTTGCATGCTTTTGCAATTAAATTGTATTTATGTTAGTTATATATTTTTTGTATATGCTTATAGTTTTAAGTACATCGTTTTTTAAGTAATTTTTTAAAACTTGTTTTCGACCTATTATTTTAAACGATTCATTTTATTTTCTTAGTGTTTGATGCATTTAAACATTGTTAATTAATCGATCTGTTTATGATGAATCTGAGAAAATTTTGTTGACAAATTCTTGAGATATTACATAAATTAAGAAAGATATTCTTTAGTGACGATAAAGTTTAAAAGCTTAGTGATTCTGCCATCAGAAATCATATTATAAAAAATGCTTTGTTTCAGTAAAAAATATTATAATATTAATTGCAGATTATTTCCTTCCACTTTAATTTAAAGCATAAATTCTACGGGAGCTAACAGAAAATTAGAGATATACATATTACGTTAGGAGTGAAGGCCTTTATAATATTATGAGTGAATTACATGACTATCAAAATTTGAAGTTTTAAAATATTTTGATGAAGAATCTATTAAAGTAGGAATTGCGTAAAATATTTAATTATTAAAATTTAAACGAGCATTAAGATTGGCGAACCGGCTGGTCGCCAAAGGCTGCTAGTAATAAATAAGACTAGAAGAAAGTTCAGGTCAAACCGTCAAACGATGTTGACTTGATAATTAATGTTTATATGTTGATATAGGTTTTGAATTTGTGATAGGGATTTCTTGAAATGTTGCTATCATCAATAAAAAAGAGAGATTTACAGAAATATGTTTAAATATATGCCAGGTTAATGACCTCCCCAATCTTGATGACACACTTCTCGTTCATTTGGCGACTTGGCGACAAAAGCTAATGTTTTGGGGGTGAGTATTATGCTGTGCTGAGCTGTTATTTAAAATATTTGATTATACTGAACACACCAATTTCCAACTATTTTGGCGAAAAAAAGGTTTGATTTTTTTGTAGATTTCACTTTATCCAAAACGGCTTACCATTTTTTCTAAATATATTAGAAAGAAAGGTGCAATGACTATAATAAACTTTGTCAGAAGCAATATGATATCAGAAGTAGCATTCTGAAGAAAAAATTGCTTAAAATTGTAATATTTTGCAATTTTTATACGTTTTTGCAACATTTTTTTGTATGAATTTCGTGAAAGAAATTAGAATTTATAGAGTGTGCATAGCAAAAAATTTGAGCTATCTTTCAAAAACTAAAATAAAAATATGAAAAAGTTGAATAGAAAATGAAAACTGGTAAAAACTAAATTATAGAGCTATTAGAGAATTATAAATCATTGCATAAGAGGCAACGTAAAAAATATGCAAAATGCTATTATTGTAATGTTTTTTAACAATATTATTGCCTTCCCGATAGATGGCTGTCACAAGCCCAACGAGCAAAGACTTTCGAGAAGTTCTTCAAAGATAAGATGGCGTGACCCTATAATAATAGAGATAATATGGATTATTTTTAAGAAATTGTGTGAGCAACAATTACTATGCAATTATCAACTCAAAAAATATCCAGATCTTTCCAGAGTTATTTCAATGCAGTTAGGGTAATTTATAATTGTGTTTTAGTTTAATTAGAGTTATAAAATTATATGAACTGTTTTAAGCGGTTTAAACTGAGAATTGGAAGTTAAAGTTTAAGTGGATTGACAGTAATTAGCACTGAACTAATTAGTGATTTCAAAAGACATTTTTTTTGTTGCCAGAAACAAAACTCGATGAAAAAATTCCTTTTTGCCTTGCAAAGTAAGAAATGCTAGAAAAGTAAGAAAAGAAGAAGGATAGATTTGTCGTTGTGCGAAACTTTGAATTTTCGTGAGCATAATAAGCATGTTTTTCATTTAGAGAATAATTTTAATTGCAATACTTTGTTCTCCATAAAAAAATCCCTGATCATTAATGCGATAACTTAAAATTGAATTCACTGAAATTTATCGAATAAATTTAATTCCTAATTTAATTTAAATGATAAATTTAAATGAAATTTTAAATTTAAATGACATGAGCAATGAAATAAGGAAAAGTGTTTGTATTTTCATTCATATGCATTTAGTGGTAAATTAATTTAAAAATGCATATTTATATACAATGTTTCCACTTACTTCACACATGCTTGAAGAATTTTCTCAGAGTTTGGGTAATTTCATAGATTGTTATTTCTTATAACTTGCATGGAAAGAAAATTACGATTACAATATGGTGTATAGTGTTAACCGTTTTGATCAAATTATATCAAAATTTACTTCAAATTCCTTTGTTTCTAAAAATTATATTCATAAAAATATTTTCTGTAGATTTTGTATTTGCAGTTTACAAGACCTAAATTAATAAAAAATTATTAAAAAAAATCCATTTTTTTTCAAAAATTTTATTCCGAATGCATTCAGTCAACTTAATTAGCAATGAGGTGTCTGATAATGAGCATTAGTGTTACGTGCTGATCTTGGTGAATATATTGGCTTTGTATTTGTCATTTTTTTCACCTTGTTATTTAGAAAATTCATAGAATGAAGCATCTCTTCTATTATTCAGCTTATTAGACGTTTTTTCGGTAAGATTTCTGTCACAGTATCATCTTATTCATTTAATCAATGCATGGAACAAAATTAATTTAAACACTTTAAAGGGCAGTTGATTTAGAGCTACCGAATTTAGCACCTAGTTATTCCTTGAGTAGTCAGTGGTCACAACGATAGAAATTTTTAAAATTTTAATGAAATTTTTTAGTTTAAAATCAATTATTTTTTATGTTTCCTTCAATAACCTGAATATATTAAGAAAAAATATTTTTGCAGAAATTTAAAAAAAATTGAAAAATAATATTTAATGCCCATGTTTTTCATGCAAAATGTTTTATTTTTGTAGAATTTTTTTAGAAAGCTTAGTAAAATTTTGAAATTCTGCATCATTATTATTTATTATTTTAATATGGATTTATATGCAAATACCTTAAAATATATTTTTCAATGCATGTTACAACTGTTGTATAATCAAGAGAAGATTTGAATAATCAAATAACTATAGACAAAAATAAAACATCATATTATGATGAACTAGAGGAACTTGATGAACTTGGCATATATAATCTGTTTAGATTTTTTTGACCATTATTCTGATTTTGATTTCTTTTTGATGCATACGAGTGTACGCAAAGTATGAATCAATCGTATGTTTTTTACTGTGTTCCTTCATATTATTGTACTGAAAAGGAAATTTTACTGATTTACAGAAATTGAGCTATTAGGTAATTCAGATAGATCATTAGAATAATTGAGATAAATACAAGTCTTTTTATACATAAAAAATACATGTAAAAATTAACATTCTCAGATGTTTTTTGGCTCTTGGTCTACCTCACGACGAAGTTTTTTTTTTAAATAAATATTTTCTTTTACATCATAAATCCTTTTTGGATTTCTCTAGAAGTTATCCAAGTCACCCTAAGCGAAATTTGTTATTCTTTATTATAAGAATATAGAATACGAATTTATTTTTTAAATATTGCAAAACATATATGCTTCCAAATACGACGTTCTATTAATAAAGGTGGGCAATTGTATGAAAACACTTGGCTTCTATGAAGACTTTTAATAACAAGTGAAAAAAATATCAAGCTGATATTCATCTATATATGCATAAAATTTTACACTTCGATCTCAAAATTTGCAAAATGTTAGAAAGCAAGTTCATTAAGCGAGGAATCTTACTAATTGGCACTTTTGCACTAAGCGGGATGTATGAATTATCTTTTAAACTTTTTCCATTAATTCCCCCAAAATTTTAAGTCCTTTTATATATTTATATAATTTATTTAATAAAACTTTTCTGATGGAAGCTAGCAGCCATATTTATAGAAATAAGAGCCTTTTCCATTTTCTGGGAGATTTTGTGTATGAGATATTTATAAAATTAACCGAATTGAAATGATTTTAAAATGACATCTATTCAGAAATAAAAAGTTAATATTTAGAATATATTTATTTTTTTCTACATTCGTATTTATTTTTCTTTTCCACTTATTCATTTTAAATTAAAACTTAAAACGCAGCTTTAATATGTGACTAATGCTCATTCATTAAATAGTAATTTTTTCTGTCACTGCACTAATTACAAAAGAGAAATCTTCCACTTTGGATAGTTATATTTCGGAAATGCAATCCCTGTGTTAATGGAAAATTTTATTCAAAAACTCTGTGCAAACTTCCAAAGATAACACTCAAGCAAGACGTTACTTTCAAAATAAATGTAGAAATTAATTTCACGGATTTTCTTTCTACTTTCCACTTCGTTGGATCCATTTGTATTAATTAATTTCTAGAACGATATAAGATGTATGCTTTATTGTAAGCGAAAAATTATTTACGCAGGTATTCCAGAAACACGATAATTAAATAAGAGGATAAATTGGAACCGTGAATTTAAGATGTTTATAAGTTAGAACTGAGGAATGTTTTATTGTCGTAATGATTTATTTAACCTATAATATAAAGTAGCTACGAGAGTACATTTTAATTGTTTCCTCAAAAGTATGTTTATAATTAAAATATTTGTGGTAGAATTAATCATAAAAACTAAAATTATTTCATATGAATTATTTATAATGAATTAAAATAAGCAGAATATTATAAAAAGGATTTCAATAAATATTTGATATTTTTAATATTTTTTTTTGAATTCATGTTGTTTTTTAATAAGGATAAATTGTAACTTAATTATTATTATCTTTGCAAGCAGTGTTTCGTTTTCTATGCATTTGATTCAATTTAAAAGGATATTTATAATGATTATAAATTGAAATTGCTAAAGAAAGAAATTGGGTATTATGCTCACAATTTACTATTAAAAATTCGAATTTTAAGACATTATTCAAAGGAAAAATTTGGAAGTATTAATAAAGCAGTTTTGAAGAGTATCTATTTCTACTACAACAAAAAAGAATATGTGTTGACCGCAGAGACTATCTGATACAAAACTTCGATTGATATAGATACGTATTCGAGAGTAGGAATGTGCAGATTAGAATGAATTTTTTGAACTTTCAATTAGGGTTGTAATTAATTAAAAATTATTTAAAATTTTGGCTTTTTCCGCGTTTACACCTACAAATATTATTGCGTAAAACCGACTTTTTGCACTTTTTAAAAACTGAAACATACTTTTTAATGGGACAAATTTAAATATGGTGTAATTTTTCAGAATTTTGATAAACTTAAAAATTATTTTTTGTTTGATTTTCAATAATGGATATCAGTGTTAAAATTAGTTCAAACCTTTTTCTTTGTTTCATCAAGTATTTAATTGTATGACTATCTTACACCGTTGGAAATTAAAGATGGCGAACTCTGTTTAATTTTCATATAGTTTATATGAGAATTAATCCAGGGAACTTATATTACCGCCGAAGATAGAAATTATATAAATGAGTATTTTATGTTTTTAAGATCGCCATGATGTCACGGGACTTCACTCCATCACGATGGTTCATGTACGCAGTTAATAGAGCAATAAGGATGTTAAAATAACACAGCTTTAAAGTCTGACATTATTTAGTTCCAGATATTTCTTTGTTTTAGGACTCATTACTATCAAATTAAGCATAATAAAATTTTTTTTTAAAGTAAGCATTTTTTAAAAATAATTTATATTTTATATTTATTTACCAATTTCTTTTATATATGTGCTCACTGTGATTGCTTTATCTCTAACTGTCCAAAATAAAGTTTAACTGAATTGATTTCTGATAATAGATAACAATTTCTTTGATCTTATCGGACTTGAACAAAACAGTGTGGAATGTAAAGAAACTACGACTATTATTTTCTGAAAGTCAAAGCGTCACAGTTAATTGACGACAAAATACTCAAAGCTTGAATAAAGGTTGTAAGATAATTTTCGTTAGCAAGAACTGGAAATAAAAGTAAGGAAAATGAACTGCGGGTTCAGGAATTTTAAATTTTTTCTATGGCACAATTCTATAAACTAAATAAATTTTGCATTTTAATAAGATGAGAGACTTGTTATTATAAGTCTTATTGCAAATGTTGCTTAAAAGGATTGTCAGAGATTAATTTTTATTAAAAATTATAAACAAAAATTTTTAGTGCAAAAAAAAAAGATAAAAAATACAAATGAGAACTAAAAATCTTACAGATTAAAACTTCAAATACCCGAAAACGTATTTAATGAAAATTCTAATAAATTAAAAAACAAAAACCTAATGTGCCGTCTCATGCGATAATGATTGTTAGGACATTAAAATTTAAACTCCTGCAAAATGAATAATCATAGAGTGTAAAATCTCGTAGATTTATCACCGTAGATTATCAAAATCTTGTAGTAGTAGTATATTTACTATTATTATATATAATTTCTGAGAAATCAAATCAAATAAGGCATAATTGAACGCAATAACAAGTGGTTAAACAAAAACACAATAACCACTGAAAACGAAATGTAATAGCGTAATAATCAGGCATATATAATATTAATTCGTTTACTTCACCTGTAAGTTCTAATAAATGTCAACGCATTTAGTTCAGAATTCGTGACCTTTCACCAATTCTACGGCATATGTCTAAAACTATCATATTTGAAATGAAATTAGCAGGAACAAAAATGGAAGGAAAAAACTCGCTAAAAATCAGAGAAATTATACAGCAATAGCAAATTAAATTTATTGATATGGAATTTTCTGAAATATATAATGACATAAAAGTTACAGTTCTTCTATTACAATGTAAGCATTATCTCATAATGCTAAAAAAAGTGCACAAATGGGCAAACTTTGAAAATTCTAATACATCACAAAAGGAGCCAATAATCGATTACAAAAGGTTACTTTTTACGAATATAAAACAAGCGGTTAAATAAAAATGATTAACTACTCATACAAACACACTACTCATGATTAATGTAACCCTATTTTAAATATGGACTTTTGCAATAAACCCATTCACCATTTCGATCAAAACGGAATTTTGCTAAAATAAAATTTATTAATCGTTGAATTTTATTATGATGCTAAGGGCGCCACCTGAATGTTAAATTTTGCTAAAATAAACTTAATAATATTTTAAATTTCCATACCATACTTGAGGCGCTACCTGAATGTCACTTTGAGAAAAAATGACATTGATATTGTATATAAGCTGGTTCTATTTAGGCATGTTACGTTTTCTAATGGTTAGAGACCTATTTTACATATGAAAGCCCAGACATGTACATGTTAAATATGAATAGAGGCAAATCTACTACAGCTATAAATTGTGGAAGTTTGGAGAGAGAATACCAGTTCAAAAATCTTCAACATATGCTAACGGCTCAATATTACGAAGACCATGTGAGTTAAAATTATCGAAGGAAACTAAATAAATGGAGTAAATCTAACAAAACTAAATAAATACTTGACAATTTGTTTTGTAAATTGATTGATTCGTTTCGTTAAAAGTAAGTCTTCTTTTGTAGCTCACAACTTATTTTAAAGTTGATCTGAGCTGCAATACTGTCTTCCAATACTTTATGAGTTGTGCTAATTTCATAAACTGTAGTAAATGAATTTATTATTGGAACTGTAGCAATTATATATTTTCGAGTTGTATTACTAATTCCTTGAAGTGTTTTTGTCCTTGGAAGCAATAAACGCAAGAATAAGAGAAAGAGGCTGTCATAAGATGTAACATGAGAACTCTAGGGAGATCCTTTGTTTCTACAGCATTTTCTCTGTTCAGAATATTTCAAAAGCGAGTGAGTGTTCGAAACATCAAAGAAGAATCGAAATTTTCCCAAGAGAAGTGGAAAGCTGAACTAATATCAGTGATTTCTTTTAGAGACAGATTAAAAAACATTTATCTAACTCGTCGAAAGGGAAGAAAAGAGAAAGCGCTTCGGTACTTTAGAGTTTGTACAATTCTTTTAAGATTTTATTGGATATAATAATTTACTTATTAAGGAAGGAAATTGTGTTTGTTTTATTAGTTTCAAACAAAAGTTCAAAATGAATAACGCGGCCTATATTTCTTTTATCTTGTGAACGTGATAGCTCAAAAATATTTTGAGCTAGACGGATGAAATTTGGACGAAATTTTAACATTCGTAGCAAATGTATAGATTTTTCTCAAATTTTGAATAAAGTTTTTTAGAGGAAGTCTGTTAAGCTGTATGGGTGTAAATTAATACAATAACTACAAAAGGAAAAAAAACCTAGAGAGATAAAATTTGGTACATTGATTTAGCATCTAGAGTGTAGATATATAAAATACTTGGAATCAAATCTGTAAATGGGCTGACTGTCTGTCAGTCTGTACTTTAAAAATCATGTAAACGCGGTAACGCAACATCGCATTTGCTTAAATGCATGACATTTTGTATGTGAGTTTTTGATTATAATTGAAGGTCTGTGCTAAATTTTGGTTTTAATTGTTTGGAAAAAGAGTGCCCAAAATTCAAATTCAGTTTTTTGACATTTGTATATTTTATGGCATTCCAGCGAAGTTCCAAAAAATCTCAATGCAAAAGTGTCTTTCGTAGCTTTGTTTTCACGGATGGTGTACAATTGTATATTGAACAAGTATATTTATGACAGGGAATGCAAACAAATTTCAGGGAGACCATTACTATTGGTTCTTTAATGACATTTCATTAGGAATAAAGGTTGAAGGTGTATAATTGAGGATTGTGGCATACTATTATAGATTTATTGTTTAATTTCAATAATTATTTATTAGAAAGGAAATATATAAATACAGAAATGGGTTATGTTTCATACTATTTAATACACTAACGTTGCTCAAAATAGAACTTGAATTTCTTTGGGAAAACTTTACTAAAACTTTCTTCATGCCTGAGTATCTGTGAGCAGAATTTGAAATTTTTATAAACAATGTTCACAAATATTATATATGAAATATTCTGTTTTAAATTGTTCTATACTCCAATTAACATTTTAAGTTCCACTAAAACTTCTAAACTTAAATTAATTAAATAGTAAAAAATCTCTCCCCCCCCCAATCGCTCGTTTATTAGGATGCCTTGCTTTAATGCTGCGAAAACATCTTTGAATTTCTGAAGGAATTCTGATGTGTTTTCACTTTTTAAGTCGATTGATATAGGTGACGGTGTTCAAAAATGCCGATTTTTTTCTTAGTTATAGGCTGATTTTATTACTTTCTTGAATGTGTGGTATAGAGAAAGTCTAGTAATCCCTAGCAAATTCGAACTCGGGGTTTGACGAATCTCCACGTTTTATATTCCTCTCAGTTCTAAAAACATATAAAAAAATGTTGGTCCGGCTGTCTGTCTGTGAGAAAGTTAACTAAAAACGAGCAAGACAAATGAAATTTGGTATGTGACATTTATATCAAATTTGTATATTTCTAACAAATTTTAAGCTAAATCTTAGAAGAGGAAGTTTCTCTGCATGTCCGACTATTCGTATATAAGTTAACACTATAGCTATAAAACGAAGAGAGACAAATAGTTAAAATTCGATTCACGGAATTAAAATTTGTAGTGTAGATATCTATAAAAGTTTTGAGCCTAATCTAACGATGGGTTGACTGTCCGTCGGTCTATACTTTGAGAAGCGTGTAAAAGCAGTAACTGAAAATCTGAATTATTTAAATACATCAAATTTGGTATGGGAGTTTTTGATTACAAGTGTAGCTTCGGGTCAAATTTTTGTTTCAATCGTGGGGAAAAACGCATCTCAAATACAAATTCGATTTTCACATATTATTAACCATACGCCAAAGATTAGTCTCTAAATAACTTGCAAAGATTATTAAAAGAGATTATTATCACGAGAAATTATTAAAAATGCTGAATACACGCAAAAGGTTAATATTTTGTAACTATTTTATTCCAATGCTATGTGCTTCTCTGGGATAATTTCTAGACTACTGCCTCTGGTGTAAAGCCAATAATAAATTTTTAATGGATGATCGTCAATAGGTTTTTATAGCCATATTAACTGCCATGAAATTCTCTTGAAGCTCTCCAAATTGTCTCTGAATCATTTCCTGTAACGCATATAAATTATTCCAGAGACTCATACAGGGTATCGATCTCTTGGGATATCAAAATTTACAATAAAATTCTTTACTGTTCTGGTTCGGAAACATCGATAAATCTATAGGACAGCTTGAGTGTAATATCGAAAGTAACAAGTTAGAGGGACTAGGGAGAAAAAGTTGAAGGAAAAAAAAAGAAAAGGTTTTGCATTGATTTGGAAACTGAATTGGAGAGTATTTTTTATTAGAAGCAAATATAGAATAAAAAAGTTGAAATTGCATAGGTAGAAGCTCTAAGTAATATCTCTTTTCATAGATGTCACACCTTCTTTTTATTGGAAATTGCTAGACATCTCCTTTGTATAGTTTGACAAATAGTTTGTCCACTGTTGTCCACTTTCACCACTGTTTAATTTCAACATTCTATTAATCTATATTTTTACTTAAAATAAATGGCAAAAATTAAAAAGAAGCGTTGATTTTATTAATACTACTTGCAATTTTTTTGGGGGGGGGGTCTTTAAGAATATTGGTTATATTTGTTTTTATATAAATCGTTTAGATATAACTTCATGTCCATGATTCCACCAAATTGTTTGATATTACAGCCGGGCTATTTTAATTCTTTTATTTAAGGAGTAATTTCAGCTTTTTTTATTTGTTTTATAAACTACATAGACATTAAACAGAATCCTTCTTCCTTAGCTTACAAATTTGGTGAACAATTACATGATTAAAAATTTTTATGAAATAATAAATATGACTGGAATTTTAGGGCAATAATCTTGGCAATTAGGCAAAAATTATTTTTAAAAAATTTTCAAAATTGAACAAAAATTTATATAGTTATTAAGTTAATTTCATTAAGTAAACCAATTTTTAAATTTTGAAATGGTTTAAAATTTATTTTTGTGCAATAATATTTTCAGAAGCAATTGAGAAAAACGATTAAATTCCAATGAATTTTTAATTAATTAAAATTCTAATAAGAATTACAAAAAATTATTATAGGGTGCACATTATCATCTTGCACCGTATATATGTGCCAAATTTGGAATCTGTAGACCAAACGGGTTGGCTTGTGTAGCAGAAACACGCATACACACACTCATCTTTATTATCAGTAGAGATATATAAGTGTATAGTTATAGTGATAAAATTAAAATTCGCCTAATATTTGTCTCAACAGTGTCTAGAATTTAATCGTGCTTTCGAATTGAGTTACTTTAAAAACAACAATAGATGAATTATTTGTTAATTGAAAGGAAAGGAAGTAATCACAATAAATTAGAAAATAAAACTTAGCTTTTTGATCAATTACTTCCGTCTCACAATTTTTCGGTTCAAGACGCTTTAATGCAATAAAAATCGATAAAGAAAGCAACTAGAGAGAGAGGGCGTAAAGTAATAGGCGAGGTAAGAAATGCAATGTACAAATATCTGGAGATGCCTTACTTTCACAGCTGTTTTTGTATAAGAAATATTTCAAGATCGAGTGAATACTCCAAATATCTAGAAGGAATCGAACGTTTCCCACGAGATGTCGAAAGTTAGACGAACGTGGGCGATTTTTCTTCGAGATTTATTGAGGCACATCTATCTTATTCTCCGAGAGAGAAGAAAAGCACGGAAACTTCTCTATGTTGGAACCAATCGGCCCCATTCACGATTTTCTTGGCGAAGACCATTTACTTATTGTAATAAGATATATGTTTTTGTGTGGGAAGAGATATTATGAATTTGTTATATTTTTTCAATTGTTTACACCTTGTCTGGATGGAAGATTATAGATATTTGATAGACAAACCATATTTATTATTAAATAACTGAAAAGAAGCTGAGAAACGTAGGAATCTGAAGACCACTGTTATCCTTTAATTTAAAGGACATAGAGAATGTTGATGGTATCGGTTATTTATAACTCCTGATAAAAAGTTAAATTATAATTTACATATTTAAGGGAATATATTATAATTTATATATTTAAAGGAATACTGTAATTTACATAGAACTTAATCCATGCTATTTTTTCTTGAACTAAAATTCTTTCCAGTTTTGATGATGTATTTAATGAACTTTTGTGTTGTAGAAATCACTCTTACTAATTGTAATTAATTCTTTAATATGATAATTTGATGATTCAATGCGAAAATAAAACTAACTTTTACCATTTTAATTATGGAAATATTATAATTGAACCATATAAGTATTATTAAATAATGAGCCCATATCCTATTTAATTACCGGAATAGTTTAGCAATTAAAATTTTCATCATTGCATCAATAGCATTCGTAGATTTATCTTTATTTAATGGCATTTTAAAGACAAGTAATCTCAACAGATGAGTAGAAATTTACAAGTTTTAAGACTTTATAAAGGGAATATAAGTGATTGTATTTATGAAACTAAGGGTAAAATTAATAAACTGAGAAAGTCGAATAACGATATCCAAACTTTCATCTATAACTCTAGTTAGGAATAATGAATAATTTATGAAATATAGCTGTGATCATTAATTTTGAATTATTCTTAGAGTTTGATGTAGCCGAAATGATCAGGGAATGGAAATATTTTTGTTGAATGTGACACTATATAATAAAGCGCTGAAAATCATGGTTTCGATAATCGATATAAGATGAAATGCTAGTTCAGAATATTTTTTTGATATATTAATATAGGCGTATACGAAAAACTAACCCTGAAAAAGGTTCTCTGTTATTCAGGCAAAGATTCTTGGATGTTCGCAGATATTAACCGTTTGGCAAAGGAAAAATCCAATTAAGATACGGATTAAATAAAAAAAAGTTATATAAAAAAGGTTAGGAAATTTTTAAAAATATTTTTCAGATCTTAATTAAATATTTTTCAGATCTGTTTCCTTTCTAATTTTAAATTTTCTCTTAAATCATCCCTTCTCAATAATTTCACAACTAGCTTATTCTTTTGTTCTCACCGTATGCGACTTTTTCTTCAGTCATGAAGAAATTGCTTTAAGTCAACGATTCTCAAGTTCCGAAAAAGTGCAGCCATGAATGAACAGAGGGACTTACTAAATAGAAGCTTGCAATTTGCATTTATATCTTTGTAGGAATGATTGTAAAATACACAAGTGCAGAGGGTAAATACCCCGAAGGTAATACCTAAGAAACAGTTTCTAGTTTGTGATAATCCAAATGTCGAAGCTTCCTGAACATATTAATAGTAGATGAAAATGAATAACTTCTAAAATATTCCCTAACAGATATTTTATATTAAACTACGCAGCAATTATTTTCAATAGATGTCAATATCATTACATTTCTGCTTCTTTTCAATTACAGTGCTGCTCAGATGAGTTATGATGATGCTCTTTCCAATTTAGATATTCCCGAAGGAATATTCCTTTTACAGTCACTAAACAAAATCTTTGAGTTCAGGCTCATTTTTTTACATTTTTGTTGTCTTTATTTCGCTTGACTTATTTCATGTTTGTAATAATTCCATTTTGTAGCCATTTTTTTTTCATTCATTTCCTAATTTGTTAGAATTTTAAAATTTTATGTAAATATGCATTATTAATGACAAAACAATAGTGTAACATTTTTGTACTTCTATTATAGATTATTTAACAAGTTTTATTTAATTCCATAAAAATGGTGTCATCTGATGGTGAATTTGTTTAAACAGTTCCTTTCAAATTCCTGAAGGTTTATAATAAATAATAATACATTATTGACAAAAATAGAAGGTAGTTTAGATAAAAATATTTACTTTTTTCATAATAATTAAAGAGTGTTTTAAAAACTGTCTTTATAAATTTATTTTTAAAATTGTTTCAAATAGCGTTGCTGAATCTTTTACATTCTATCCACAATATTGCAACTGAAAGAGAGCAAATACGTTCACTGTTATTTATTTTGTAATTATTATTTTGAATTGATGCATAAAATCAAGATAGCTACGTGCATCAACGTAGCTACGTACCATGAGCATTGACGTTGACATGAAGTTCATATGTTTTTGTATGAAGTTCATTTTATGCTTAAATAATCCCTATATCATGTTTTGACGGCTGATTGGTATAAATTAAGCGGCCAGATATTTTTGCCGGCAAAAAGAAGCTTAAATAAACAATTTAAATTAACTTAAAATGTAAATTAATTTAATTATATAACTTATTTACATCTCATACCATAAAAGTGATCATATTTTCAATTATAAATTCTTTTTATTTTTCGTTTTCGAAAAAAAAAATAGTCAAAGAATCAAATTATTATTAAACAAAAGAGGAAACTGAAAAGGAGAAAACGAAAATAAATTAATCTTTCATAAATTATAATCGATAGCAAGATTAAACTTACGGCACGTTTCATCGCTAACCTCGCTATAAACAGATATCATCCTGGACAAAGGCGAGGAAAAATGTTTCTTTACAGAAATTTTGAATTTTTTTTTAGAGGTCTTACTGAAAATTTAAGGATTACCACATTTAGCAAATTATCGCTAAAAATATAATTTGGTGATCATACTCTAGTATATCTTTCGGCTAAGCCAGCTTAAACAAATTCATTAAGCAATTCCCAAAATTCTTATGAATGGATTGGCTACTGAATACACATATGATCTAATTTCCTCTTTAAATCCTATATTTCATGAAATGAATCTTGAATATTTCCTAAGAATTAAAAAAAGGCTTATATTTAAAGGATTTATATACAGGGTGTTTCAGTGAACCGTTTCAGAACTTCTAAGAGGAGTAGAGTACATCCTGACAACTCGAAATCATATAGCAATGTGGGGTTGGAAATGCTTTCCTGAAGCGTTGTTGCACAAAGAAGCACCATAAGGGAAAGAGACCGCAAATGAGAAATCGTTTTAATCATACTTGAAAAGAAGCAAAAGGTACATGGATTAAAGTAAGTGTTCAAAGTTTCTTCCACGGGCTACAATACACGTCTCACATCTCCGACGCATGGGCATCCGAACATTCTGGAATACTCCAGGCATATCTCGAATCTCTCCGGCATCTACTGCGATTCTTGAAACGAGCTCCTCAGCAGTGTCAACAGGGGTGTCATAAACTAGCGATTTCATATGACCACAGAAATAAAAATCAAAACATGATAAGTCGGATCAACGTTGGATCGGACGTGGGGGTCCCGTGCGTTGGCCTGCTCGGTCACCCGAATTATCATGTCCATCACCTTTCAATTTCCTACAGTTTCTGTGAGAAGTTTCTAAAACAAAAGTCGAACTTTTGCATCGCAATGGAGCTGCTGTTAAGATTCTAGAATATTCTAGATCTTCCAGTTTTTCCTCAATATGCCGAAGTTTGTCGTTAAACTCTAGAGCCCTTCACTCGACATCCATTCAGAGGTCATTACTATTTCGACAAAACGTTCTTCCTTATTAGGAGACTAGTGTGCAGAGACGCTATACTGCAAATTAACAATAATATAATGTTTAAGTACGATTCTCAGTAAATGTTAGTTTTTACAGTTTATTAATTCTTTAAATCATTCGTCACCAGAAATGAAATTATTTTCCAACCAAATTCAAAATATCGAACATTAATCGCATTTATCAATTTTTAAGGCTTTTACTGCTAGTATTCTTTATCTTACACTAGATAACATACACAGTAATTTTATTTTAAGTAACCATATTCAATAAAAAATGCTTAAGCATTTTTAGGAATATTCAAAGCAATTTCAGAGTTTACAAATAGCTAAATTTCCTCGTCGCATTAAAATAGGAACAAAGATTTTGAATCTTCCTACCCTTGATTTCCTTTAGTCTTTAGACTACATACTAAATTTCACCTGTCTACATCAATGGGTTTTCTAGGAGGTTATCAAAGAGACATGAAGCGGCAGATTCGTTAGTCAAGCACATTGACGTCATTCCTGATCGAAGTTTTTGACGATTAAATACCCTTTCTTTTTGTATTCTTTGTTACTAAGAATTAAAACGTTGTTGCCTTTAGAAAATTAGTAGATATTGCTAATTTATTTCGTTTACTGTGGTTATGAAAAAAGTCGGTGTGTTTTAATAATTAATCTAAAAAAAATACAAAAATCTATGGGAGATTGAACAGTTATTAGAAAGTAATTAGGAAGCTTCTTTTACTTTTTTGTTCTATCAGTTTTAACAGTCGGATGAATATCGCCTACGCTCATCCATCTTACGGTATCATCAATCAAATTAAAGTGCAATCAGGTGAATTATGAGTCACGGGAAAACAAAATTCTGCAGCTACATCTTTATGAGGAAAAATAAGTAATAATTTCAAGATTCAATATAGCGTTTCCTGACGATTTATATTACGCTATTTTAAATTAGAGAAATTTATATTTATTTTGAAAATACAGAAGAAGTTAACGCTTTATGAATTGTTTTACGTAGTTTTTTAAAAATGATTTTCATCATAAAATGAAACACACAAGGCATTTATAACTTGCTTAGAAATAAATAATAAGATAAATACTATACTGGTGTGCAAAACTTAAGCAACAATGCAAATTTTAAGCAGATAGCCATGAAATTGCAGAAAAGGAGTTCTTGCGATCAGTACAATGAACATCTAATTCAAGAGAAAGGTCATGCGTATGCAAATATCAGGAACAAAACGTCACAGGCGACGTGAGCGTACGCACAACACGTGCGGAAGGCGCGCGCAGCTCAACACTGCAATAAAAGGAAGGATGGTGACGGAATTAAAGACATTCGCTGCAAGTGCACGTGAGTTAATTCGTGCAATATGGCTAGCAGAAATCACCTGGACGATTTCACACGTGGAAGAATGATCGGAGAGCTGGAGGAGGGGCGTAGTGTGACCAGTGTAGCTGAAGAGTTCGGAATCAACAAAAGTGTCGTTTCGCGCTCTTGGAAAGCCTTCCAAACCACAGGTACAGCTATGAGAAAGGTTGGTGGTGGCCGCCCCAGGAAAACAACTGCAGTGGATGACCGACATATCGTCCTGCAGGCGAAAAGAACCCGAAACCAGTCAGCAAGCGCCATTGCTCAGCAACTGTGTGCAGCAACGGGGCGACAAGTGTCGCGTTTTACTGTGTCCAGACGCCTTCACAAAGGTGGCCTATTCGCCTGCCGTCCTGAACGCTGCATCCCTTTGACAGTTTCCCACCGGCGGCACCGTTCAGAGTGGTGCAGGGAGCACAAAAACTGGACATCTCATCAATGGAGTCGTGTCGTCTTTACAGATGAGAGTCGTTTTAGTGCCACAAGTGATTCCCAACGCCAGTTGATTTGGAGAGAGGTCGGGACACGGTTTCATCCCAGTAACATCACGGAAAGAGACCGTTTCGGTGGTCGTCTGGGGAGGCATTATGATGAACGGGCGGACTGAGCTCCACGTTTTCGACAGAGGTTCTGTAACTGGAGATCGCTATCGTCAGGAGGTGATCCTTCCCCATGTGCGTCTGTTCCGAGGTGCCATTGGATCAGACTTCGTTTTTATGGATGACAATGCACGGCCACACAGGACTCATGCTGTTGAGGAGCTTCTGGAAAGTGAAGATATCACTCGAATGGATTGGCCGGCGTGCTTCCCTGATTTAAATCGGATAGAACATGTGTGGGATGCTTTGGGGAGACCAATTGCGGCACGATTACATCCTCCTTGGAACACCCGACAACTTAAACAGATGCTGATTGAGGAATGGGCACTCTTACCTCAAGAACTGTTGGACAATCTGGTGCTGAATATGGGGAGACGGTGCGAAGTAACCATTGCAGTAAGGGGATGGCATATCCCATACTAAGGAACATCTGCTTGCTGTTCTTCCTCTTGGACAGACAATCATGTGTAACGATACTATGAGTTCAATAAAGCCTTTTTTTGTTTGATTCCATACTGTCTGCATTGTATTCATTTCTGCGCAACTATGCTTTCGTCATTCTTTCAGACCAAAATGCTGTATCTCATTTCTGAATTTCATGTCTCTCAGATGATTTCTCGTGAATTTATGGCAAAAAAACATACCTGTTGCTTAAGTTTTGCACACCCGTGTATATGAAATTGTGCGAAAAGAGAAATAAAATGAAATAAAATCAATTTTGTTCATCAGTTCTGTGGTAATAATAGAATTCAATATTTTATCAAATAGTACTAAATACCAAATGGATATTTATGAATATTTTAAATGGAGTTACACTTATGGTAATTTCCTGATTAAATCTGCTATCGTTTGTTTCAATTCAGAAGGGAAGAATTTATAATAAATGCAGGGTTTACGGGCTAAAAGTATCCAAAAGTCATGGTTTATTAGTACGAAACTCCCATTAAAATTTTAAAAAAATTTAAATAAAAAGAACATTTTCCTAAGTTTTAATATCAACAGATGTCGACAAATAATTAAAGAATAATTGAATTCTTTCTATATGTTTTGTAGTATATCAGGGGTTATTAGACGTTTGAATGATACGTTTCTTCAAATTATTCATAGTTTCATTTTTTTATAAAGAGATTTAATGGATCCTAAAAGAAACTTCATGAAATCTATTACGGAGACCTTAGTAGCCAGGCAATATTGCCTTCTATTTCAATTCAATTTACAGTGTATGTTATATTCAAAAAAGTTGTAACAGCTTCCTGATAATGTGTTATAATGCCATCATTATAAAACAGGAAATTTCGGAGAATTTTGGAATAGCAAAGTTGTTTTACAAATAAAACGATAATTAAATGAAAAAATAAATGAATTAAATTTAACTAATTAAAATACTAAAAATGAAATTAAAACAAAATCATTTCTAATGAAACTCGTTAAACATGTTTTTTTCCTTCCCGTCGATTGCTGACTACTCTACTAAGCATGTGCGAGTAAGCAATTTAAACTAAAAAAAAAAATACTTTGTGAGGTTTCTAATTTACAGGAAAATAGACCATTACATTCTAATGGACAGCTCTATAACCAAAATCTTTAATTACTTTTACTTTTATTGCAGATAGTACTTATTTTCATAGGAAAGAATTTGCAAATTTGAATTTGAATATGGCTTTCAAAGTCAGAACATTCAAAATCAACACTATAGCTCAACCAGCTCAAAAAGCTTTCAGAGCTCAAAAAGCTTTCCAGCTCAAAAAGCTTTTTTTTCTGTTATAGCATTTTTGCGGCTAATAAGCTATTTTATTACTCCCCATATTTTTCATACGATCTGAATGTTAGAAATAACATGGATCTATATGTGGTAAATAAGATGGCCAACTCAAAACATTTCTAAAAGATACTGACCTTCAATGGTCTTTAGTTTGATTTTAGAATTTCAAAGTCTATTAACATGGAAAGAATATTCTATTTTATAAACAAAAATACCAATTTTTTTACAAAAAACAGATAAACAATCGCTAAACGGAAGAGAGACATTTTGAAAATGAATGGGAATGAAATTAAATAATTTCCTGTTATACACTTTCATTCTAAGCATTCGCAGCGCAACTGTTTTTTTTCTTCCTTTTTGAAAACGTGTTTTAGTTCAATTAATTCAAAGAAATCAAAAAAGTAATAGTAATAGCAAAATATAGTTTTTTATTACCATTGGAGTAATTTTCAACTCAAAAAAAATTCGTACAAATATAACAAAATAAAACGAGTAAAATAGCTTTTTCCAGCTTAAAATCTACTAACTTGTTAAGAAAAAAATTAAATAAAATAATTTACATGATTTCTTACTTTATTCAATTATTGCGAACGACTTTTATTTTCGTTTGAAGATAAAAAAGAAAAACAAAAGCAAATTTTTATGAAAGAAAACACCAGACATTTTAATTTGAAATACTAATGTTTCATCAGAAGAGCAAGTAAAATTATGAAAGCATTTAATGAATTATTTTATATTTATTTTCAAACTAAGAAATTTTCTTTCAAAAAATTTCGAGTTTTTTTTAAACACATATTATTAATTCGCTCCAGTAAAAATGCAAATTTCCTTATAATGTGACCATCTGTTTCATTAAACAACAACAAAAATAATAACAGTTCAAATATCATAAATAAGTCATCTTTATTCTTTCTGTTAAATGAAAATTTGTCGGTTTACATCCAGCAGACTTGTGAAGGGAAACTGAGTAAATAAGGTAATGAGCAAATAAAAAAAAGATTATACTTTTCTTAAGAAAAGTAGTTGCTAATGATTTGTCAATATTTTAAGTCATATTTAAGAACTAACAAACTATCAGATTTTGACTTTTAAACAGTTAAATGTTAAAAATCATTTGTTAATCATTTGTTTTCCTTATTAACTAAAAGAAAACAACAAGATTCTGAATTTAGTGCAGCTAGACATTTGTAATCATTTGTTTATACTTCTATTTGAGCTTAGTGATTTTATTTTCTGCTTAAATTTTCTTTGGTTAAAAAAAAAACTGCGGCAGATATATTATCTTTATTTAAGTAGAAGGCTTAAAATGCGAATTTAATTTTATTGTGATGAGATCTGTTTTATACCCGCGGTTCTTAGCTATCTTGTATTGATAGCGTATCACTGATTTTCAATAAAAATTAAAGGCAGTTTAAGCCATGACAAAATAATAATTATTCATTTACACTATTATTCAAAGGATAAGAAAATAAAATAAAATAAAACGATAAAATTTTGATTGATTGGAAAAAAGGGATTATGTAATTTCTTCTTTATTTTTCTAGAATAGGAATTACAGCAACTAAAATAAAAATTGAAGTTTATTATCGAATACCTATATTAATTAACCATGAATGTAACTAACCTGAAAAATGACCCGAAAATCGTTTCTTTTTTTAGTTGATTAACTGAACATAAACTAAAGTGTGATGGCCAGTTTGTGTATCTTTTTCCCCACTGTTCATTCTTGAATTGTGTGTTATGCCTATCATTTATTGAACTAGGCTCTCTAATAATAAAAGAAAACGACCCTTTACTGATATTTACACAGCTAAATATTTGCAATCGTTTGTCAGTGTCTTAGTTCGCAAATAAGAACTAGAAGAAAATGATACGATTCTGAATTTTCCACTGTTAAATATTTACAGTCCTTTGCCCAAAATCTAGAGGCGTATTTATTGATTTTATTTCAAGGTTCTAATTCATTTCAGTTTATACTGGTTTTCTTTATATACACATAAAGACGTACGAGTTTCGTTAATGTAAAAAGATTCGAAATTTATTGAAGTAATTGCTTTTATTGATGAGATAATATTTATTTAGTTTCAAAGAGTATCTGCTATCTTGTTTTGATAATGTATAGATTTGAAATAAAATTATAAAACAAGTAAAAAGATAAAGAAGCATCACTTTAAAATTATTTATAATTATTATTCATACTATATTGAGATTCTAAAAGATTTGGTTGATTTAAAAAAATGCTTGTGCCAAAATGTTAAGAGAATTTATACATACAACTTAGATCTAATCTTTAATGAAATTTTTAAGCTCATGTTTAATGCAAAAGAAATAATGCTATTTTCAAAGAAACAATTTAAGTAAACCATTGTATCTGATGACCTATTTATGTTTCTTTCAGCTGTTGAATATTTTTCTATCTCGTGTGTCATTTTTTTGAGAATAATATTTTTATGAGAATGGTTTTCTTCTCTTGTGGAATGCAAGAATATCGACTCGATGAAGATGAAGCATGTAGCAGAATGATTTATATCACTTATACTAAAAGCGTTTATGTGAAATAAATCGAATTGAAAACTGATATTTGAATTTAGTTACTTCGTTCGTTCTAGAAAGTAAATTCGATTTCAAAGAGAAAAAGTTTGTTTGGACTTTTAAATTACTTTACATTGCTTATGATATTCCGTGAGAGTTTCCTTCAGAAAAACGCTATGCAGGAAAATTTAAAAGATCGTTGACTCTATATAAAACCATCTTTTTTCTCAATTTGATTTATTTATAGTATCATTGATCTACTTTGCAACAGTTCTATAAACGTAAATTAAAAAAAATATATATTTATGAACTAGAAAGGATGAAATTCTACCACAGGTTAAGATTTTTATTCATTTTCATAACCCCAAGATTTAAAAGATAAAAATTAGTTTCATATATAAAGAAATATGTTTAGTTGGAAAATTCCAAATGAAAGAAAAAAAATGTCTCTCAACAGAATTACATGACATATCTACATGAAATGCATTAAATTCATAAGAACAATTCTTTAATACTTTATTGAATCCTACTTTTTATTCCTTTTCTTCAAAGTCTGGTAATTTTTTTCGAAATATTTTGAGAGTCTTTTTGTCCAGTCATTGAAAGGGACCAGACTTAGAGTCTTCTCAGAATCAGTTTCAAAGACATATACGAGGCAGTGGAAAAGTGTTAGAAGTTTTTGCACATTCACTATTTAGATTTTCCCACAAAAGCGGCTATCCCAAAATTTTTGATACTTATGTATTTTACATGATAAACCATCTCAATAATAAACCATTAAACATATAGTAACTAGAAACTAAGAAGCATTAGAAGAACTAAAAGGTCATTGAACTCAGAAAATCATAATAAATATTTTTCGAATTTCAATGTAGATGGACTGAAAACTAATTAAATATCTTAATGTGAATAAAATGAACTTATTACATCTATTTTCACTCAAAATCAATATAAAAATTATTTTAACTTATCTAAGGTTAAGTCTTTCCTAGTTACAATTCTTTCAGTTTTTTTTCAATTCATTGAGGAATTTTCCCTTCCAAAGACAAATTAGTTGTACATGATTCCCCTCCCCCTTCTAATCCTTAAAGCAAGCAGTAAGTTGACAGTGTTCTATCTAAATATGATGATCCTAAATTTCTAAATGCCTTCCTCTAATAATAACATTATTTTATATAGACGGTAAAATTGGACGGACTGATTTCTGTCAGTGCTGATACAGTACTATCTCTTTTGGAAAAATAACTGAAATACAATGAGAGTTGAATTAAATATTATTTTTAAGGAGTTCTTCAGAGAATGGTTAGTGCAAATATTAGTTACATAGCAGCTATTTATGTTATTTATTTATGCCTGCCAGTAGCTATGTATGAACCTTACTTGGTACTACAGATAACTTTGTTAAGAATGAGGATTTTTCCTACAGGGTCGTATCATTGCTCTTCAATGTATAATCATATATTGGAATTTTAGGAATAAGGACATGCCGCGATATCGTCGAAATATTTATTTATATTAGACTGATAGCCATTTATGTAATTTGTCATAGTAAATATTAAGGTGAACATTAAAAAATTATTTTATGAAAATAAAAAGAACTGAAAGGAAACAGAGATTTGATCGAAACAAAATTGGAAGGTTAACCTGTTGATTCAGATATCACTGATTAACAGTCTTCAGGTAACTAATTTTTTTCAGCTTTCCAAAATATTTTTTTAAATTTTCATTTTAAAAATAATAAGTATTTGTCAGTTATAAATTCATATCTCGCTTGTTTATTTACTATCAACTGTATACATCTTGTGCAATGTTTTCAGTGTTTTGCATGAAAAACTAAAAAAAGTTTTTACTCATCACTCAGAATGCATCTGCTATACTTTCAAAAGCACACATAACCACCGTAAAACCGCATACACTCCATGAATACAGTAGAACTTTCAGGCTAGTTTTCATTGGGAAGTCTTCACAGAGATAACAAAAATGAGAATATATGTATTAGAACTAGTGATTTCGAAAACTAATAACAAAGTGTCGATTATTATTAGATAATCCGCTTTCTCATTTCCTAGCATTCTTCCTAAAATTTAATCTGTAATATATTATGGTCTTATCTGGGGAAAAAAGAGACTATTGTGAACGACAGACAATGCGAGTTATGGAAGCAAGGGGGAGAATGCGGCAGATAAAGAAGTAATAGTTATAATAGTATTTTCTATGAAGTTTTCCCATAACATGATAGGCTCGGATTAATTTGTCAGTTCCTCTTCTACTATTTTGATCTGTCTATGGGTCTTTTTCCTGTGTGTTTTGTGTATATGTTCAGGAAAAAATAATTTGGATTGCCCATGAAGACTCTAGTGCTTTTCCGTAACCCAAGATATTTCATGACTATAATTCAATCATTTACATGCAAATATACAAAATAGGATTAAAATATATATGTTTTTAAAGATGACAGGCGATAAATTCTAAAATTAACATTTTTCAGCATAGAGCAATTCGCATCTCATTGGGAAGCTGTGAGCTTCCAATTCAGCTCTCATAATCACTATTCTGTTTAATGAATCGTTTCTGTGACGTTGGGCGTCACCTTGATGTGATGCTTGCAGCATATTCACAATTGTTTGTAAAGAAGATGAGTGATGTCATAAAGAAAATTGATTTCTAAAATAACATGAAATTTTAACCGTGAAATTAAAAGAATCGGATTAAGACTTGCAGTTATTTTCATCTGTAAAATGCCTGAAATACATTTGAATAAGCGTTCATTAATAAGCGTTTTTAATGTTAATTTGCATTTGAAGATCTCCAAATTAATCTCCATGTGAAGTTTCATAAATTATTACATCACACCAACTAGAGGACACATAATTGGATTTAGTATTCACTCAGAGCCGTATACAGTCGCAAATCTTTTGTGATTTGGGTCTCAAACTTAAGACCTTTTGAAACACAAGCGAAGACTGCTACAAAACCATAAAGGCCCAATAAAGTGTTATGTAAATCATTATTCGAAAAATAAGACTGCAACTCAAATTTTTTAAAAATCTTTTTCAAACTGATTCATATAGCTTTTTTTAACATAAAGAACGAATCAAAAGTTTAGGAAATAATTAAAAAATAGTTGATGAAACAAAGTGCAACAACTGAAAATCATTCTGCTCTATTACGAAAAATTTAAACAAAATTATTAAAATCAATTCAGAAATACTATTGGTTTGTGGAATATTTTAAATATTTTTGAGATGTAAATGTATAATATCATCTCAACTAATGCTAATAATATTACAAACATTAGATATGTTTCACATTTTTCAAATATGCACTGACCACATCCAATACGCACATTATTACAAGAAATAAAACTTTATACTCTTTGTCAATTTTGTCATGAAAACGCATTGCTGAATTTTTCCTTCTGGTTTCAAATTACCTCTAAAAATCATTTTCGTAATTTCCCACAACCAGCATATGCTCCTGGTCTCACTGTGTGAGATATTTTTTCTCAGAGATGAAAAATTTGCTTAAAGGGGAACAATTCTGAAGTTCCGAAGGAGTACAGCTACGAAGGCACTTGTGTTGTCAGCAAAATTAAAACGTTTTTGATTTGTATTTAAACCTTTTCATGAACGGTTGCGAAAATGCATGGTTGCATAGGATCGTTATTTCAACGGAAACGCTATATTAATAGTTTTAAATATATTCATACATTCATAACAAAATAAGTTCCTGAATTCTTTGAATATGGTATTATGTATATAATTTAATGAATCAGGTTTATAAAATAGTTTGGAAATGCAAAAATATTTTATTGACGCATTATTTTTCAAAAGAGAAATAGAAATATATTTGTATTTCCTTGTTTACATGAATTTTACTTCCAATATTTTGGCTTGGTTAAATCGAGCATGAAATTCCCTTTCCACTTTGCTTCGGTATATACGTTTTAAGAATAAATATATTTCTTTCCCTATTGAAGAATGGGAAACAAATATGTCCAACAATGCATATATTCAACTATATACATCCGATATTCAGATGTGACATGATTTTTTGGAAAAAAGCAGTGAATATACGTTTTTGAAACATAATAGTATTTATTCTGATAGCGAATTCTGATTTCTGATTCACCAAATATACAATGTTAACTTCTCGAGCTTGTTTTGTTGTATTTGTTTCTTTGTCCTAGAAGAAAACATTGCTTTTTTGAGCGATTGAAAATATTTTTCGATTTTGAGCTCAAATAAACAGATAACGATGAAAATGTTATTTGATTTATTTCCAACTAGTAAATTAAAATTTTTATTCGGAAAGAAAAACAAAATATTGACCAATGTACTTTTGTATAGGACATCGATTAATAAATATGTACATAGACTTGCAAAAAAAAGTTTTAAAATTAAAGCAGATTCTAACTTTTAATTAGAAATATAGCAGCATTATAAAATTTTGGCTTGCTTCGTCTTTTTCCATATTTAAAAAAATTTGCTCATAAATGATATAACAGTGATTATCAACACACAATTAATGTTATTCTCAACTCTAGAGAAAACAAACTCAGAAAACAATGCAATAAAAATTTAATGGATTTTGATAAAAAAAATTGCATCGAAATAGAATTGATATAATTGAAAACACATTTAAAAATTTTAATATAGCTTAAAAGGGTTTTTTTGTGCGAAATTATATATTAAAATTTCTATTCATTTTTAAGCAGTAATACATTTAAAAATTTTCTATAAAAAATCTAATAAATATTTGATATTTTTTAAAAATAAATTGTACTTCAAAAATTAAAAAAAGGCATCTCGATACCATTTTTATAAGCAATTTTAGAAAGATAATTTTGTAGTATTTTTTAAATCAATTTCAAGCACATTATAAAAGTAAATTTTTTGCTTTTTAATTTCTAATGTATAAACAATAATTGTTAAAAAAATATAAACTTAGTTTTCTATACAGTTCATCAATTTTTTATACATTAATCATACAGTTGCTCAGTTTTTTAAATGCATTAATCAATTCAGTTTTCTGACTTGATTTTTTTATTACCATTCTTCATTTTTTTATTACAATTCTTCAGTTTTAATACTTTTTAGTTAATTGCAAAAAAAGAAAAAAATGAAAAAAATTCTATTTTTTACTTTTTTAGACTATTATTTCTTATTCATAAGAAATAATTGTTTTAAAAAGTAATAAATTCACTTTTATAATTTGCTTGCAATTGATTGAATACAAAATAAACTTTGCTTTAAAATTTTCACATAAAAAATACAGATATGTATAAAAATTTGCTTATATTATATTTTCTTAAGAATTATAAAGGTTCACAGCTTGAAAATAATGTTAAAATGCAATTAGTTGTTTATAGCTTTTCCTGTTATTCATTAGGGTATAAAATTACTGAAAATAAATTTTTGTCGAAAAATTTGCTCAAAAGAGAATTTTTAAAAGTTGAAAATGTATCTTACTTGTGAACAATTTATGTAATTGTAGGACATTATCATTTTTTCATAGCTTATTTAAAATTTTAAAAACTGAAAATGCATTGTGCTTATGAATAATTTGTGTAACTCTATTACTGTACATTTTGTCATATGTTTTTATTTACTTTAAATTCTCTAAAAGAATTTTCTTGAAATTTAAAAATAACCAAATCAACAATTTTGGGAAGAAAATAATTTTTATAAAATATCTTTTTTAAAACATTCTAAAAATGTCATGGGTTATTTTAAAGCATGCTCTCTCAGAATAACTTAAAAAAACTTGAATTTACAAGCTTTATATTTAAGACTTAAATTGAATCCCATGTTTCTATATGTATCATTTGATTTAACCTGTTAACTGTTTCGATCTGTCCCAAAAAGGCGTACCTAAACTCTCATAAACATACCTGTTATATAAATATAATTGATTATTAATTGTAAATATAATAATTAAACAATTATTATATAAATATAACAATTGTCATTGAATAAACTCGTCATAACGCAAATTGTTGTATTTTTTCCATGACGAGTATACACGTC
>JAPMOR010121393.1:52664-82312 GCA_026543865.1 Argiope aurantia | reverse complement strand
TATATATATATATATATATATATATATATATATATATATATATATATGAAAACTGCTGTGCTAAAATATATATATTCATTAAAATTCAAATTTATTCGTATTTATTCAAATTTATCCAACTACAAATACAATAAGCAAGATGGCCATCTTGTTCACCTCACCTAACTACTCGTGATTTTTGGCTTTGGGGTTAATCAAAGTTTATCGAGGCTTACTACCAAAAGTTTATAGAGGAAACATAGGAAATCAGGCGGATATGAAGAACCAGACCCTTTTGCACGTACGCAACATCGAATAGGATCTGTTACATGCTCCTGTGAATCATGGTATAACACGGTGTGATATGTTAGCCCTGAAGCAAGGTGGGCTCGTTGAAAATCATTTGTGAAACTTTTTTTTTTAGTTTTTGCTGTCTTTCGTTTGTTTATTATCATTGAAATTTCTGTCGTAACGAAAGTTTCAGTTGTGTAGTAAAGTTTATTACTTTTTTACCTCGTATTCTATCATTTATTGTTGGTGTCATATTTCATATTCATTACCTCAAACCGATAGGTGCATTCCAATTCACCTAGCAGACTTTCTTGAACTATTTTTTATTGCACCAATCAATTTTCCATTGCCTTAAATGTACATCCTCCAAATATGAAGGCGTTACATAGTCTGATTCTCTCGTCAGGGCATCCCAAACAGGAATACTTCAATTTGAATCACCCTGTACTTACAAACTGCCTCCGATCTACAATTGCCTTGCTTCATGATTCATTCCCTGAATTACTTTCACGTTTCTTATTGCACTTCTCCTTTTTAGTTTATTGTCGCTTTTCATTTGAATTAAAAGGTAAGCAACGATAATGAAACTCTTCGGACATGCAAATTAGATTTTTGAAAATTAAAATGCAATAAAAATCATTTAAGGGGTGCTGCAGTTCTTTATGGACAAACCGCCGCTGGTTTAGATGTGAATTTAAGTTGATTTCTGTAGTGGCTTCCATAACTTTAAATCAAAACTTTTAAAGGTGTCTACAATGTAGATGTTAAATTGGTGTATCGTTATCGAGTTAGCCATCTACATCTCTTCGATTTGCATTTTTGTGCTAATTCATATTCGAACAGCGGTACGGACGGACTCCCTCATAATGGTATTCGCTCAAAATTTGATAGAAATCTACAAATGTGTTATAAAGACAATATACCAAATTTCATCCGTTCATCTTAAAACGGTTTTGAATTATCTTTATCACAGACAGAATAGATATTTTATCGAACTCAAAATGTTTTCCGAACTCCGAGATTACAATATGTTCCCCTATAATTTCGTGTGAGAGAAAGTAAAAATCATTCACTTTTCAGATAACAACTTCTTTTTCGTTTCTCTAATTTCGAATTTTAGTAAATTTTGAAAAGTAATTTTAAATACATTTTGAAAGAATACTTTCCCTTCCCCATTACATTATCAGTCTGATTATCTGTGATCTCAACCCAAATTTAACTTGAGCTTTAAAGCGAAAAATCATTTAAAATGAATTGCAAAAAGATATGAAACTTGCTCATGAACAGCGATTAAAGGATGCGTATTTTGAAATCAAATAAGTATTTTTTTTAATTTATTTTGTTTGCATTACATATATTTTTTCTTTGTACATTATGTTGATATGATAAAATATTAAATTTTTATAATTAATAAATGTAAATACAGGGAAAACATTTTTATGCTATGACAATTTTCATTCAATTCATCAGAAACCTCTTATTAATTGCACTTTTTCTTTGCTCCGTCTTTGATCTTCATAGGGGCCGGGGTGGCCTGGTGGTAAGGTCTGGGCTTGTGAGCCGTAGGGTTTCAAGTTCGAGACCCGATTCCTCCGAAGAACCGTCGTGTAAGGGGGTCTGTTGCACGTTAAAGCCGCCATGCCAAATGTCCTCCCGCTGGTGTGGTGTGGCGTGGAGAGGGAGTGCCAGCTCAGG
Source organism: Argiope aurantia (assembly GCA_026543865.1). Taxonomy (NCBI): domain Eukaryota; kingdom Metazoa; phylum Arthropoda; class Arachnida; order Araneae; family Araneidae; genus Argiope; species Argiope aurantia. The sequence continues at coordinate 80,347 of JAPMOR010121393.1, read as the reverse complement.
TGTCATCCTCGTCATCTGACCGTGGTTCAAAATTACGAGGACCGCCCCAAAATAGCCCTAGGGTTGCTTAACAACGGGACTTTAATATAACTAAACTAAACTTGATCTTCATAGCCTCTAATTCGGATGAAAATAGTAGAAAGATTGAAATTTTTTTTTCATCTCGTGACAAAAGACATCTTCTCTATTTCTACATTTTGACTTGCCGGCAAGAATGCTTTTTTAATTTTTTAAATCAAAAACAAAAAACAAAATGTCAAGTGAACATTCCTCCCACCCCAACCCCCATGCACACCTATTGTTTTACATTTAAAGTATGTTATTCTACTTACACCTTATCACCATCTATGACAAAAAAAAAAAAAAAAAATCAACGAAATATTTGAAGTAGAAAGTAGATAGAGATATTCCTACCCTTTGGTATCCGTCATGTGCAAATTCCAACTTTCTGATATCAAACGAGTCACTTAGGTGTGTTTTAATGTTTAAATTGATTAATCGTTACAGAAATAAACCTAAGCGTGAATAAAAATTAGTTATAGGATTTAAACTTCACATTTTATTTAAATATCTTCTTTCAAATGTGTTTCGTAGTGAAAATCAGTCAGTTCACTCTTCCAATTATATCATTTCGTATTTATGCTGATTCATTATATTCTCGCTTCAAAGCCATTTAGAATCCATTACTAATATTTTTCTTTCGACACTATTTTTATTTTGTATTTGGTATTGTATTTTTTCTAATGGCTATTATTTATCTCAATCCGATTGTAATGCTTGTTTTGATTTGAGTGTTCGTGAACATTAGGAATTTCGAAAATTTCACTGCATCGAAACAAAACTTTTAATATTACGTTCTATTTACATCTAAATTACACTACAAATAATTCTTTTTTATTTCTTAGCACTATGCCAATGTGCCTGAAATTTTCTACTATTACTTCCATTAGTTAATATGTGATTAATATAGTTAACAGAATAACAAATTTAGAATGGCACATCCTCTATTCGATATTGTAAAATAACATCCTATCTGCTAATAAAGGGTGCTGAAACCTCAAAATCAGGCGGACATGCATCTTAGTCATTCCCCCCCCCCTTCACTTATTAGTTGAGTAAATTTAATTATTGAAGATATTAAATTATTTTGTTTGGGTTCTGTTCTAAAAGACATAAACAGAACAAACAAACATTGTTGGTTTAATATGGCAGTGCCAACTGTAAGATGTTTCTTTTTTTTTCATTCCAGAGATGGCGTTGGTGAAGAATCAGCCGAGAGCGGGAACGGCAAAGGCAGTGGTTGATACGAAGCTCGCCTTTCTAGAAGTGAAAGCGTTCGAGCGCCTGCTTGGGCCCTGCATCGACATCATGAAAGCACGCATGGAGAAGTATAAAAGAGCCTGACTGTCATCCTCCTCATACTTTATAGCAATTATTTGAGAGATCTATTAATAAAAACTCTTTCTATGAACTTTACATTACGTCGTGATTTGCCGAATGACTGATGGTTGCATTGATTATTGGGTGATCAGGGGCCAGTGGCATTAAAAAGTGAACACAATGTGGTGTTGACACTCTGCAGGGCCAAATTCTGCAAAAAGAAACTAAAATGTTCATTTTAAAACTTTTTTTTGAAATTTTGATGAATCAACGTGATGTGAAATTTCTGAATTTGATCGAAGTAATTTCCGAAAATATCATCCACTCTTTTTTATCTGAATATTGACAGTTTTTTTATTGTACACGAAGTCTTAAAAAAATGTTCTAATGGTAAAAAAAATTCGTTCATGAGTTTTTGAAGAATCTTTATGTTTCAAATTTCCCTGAGTCTAAGAAACATATTTATGGATTTATGCTTGTCTGAATATCTGTCAGATTCCTGACTTCAAAATAATTAGGACTAAAAATATGACGGAATTTGCGTATTCCTTTCAAATCGTTGGATGAAATCCATTCCCAAGAAATTATTCTAATATGACCAAAGAGCAAAATTTGTTCAGAACGTCTCCAGAAGTATTGAAAAATAAACATTTCATTATCTTCCAATCTTTTGAAGCGATTAGACTAAAACTTGTTCAATAAATGCATCTTAATCTTTTATATTATATTATGAAATTTTAATAATTTCTCTTAACTGGAAGAAAATTCGTGAAAAGGACAAATTCGATTAGAGTACGGAGAAATTTGTGCAGAAATACATTCTTTGCTCTGTTTTTATCTATAAGGGAAAATAAGCTGAAATTTCCTTCATATGTGTATTTCTATCTTCTGTGTCATCTTATTAAGTATTTAAAACGTTTCCTTCGAAATGGAAGAATTTTTAACGAAGAAAAGTCTAATTTCGTTCAGAACACTGCGAGATGCAATGAAAAATTTTTAACTTAAAATCTCTAATTTCGAGTAATCTGAACTTGTATAGTGGTTATAACACAGGGTATTAAACAGGTTTTTTTTCTTTGATTGGTATACCGCTTGAATCACAACTTATTTTACTACTTTTTTTGCTTTTAAATTTTAAATTTTGTGGAATTTTACAAAACTTAATAATTTGATTTTAAAAGAATGGTGCGTTACTAATTACGGAAAAAGTCGGGAATTCCAGCTATACGAGACTCGGGTATACTGCAAGTGTGGATGAAAATTTGTTCTTTCTGAAGTTCCATTGTCAAATTGGGATAAGTGATGGTTGTATACTGGTTAGAGAATATGAAGAGATTATTTAGTCATGCTTTTAAATCACGCTACAAAGCACTGTTTTTTGTTTTTTTGGTGTTACTTTTTTTCACGTAAATTTCTTTCAGAATTCTGTAACTATATTTTCCAATATACGATTCCGAAGCGACTGATTATTTTAATAAGTAAATCTTAACCTTCCATATTATTCTATCAAGTTATTTTAATTTTCCCTTATTAGGATGTTAACGAAAAAACCCAATTTCGATCAGAATAGGGGCAGCTATCGAAAAATAAATCTTTTTTTCTATCTTGGAACCCATGAGACTGAATCGTCTGAAACTTCATGAATCAACCTTTTAAAACTCCTTTAAATCCTCTCCAGCATCATCCTTTCAAACAGTTGAAACGTTTTGTTTTCAGAATGGACAAATTTTGACGAAAAGCTAAAACAAGACGAGATATTTGGAAAAATATTTTTGCTCTCTTTAAATCTATTAAAGCTTGTTTCGTATTTGCATCTTCACCAATGTAACAAAACTACTTGGCGTTTTCTTTAGAATAGAAAAATATTAAAGAAAAGGCCAAATTTGGTCAGTAAAGCGCTGGATGTACAGAAAAATAAACATTTCATGGGATCCCCCCCCTCCCAAACTATAAGTCCTATACAATTTAAACTTGTTAAATATGTACATCTTAACTTTCTGTATTATACAATTAGAATATTCTACCATTCTCGAAGAAGTCAATTTCGATCAGAACAGGGCGAGATCTGCTAAAAATGCACCCTTTGCTATCTTCTATACTTATAATAAAGCTCAATGTGTGTGTGTGTGTGTGTGTGTGTGTGTGTGTGTGTGTGTGTGTGTGTGTGTGTGTGTTGGCGCTCTACAGGCCAGACCATTCAACCTACAGCTACCAAATTTGGCAAGTGTATACCTTGGAGGCCGGGAATGTGCACCTGGGGGTTATTTTTTCGAATTTTTAACTAAAATTTTATTTATTTAAAAATTAAGCGAAATTTTGACGTGTTTCTGCTATAACTGCCGAAAATATTACCGCACAAAAAAGATTTTTACATGAAGTTAAAGATAAAAAATTTATCTTTTAAATGATACTACTGTTTTAATCTTAAAATTAAATTTCTATTTTTAATGAATTTTTAAATAAATATTTTAACTATGTTTTTCAATACTTTTTTTTCGTCAAAAATAAAAATTAAGATTAAGCACGTTTCGCATTCATGGGAAAAAAATAGCTTTTTTCAAAGTGTTGCCATCACATTGATTAAAGCTCTAACTGAAAATAAATTAAATCTTTTTGGAAATGAAATCTGCAAAAATATAATTTTTGGCACGTGTCTGTAGGAAATGAAACAAATATGAAATATTATTTTTTCTGAAAAATAAATTCAAGAAAAAATATTTTATGATCTTTTACACTCTATATACAGGGTGATTATATAATCCCGGATCCATTTTGATATTTAATGACTCATAAAATAATGAAGATGTAAACAAACTTATGGCATTTATTGATGGAATAACTCATATATTTTCCTTTTCAGATTTGAATATTTTTACTTTTGTAAATATCGTCTGCGCGTGTTTTTAATTTCAGATAATTTCATTTTCCAGTCTAAATATCTGTACTTTTCTAAATATCGTCTGCTTATTCATTGCATTTTTCTCTCTTTTGTTTTTGACAACTATTGAAATGTTATGTTTACTTTTGATGTGTTTGTTCTATGTAGTATTTTTGTATGTGTTGTTTTATTCGAGCGGATATTAAGGAGAATGCATACACCACAAGAGAAAGCACAGATATTATGGTGGTCATAGAGTTAATTTCCAATCAACTAAATCACTGACTTTTAAGAGTTAATTTCCAATTACTTAAACTGACTGATTTATGAAGATTTGAATATCACTATTCAATAAAAAAAGGATAATTTTAGATTTTCCATCGATCGCTTCAAAGAAAATACGCCAATCAGCGCGCAGGTTTCTCAAGATTAATTGGCCTAAGATTATGAAAATGGTGGGTTTTTCCAAATTTTTAACATTTAAAACTTCATAAATAAGTCTTAGTTGATCGTGGAAAATAGAAACATTCATTCATTTATTTAAAATTTGGTGTGTCCAGAATATTTATCAGAATATGATACCTTAATGCGTTAAATTTAGACTTCATAATTTTTGAAATATATTTATAGGCAGGAACAAAATATTATGATTGATTTCATTTCAATCCTTTTGAAAGCAAAACTAAAAACTGAATTTTATACTGAATCTCTGAAATTTTTGTTGAATTATTGTTTGAGATATTACATAAACTATGAAAAATATTTTGTAGTTAACATAAGACTTAAATACCGAGCGATTCTGTTTGCAATACTCATATTCAATAATAATAATAATTTATAAATAACAATAAAGATGATAAATAAAATAAAATGATTGGTTTTATTAAAAAATATCTTAATATTAATTCCAATTTCGTCATTTACATTTTAAATTAAAGTTGAAGTTTTACCGGAACTGGCAACAAATTAGCAAAATATATATAGTAAATTAACGAAACGATCTAAACAGTATAAGTTTGGTATGACTATCAAAATTTGAAGATTAAAAATGTTTTGTTTGAGAATCCTTTAAGAGACCAGTTACTTAAAATATTTAATTGAAATTTGTAGCCAGCGGTAATACTGGCGAACCGGCTGGTCGCCAAAGGCGGCTAGTTAGTCCATAAAAGCGAAATGGTGGAACATCGATTATACTTGTACTTTCGTTTCCTATGTCATTTTATTAAGCAGCCCGAACGTTGCTATTTTTTATTTTTAAATTCACTGATGTTACCAAAGGGTTCAGTTTTATCAGAACATCGCCAAATATATCGAAAAATCTCCCTTTTGTTATTTTCCAATCTTTATTTCTGATTAAGGTGAAACTTGTTCAATGCGCATTTCTTAATCTCTTATTTTCTCCTACCGAGCTATTTTAAAATTTTCATAAAACTGTCAGAAGTTTTTTAAATGCCAAATTCATTTAGAACATGAAGATGTTTGTTTAAAAGTACACATTTTGTTTTCTTTGAATTTATATGGGCAAATAGGTTCGGTACATATTTTTTAATTGACTTTGAATCACACTACATTAGGTTAAAATTTCAATTACGCATGTATTTTAATTTTCCCATATTAAACAAACGATTTCTTCAAAGTATAAGCATTTTTTTTTTAAAAAAAAAAGGCCACATTTCGGTCACGCATCGAAAAATAAATCTTCCTTTAACTTGAAATCTTTGAAGCCAAATAGGTTGAATCTAAATAGTGCTTAGAACATTGGGTAACAATAAATCCTTTTCAGTCATCCCGCTGGAATCTCTAAATTTTTTTGCTATTTTCCCCCATAAATATAACACTATTTGAGTTTCCATAACATTTAGTAATTTATTTACGGACGACTATTTCTAACTCAATAATTGTAGCGAAAACGTCTGAAATTCCAATACCAGAAAACTGACATTAACATCTTCAATTGTAACTACGTTCCTGGTCAAACTCTTATGTCTGATTCGGATAAGTAATTAAAGGCTAAATTTAATTTTTCTCTATGAAATACGACGATTGTATTCTCCTTTTCTTATGGATGGTCAGCAGACTTTGGGGTACCTATCGATAATTAGAACACTGGTAGTGATTTTTTTTAATCGTGATTTCCAACACGCAAAAGGCATGTTCTCCCCCCCTCCCGCATTTCGCATAAAATTCTAAACTAAACCATAACTCTCTATCTATACGAATTAACTAAACTTAAAGATTTTCTAACTGAACTTGTCTTTTGCAATTCCAAATAGTCTATTCGTTATTTAATATGTATCTTAATCTAGAAAGAAATTAGTAAAAAGGCCTAATTCAATAGAACACAACGATATGTCTTGAAAAACATACCTTATGCTATCTTTGAATCTAGGTCAGTAAATAGACCAAATCTTCATTCTTAGGAATATTTTAATTTAATCGCCCATATTATCTTATTAAGCAGTTAGAACCTTTGCTTGAAATAGAATAATATTAATGGGAAAATCAAATTTGATCTGAAAGATTTTTGAGAACAATCAACATTTCATTATCTTGCAACTTTTAAGTCCGAAACTTGTTCAATCAAGAGAGAACTTGTTGTATCGCCTATAAAAACTGGCAAAATGCAGGGAAATTTGAAAATTTTCTTAAAAACATAGAAAATACAGGGAATGTTAAATTCTGATAAAATATTTTTTTTTCTTCTTCCAAATTATGCTTATCTCTAAAGATTGCAAAAATAAAAGATCGTTATCACAGCTTCAAAAAACGAAACTATATTATTCATGATTATGTAATGTGGAGACTCATCACTCTCCTCTCTCTCGTCTTTATTTATTTATTTATTTTGGATAGGAATCATTCTAGTTTCGATTTCGAGACAGTTGTTCTTTTTCCATGAGATTCTCGAATTGCAGCAAATGATCATTCGCAAAACATCTGCAATTTCACGAAAGAATAGAATGTATTTCTCTGGCGGGATTCTGTGCGGTGGTGTTTTGTCTTCCATATTTGAGTTTATTGAATAGTTTGCTTATTAGTTGAGAAACTGTGAGCTCATTCAAAGTAGATTAGACAATGTTTTAAAATCAGTGAACTGCTGAAAATCCGTATGCAATACAATAAATAATAATACACAAAATAAATTTTTCGTTTTGAAAAAAGATGATAAGCCTAACTAATATGAGAAAAAAACGCACTTACTTGTCCTGACAAAAGAAGTAAATATATAAGACTGCGTGCCAGTTCACAAGAGTCGTCATTGATGCTGGTCTTAGAACGGAAGGAATAGAACGTCAAACCCAGAAGCGTCAGATTTAAGGTCCGAAAATAAACTGATTTCAAACTTTTTAGTTCATTTAAAGTTGAAAATTTATGGGCATTAAAACTTGTTTGGTAACATTCTTTCTTTAGTGCATGCAATGATATTTCAGAAATATTTTCACTTATACTCATTGAAAGTGAAATAGCTAAAAACATACAGGAATGCTGTACCTTATTTGTTACATATTAGGTTCATTAGCTCCATGAAACTAATGGCTGAAAAATCTGCATAAATTGATGCACAAATACTTGAATTGGCAAAAATGAATTAATAAAAAAAAGTCTTTGTAATATTTTTTTTGTTAAGTGATCTTTAAATGATTTGTAACATGATAATAAAAATGCTTTGTGTTTTATTTCACCCGAGTCCTTAATTTTGTGCTACTTGCAATTAAAGAGCATTAGAGGTAGTATATCGCCCCTTTTAATATATAAATTTTGTCTTGCTAAATTCTAGATAATAATTTTCTTTCTGTATGTAAATAGAAACTGGCTTTTAATATGCTATTATTTCAAATAACGTTAAATTGCCCTTCCTTTTCCCATTCCTTTAAACCATATTCCGTTATAACTAGCCCATGAGTGCTATCCGCATATTTTCTTCCAGAGATGCATTGAAATATCAACCCTTCGCTGTATTTCAATCTAAAAGTTTGATTAAGCTGAAACTCGTTAGATATGTGTGACTCATTCTGCTATAATTTACTATCAATATTATTTTCTTTAAACTGGAAGGAATTAGCGAAAAGGTTAAATTAGATCAGAATGCTGGAAGATACATCGAGAAAAAAAACATATCTTGCCATCTTTATACTTGAGTAGACTGATTCTGTGTAATGGATAAAAATCAAACAGTTAATGCGAATATTTTAGTCTTTCTCGCTCGAATCAGGATTATTTTTTACTTTTCTGGCCCTTAAATATAAAGTTATTTGAGGTTTCAGAAAATTTAGTAATCCAATTTTGACTGAATGTCTATAAATCACTAATTGTGGAGAAGGAGTTTAAAATTCCATTTCCAACAGATTCGTATATTCTGCCGTAGCATTCAATTGCACCCATGTTCAAACTCCGATCGGATAAGTGATTAAAGAGTAGATTTAACTTTATACGTGTGATGGTTGATCTTTGTTCGAGTACTCCAGCTGAGTGGCTCTGGAAACCAAGCACTACTACCCAGCTCTAGTCATAAAATTTTGTTCAGAGAACTATCTCATCGATTAAGATTCCACGAGAATTATCTCAAACACGTCAGAATCGTGTTCGGCAACGCTATCCGGTCAAAATGTCTTCCATGTGGATATAAGGATTCTCTTCAAACGAGTTCTCAACACTAACACAGGATCATTCAGTTTGTGATGTTACGGTATTTCCTCGCCACTCGTTTTAAGAAACGTCATTCCTTAAACGAGTCACATTTTAATTTGTTATGCGAATCATTCATCATCAAAAGTGCTCGTTAAGTAAGGTTGACTGCATTACTTTAAATTAATAAAGAACAAAATAGACTATTTTCTTAAAAATCAAACGGTTTTTTTTTTCGATCAGGATGAAGAGTCAAAATCAAGATATCTATAAATATTCCCGAACTGTCTGATCTGATCACATGAGCTAAAACACATACAAATGTATAATAAATGTATCTAATATATACTTAGTTATATCAAATGTTTAACTACAGAATTCCCAGTATTGTCTTCCCATTCCCTGTTTTTCTTCTCTGAAGGACAATTTTAGCGCATGCCGATCTGGCATCCTCGGGCGAGATCTAGTCACAGACGTTATGAAAAGTTATGGCTCGTTTTAACTAAAAAGTCAGCCTGTTCGTTTTCAGTTATGAGCACATGGGCTTTGGTGAATATCAACTCCAATGAGGAGCAAAGCTTTAAAGCATTAAATATATCCCGGCCAGAAAAGGATAACTTTTCGGAGAATGGAAGTTGAAGCCTCTCAATGATGTCAAATTGGGCAAACTGTCCGTTAAAATAACGTAATCCTAATTTTTTTGGATAAAATTCATAACAGCCAGAACTATATCAGAACCCTCCCCTGAAAACACAGAGTTTAAGTTGTGCGTCTTTCCCCTTATGACATATTAGAGAAATAGTTGAAAGTCGCAATCACAGTCGAGTTCTCATTCTTGGATGCACGTGTGACCAAAAAAAATCCGATCAGGAAGAAGTAATGATTTGTACACGGTACACATAAAATTAATGGTGATCGGATTCAAATTTCTTTGTTGGAAACTCAAGTAAGGAGTCCTGATAACGAAATGTTTGCAATCATTCCATCTTACCGGAACGACAATCGGAATGATTTGATCTAAGGGAAGGTTTCCTAAACTGGAATATTCTTCCAATGTGTCTCCACATGGGAGTCTTTGGACGATCCAATAAGAGATGATAGATTTAACCTCAATTATTGATCTCGATACAGTTGTGAATTCATTGGGAAGACACTATAAATATCACTCATAAAAATTATAAAAAGTAAATTGGTAAACGCTTCCTTGAGGGACGCTCCTTTCAAGCTTGAATAGTGAAGAGGACACACCTCTCCATATCACAGATGTTTTCCAGTCTTGTAAGAAATAAGAGATCCACAGGGCAAGACTACCCCTAAAGCCAGGATTGTAATAACTTGGACATTAAAACATCATGCCAGATGCTTTCGTACGTAGCTTTAATATCAAAAGAAATGCGATACCCGATATTCTTCTGAGCTTTGGCTGTCAAAATTTTTTTAAGAAGGGCTGTAGATTGCTATTAAAGTCTTTGCACTGGAGGAATCCGGCATGAAACGGAGGGAAAAAATTACAAATAAAAACGTAGAAGTCTATCCAAAATAATAAGTTCGAGATTTTTTCCCAAGACAGATGTCAACCCTATGGGTCTATAGAATATGATCTCTGATGAATTTCTCCCTAGATTTAAGATAGGAATTATCTTCGTTATTCTCCCGTTTTCGGGTACAATTCATGTTGGTTCATAGGTTATTGAACAAATCTAATATTTTATAAGCGTTTTCGTCGGAAAGACAAGACAACATTTTCTTATTGATCTAATCCATGCCAGGGTATTCGTTTCTGGGTTTGACTAAGCATTTTGAAATTCAATATAAGTGAAAGGATGGTTCAAAATCTTATCACCATAAGTCTCTGAAACATTTGCAGAAAAATCTAAAGTATGTCAGTATATCTGAATTCAAGTCAGTACCCACTTAATGAGCTAGGAACTATTGTATTTGCCTGAGCAGTTGGCGCTGTCAGAGTAATACCAGAGAAGAGAACAAGAATGGATATGCAAGGAGACACATTTTTGTTAAGTAAAACTTTTACGAAGCGGAATGCCTGGTTGGTAAGAAGCAACTTCCTCGCATGTTTTCTCCCCAAAACTGCCTTTCTTACTCTTGATGTACATTCTAAAAATAGCAGTCATTTTTTATATGCAGTCCAATTCAACATGGAGTGCTATGATTTCGCCTTTCTTAATAACTTCTTTTAAGCGCCTTCAAGTAATTGCATTTTGTGTCCCGCCGAGGGGGGTGAGAGGGAGCCCACCTAGAGAGAGAGTTAGATGATGAGTTTGCACTTTCCTGAAAAATTTGAGAAAATCCATTGTGGGAAAAGATTATACCTTGACAATGTAGAAAAACATTATCCTTCTTTGAGAATTGGCCCCAGTTTATATATTTCCTTGTTTGAAGAAATTTTGTACCAAAATTTCAGAGGGAGATGAAAATTTGATCATGATCGCTATTAAATATATCATGGGAGATCTCTATACTAATCTTACTGATTATACCTGCGGAATTGATACATAAATTTAATAAAGACGGGGCTTGAGTCCCCTGGTATCTGGTGAAATGGTTCATGCTTGGCAGACACATATGTTTGGTGCTAATCCAATCCAGCATCAAGTTTGCATCGGAAGATGAATGATAACTCCTGAGTGTCGGGTGATGTATATTAAAATCCATTAGCAACAAGAAAGAAGAAGAAATCTGAGAGTATAGATAGTCCAACCAAGTAGCTCCTAATTTGCCTTCAAGAGAGAAAAGATTAATAATAATGAGAAGGAATTCTGAATTTGAGCCAGTCCGTAATTTCACCAAGACTTCCACTTCTGAAGGAGAAAGGATTAGGGAGATCAGCTGAGCTGGAATATCCTGTCGTAGTGCAGCAAACAATCCATTTATAACAGAGTTTTACCTTTCAACACGGGATATTTTTTAGAGAAAAGGCAGCAGAAGTATTGAACCATAATTAGACACTGGGTAGAAGATAAAGGGGGTTCCTGCAGCCAAGGGATCTTATTTTTATTTCATCAGACGTTCCAGACTGCATAAAAAGAACTACCCGATATCCAAGATATCCTCCGCAACACTGAAGTGATTCATTTCAACTAGAGACTAACTATATGTTGACCGTTCACTAGGCCTGGACGAAAAACCAGGCTTGATTCAAGAAGAGCAATTTTAGATTTTATCGAGTCGATAGAAGCCATTTGAATCTCGATTTATTTCCAAAGAGTAATATTCTCCTCAATTTATTTATCAAAGTTCCTCTGCGTTTCCCCTACACTTGCTGTGCATTGCATATTTACTTCTTGACGTTTCAAGAGTTCATTTCTTTGCAGAAAAAGAGCAGTAATTAATTTTATTAAGTCTTGTAATGCCAAGTAAAGATCAGTTATTGGTTTGTTTGGGTTTACCGTATTCTGAACTAGCAAATAATCCTTAACCGTTTGCTCAAAAGTTTGCTCTGTGACTTTTCTCCTTGCATTCCGGAATGAAATATGTTTTTCTCTAACCAAATTAAAAATGTTCTTTTCTAGAGAATAAAATTTATACTCTTTGCTGAGTTCATCATGGGCTTCTTTACATCGAAAAATTTTTGTAGGTAAATTACAGTTCTCAACAAATGTACCCACCCATCCCCCAACACACACACACAATTTTTGCATCTGTTATTGTTTTCACACCGGAGTTGTGCGTGACCAAATTTTAAGCACTTATAACATAGGATTCTCAATGAACTTTAATTTTGAAAATTAGTCTACTTATTATTTGAACGGCTTGTATTACCAATTTCTTTTATTAAGCAATCAGATGCATAATCCACGATTTTTTGAATAAAAAATAATTTTTCTATTGCTATTTTTAAATATTTGTTTCAAATTTCTGTTATTTCTGTAATTAAAAATTATTAATTAGTATTAAATATAAAATGTATTAATTGTAATTAATATTTAATTTACTAATTGAAGTAACATGTGATTGAATTGATTTATCTATTTCAGCTTACTTTTTAAATGTGAGTTTTTCAAAACTATTTTATTTATTTACTAACCATTTTCTGAAAAAGTTGAATTAAAATTATATGTCATTTCTTTAAAATGTTTACTTTAGTTCCTTATACTACCAATAGATAGCACCAGCTGTGACTAAAATATATTCAATGAGAAAGTCATGTCACAAGCAGTTCAAAATGATAGTTTTGGGATAGTGCATTTGTCAGCGAATATCGGAAATTCATGATCGCTACCATTAAGTAGAGCGGTGACTTCACTGAAAAGTGTTCACAGTGACTTCGCACTTTCCAGTGAAGTCACCGCTCCACTTAATGGTAGCGATATGCAATTCAATGATACGATAATTCCAATAACCGATCAGTTCACTTTTCAACGCATTCATAAATTTCTTCTTTTCCCTTTATTCGCGTTAAAGTGATGGGATCCTCAGGACACAAGAGAAGAATGCTTTGTGTTTCTGAGATTTCCTTTACGTCCTTGGAGGGTCGGGGATCAGCCGATACCCCTTCTTTTCTTTCAGAGAAGCCGGCTCAGACCACTTAAGTTTTGATAGCGTAATGTCAATACGGGAGTTCTTCATTTGCGGTTTTAGATTGAAGGGAATCCGCGACTCTTTTTAATCCTTTTCCACTTACAATATATTTGCCTATTGCTGACTTTAAGATTTTATCTTAATATCGTACAAAAAATTGAAATCAAGTGACTCCTTTGATATCTTTTTGGTACATTCACCTAAGAATGATCGATCGTGTATAAATTTTTAAGTATTATGAATAAACAAATTTTTTCAATATATTTTTCAGTATTTCAAGGTAAAATTATCAATGCTGAGGAAACTTGAATTTGTAATTGCAATTTTTGATAATTCTATCTCATTTCTGCTGTTTTTGATAACGAAGCATTGTCAGTGTTTATCATGAAGTTTCATGGTACATTAACCTGAGAATGATCAATTTTATATTAATAAAGTGAAAAGAAAATTTATTTTTTAAGTTGATTATTTTCTACGTATTATACAACAAAGAAGTCTTTTCTTCTTTTTTGTTAAATATATTTTGAAAAAAATGTTATCGTGTAAATATTTCTCCTACAAAATGCATACTTTTATGAATGTGATCTCAGAGATCTTTGTAAATGAAACCATTCCTTTTTCTATACAATTTGGATTTGGATTTTTTTGGATTTTATTGGCACAAGAACCTTGGTATTAACTATGCACCAAACTGCATTTATTTTAGGGTTAAAAAATATAATTTCAGCTATAAAAACTATGTAAAAAATATGAAAAAGATGAAGATTACTTAAATATGGGGATAAAAACCTACTGATTTAAAAAAAAAGCAAAGACATTAACATGTGGTATTCTATCAAGCAAATGAGGAAAGGTGAAGTTATTAAAATGATATAAACGTTGAGTACTAAAATTTGGACATTCATTGAGAATATGGTAAACAGAACGATGCAACTGCATTGAGAGCACATTGGTGCCTCTTATCCAAAAAGTAGATGGCGATGGGTGAATCTAGTATGGCCTATCCGCAAACGGGTTAAGATAGTGTCTGTTTTTCTATTTGGAAGACATGGCCAAGATTCAATACAGAGGTTTGACACTATGAAGTTTGTTTTCTGTTAACAGGCCCCACTGAGCCAGCCGTTTTGAGAGGTAGAGCAAAGTTATGTGTTTTTTCTAATCACTCATAGGGATACTAATATTTGCTGTAGAAGTAGCCGATTTGGCGGAACTGTCCGCCTTCTCGTTGCCCCCGATAGCTACATGAGAAGGCACCCAACATAATAAAATAGTAAATCCACAAGAGGAAAGTCTATTAAATAGGTTTAAAATCTTAAAGACCAAAGGATGATTTTTAGAATGAAGATGGGAAAATTTTAGAGTCTGTAAAACACTTAATGAATCGGTGTAAATTATATATTTCTCTTGTAGACTGTCGGATATTTTTTCTAGGGCAAATAGAACAGCAGTTATCTCCGCTGTGAAAACTGAACATGAAGGATTGGTTTTAAACGAAAAAACAGCGTTTTGGAAACCACAGCAAATGAGACACTATCAGATGTTTTTGATCCATCTGTGTATATTGCAATATAATCATTATAGTGATGCCTATGTTCATTAAAAAATTTTCTATCAATAGAATCTGAAGTGTCAGATTTGGTAAACCCTTCACATGGATTTAAGTATTGTATGTTAGGAATTTTCCATGGAGGAAAAATGTTGTCTAGTTGGGGTGTTGCATGCAGGTGGTAAATTTAGGTCCTTGAGAATGTTATGAATTCTAGTAAAATATGCAGGTATAAAAAAATTTCGCGCTTCTTGTATTCGAGTTAAGAATGGGCGGAGTTTAAAATTATGAATAGGATGTTGTGTATTTAATTCAGTTCTAAAATAATAGTGCAGAGATATCATTTCTCGCCTAAATTCAAGAGAAGTCTCAAAGCAATCAACATATAAACTCTGAACTGGAGAGGTCTTAAAGGCTCCTGAACACAGTCTGAGAGCATTATGGTGAACAGGGTCTAATTCCTGTAAAACTGTTTTTCTGGCTGACCCGTAAATAACACAACCATAATCCAGCTTGGATAGAACGAGAGCTTTGTATATTTTAAGCATGGATGGACGATTTGTTCTCCAAACAGTAGTTGACAAAACTTTTATTATGTGTAATGCTTTTTCACATTTTTTACGCAATATTTTTACGTGAGGGAGAAAAACAAGCTTCTTATCAAACGTAATGCCTAGAAATTTAACTTCATTTTTGAATGGTATAATTACTTTATTTGGTTTTATTTCAGGATCAAAGTGTAGATTTCTTTTTCGACAAAAGTGGATACCAGTAGTTTTTGAAGCCGAAATGGTTAAAATATTGGCATTGCATCATTGAGTTATATTATTTACAGCAGTTTGCAATCCCCTCTCTATAAAATTCATGTGCATCCCTGCACAGGAGATGTGCAGGTCGTCAACATATAAGTAACCTTTAACAGAAGGGGGAGTTGTTTTAAAATATTATTAATTTTTAAAATAAAAAGAGTCACACTTAAGATACTACCTTGAGGAACTCCCTCTTCCTGAATAAAATAGCCAGAGTATTCAGATTCTACTTTGACACGGAACTTCCACAATTAAAAAAAATTGTATAAAAATGGGTAAGTTGCCCCTTAATCCGAGGTCATGTAAATCCTTTAAAATACCGAATCTCCAGGTCTGATCATACGCTTTTTCGATGTCAAAAAATATCGCAACCAGATGTTTCCTTTGAAAAAAAGCCAGACGAATATCAGTTTCTAATGCGAGTAGGTTATCAAGAGTACACCGAGCTTTCCTAAAACCACTTTGATGAGGATGAAGGAAATGATTAGTCTCCAAATGGTAAACAAGTCTTCGATTAATCATTTTTTCTAAGAGCTTGTATACACAACATGTTAAAGCAATTGGACAGTACTTTTCTGGGTTTTTAGGATCTTTTCCGAGTTTTAATATCGGGATTCCTATAGCTTGCTGCCACAGAATAGGAAAATGCTGTTCATTCCCAATACAATTAGAAAGAATCATTACATGAATGGATTATTCTAAGCATAACTAATTTTATATTTCTTTTATAAGTTTTTTTATTTTTAAAAAGTATTTTGAAAAAATATAAACTTTTTTTTTCTAAAATGTCTGTTTTAAATCTAATTTTTAAGGATGGATGACGTAATATATTTATGCATTGCTCTGAAATACCATTCTTTTAAAATTGAATTTCTCCATTTCCTACATTGTTTACTACTTTTAAGTGTCACAAATTGCGCAAAGATATTGTTTTCCCCTTCTTTAGATTTTCCGCCCAGTCGGAATGCTAATTAATTCCAAGCCACCCACAACAGTGTCAGTGTTGCTTATTGCGTTGAATTTTCGCTTTGTTTGAAGAATAGATCCTTCCTTTTTTCGATTTCTGAGGAAAATTAAAATTGCCTTGTAGTTTCAAAATGCAGCATATCTGTGTGGGAACTGGTAATCGTGCTTCATATAACAATGCATAAAACTTACGTAAAAAAAATATTTATAATTTTTTCTTTGATAAGGCTCTAGTTATTAATAATTAAATATGTCCGATCTCATGATTTTTTTAAAAATGCTATTAAAATATTTGTATCTATTTTTTTTTTTGTGTGTGTGTGTGTGTGTGTATGTGTGTACATTTTCAAGAATAAGTAGAACTGATTTGATTTCATAGTATCGAAAAAATAGTATTGATAGAATATTTTATAACCATTAATGAATTAAAATCTTAATTATTTACACTACATTTTTATTAATTTTTATTATACCACATTTCTTTATTGTATTCACTAAAATGGTGCGAATACTATGTTTGCTTCTCGTAACCTCCAGAGAAATAATATTTTTACTGTATTAATTTTTTTTTATTAATAATCTTATTCTACTACATTATTCTGCAAGTTTACCGTAGAAGAACTTAGGCTTTGAACTTTTTTCACAATTTTTCTATGGGCTAAATTTCCTGCTGCATTGCCAATAATATAAAAGTATGTATTCTTTTGCGTTCATAAAAATAAAGAGGAGACTAATTTGATTTTACAATAAAATAATAACTAAGTAAGAATCTTATACGATGTACAACTGCATTAAAATTCAAATTATAACAAATGGTATTATACGATAGGCGACAAATTTAATAATTATCATCATCACTTGGAAGAAGTTTTCAAACAAATAAAAAAATCCCTAGTGTCCATCCGATGTCATTTAAACACATTTTTTCAGAATGCTTTATTAATTTTTTTTTCATAAAATTGTATAGTCTCAAGCGATTTTGTATTTTAGCTTTATTTTTTTACATTAAGTCAGCTAAATTATATTTTGAGAACATTTTGAATTGAAATCTACAATAAACAAAATCAAGAGTAGTGAATCAAATATATTCGCAAGCGGTTTTGAAAAGAGATTTTTTTTTAAATTATCAATTTATTCTTTGGTGAACAATAAAATAAAATTATTCTGTTTACATTTTTTTTATTTATTTAAAATTAAAGCTTTTAAAGATGCAAGAAGCCGAAAACAAAATAAAATATCAGAAAGAGTGATTTAGAAAAAAACATATTCAAGTCTCCACATCTGTTTAGTAAATGCCTATTTAAATGGAAGATATGGATCCTCTTTTTCAGATAGAGTTTTTTCCCAGAATAAATACTTTTCTGTGGAGACTTGAGTGCGAAAGAAAATTTGTTTTCGTGCAATGAAACACGCCGCGCATAGCTTCCTGTGATGGTATAGGGTGAGCTCGGATCTGACTCAGTGAAATAGGAAGCGCTCTGCTTGTGATCAATAGGTCTGTGGTGAATAGCATATAAGCCAGTTAGCAGCTACACTACCCGAGCAATTGCTTTGGTATCATGGCCATGTAACTGGACTTCAAACCATAAGGTCCCGGGTTCTATCCTCGCGCATGACAATTCGCCACCTTGGTGACCTCGGACGATGAACATTCAACCTTCTTATAGCTTTGTGGCGCCATCTGCCCGCAACCAAAGTCGTCAGACTCACTTGACGCAGCAACCCAAAACACGCTCGCAATAACGCCTGGCGCTACTGAAATGGGTACAGGTGCATTGCAATCAACAGCGCAATACGTCACTACTCAACATCCATATCGTTCGTCTCACCTCCGACTCACTAGAAGGAGAGTCTGTGGTGAATAGCATATAAGCTAGTTAACAAATACCCTACATGTGCATATGTTTTTGTGTTCTGGTCATGTTACTGGACTGCGAACCACAAGGTCCCAGGTTCTATCCTCGCTCATCGCAATCCCCTACAGGTCCCATCGCCCGCCACAGCTGTTTGTGGGAGGTCTGTTCCTGAAAAGTGCATCAATGGGCAAGGGACTTTTCCTATGCATGATTGAACTCTTGTTCGAGAGCTTCCATTGAATAGATCATATCGATTGTTACTTTCTATCTTGATCTAAGACTTGTAATCGAAATATCACCAGTAAGATAGTATCAATGATTTGAATCACACCCCTCTTTGAAAAGTATTGATCACTGATATTTATGACTTTTTGATATTGGTTACGTAATAACCGCTCATAAAATATTCGTCATCCCTAGAATACAGCTTTGAAGTCAGCACAAGAATAGAAAAGCAACACTTGAAAACATACAAGAGTAATGTCTCCAGCGAAATCTCCTCTTCTATCAGATTAAAGAGAAAACAAGCGAAAGGCAAACAAAGAACAAGAAAAAGCACTGCCCATTCTTTTCGTAATGACTTTTGATTCCTAGTCCTTTTTAAACAAGAAAGTAAAAATAGACCATGTCCACCACCACCTATTGCTCAATCTACGATCTGCTGTAAAAGACTACAGAAAACTTAGTTTGTCATTGATGATTAATAAATTTAATTATATTTCGATTCCTAATATTTTCTGGATTGGTTTCAAGCAATTTTATCTGAATGATAGAAAAATAATCTTTCACTCACTTTTTTTTTTTATAAGGAACAATATTTAATTTAAATAACTTATATTTGTTATAATAATGGCAACAACGATCAACTTCCGATTTCAGGGTAGCGGAAAGTTCTTGTTTTGAAATTCGGTTTACCTTGAGATTAAACTCTGTTTTCGGAACGAATAAAATTAATTTTTCCTTCATCTATCTAATTCACTTCAAGTAAACAGATGTTGTTTGGGAGATACGCTTCGATAAATTTCGTTGAAACTATGTTTCTTGATTTAAACTTATTGTTTTTTTCTGTCTTTTCAAAATTAAATTGTGTGAATATTCATTGGTATTGCAATCACGTCCCCGGAATAGCACCTTAAGGACAAGGTAAACTAGTTTGACATATTTCTTTTCTGAATTCACCAGACTAAATGAGAGAGATTTATATCTGCGATCTCAATAAGATTTGATATTTGTTTTCAGATTTCATCGAGCTATCGTACATCGCCCAGTTATTATCTGCTTATGAATTTTCACTTTTTCGCATGCAGCTGCTCATATCAAAATACACTAGACTATATTAAGTTCCTTCTTCGCATTAGCTGATTATTCTGTATCTGGACAGCTGTTTGCTTTGTGATTTTCTGAAGAAGGTGTAATTGCGTGTAAAACATTATAGTGTGTAAATCGTTTGATATGGATAGTAATTTTCCTAATATTTACTTGGTATCCAAATTTCCAAACATTGCAGAGCATTTAAAGAATTTTCTGCCTAAAGAATCAAACTTGATTGTTGTACCTCTAACAGGTTTGACACATAGAATCTATATTTTGTATTTATTTAAATAATTGCAAATTTAGGGTTAATTTTTGTCATACTTGTGCTTTGTTAAATAGTCTGAATAAAATTTACTTCTCTTAAAAATAAATGAAATGCATTTCTTAAACTCTTTTTTTATTTATATCTTAAGTTTGTTACTATGTTGTAAAATATAATAGTATAACTTTATATCCCAATTCCCAAACTTTTATTTGAATGTAACCTTAAATATTATGTATGAATCTTTTCTTAAATTAGGGCTACTAAATTTCCTGCACTTTTTTGTTTTCAAACTTTTTAACTTTTTATTTGCAAGGAAAAATAGTTATAAGGCTTGATTGGAATTAAAAAAAATATATTTATTTAATTTACTATTATTAAGAGTTATAGTAATTAATGAATTAATTTTAGTTATTAGTAATTAATTTTCCAACATTTTCATTGTATCAAAAAATTTGTTTTCTTTGAAATGAGATTATGTTCCCAGTTCCCTATCTCCACACCTATAAAACTGCAGGAATTCCAAAAAAATAAATAAGGTTTATTTTTTTAAATGATTCATTTAAAAACTTTTGTAATATTATTTTTGTTCTGTTAAATAGTATTAAATAAACTTGAATAATTCACATTTGATCAAATTTATTCTTAGTGTGATCATGTTTTGAAATTTGCTTTATTGTTGTAATTCCCTATACTTATTCCATTTTTATTTTTCTAAGATCAAGTGAAGCGATGGGATAAAAGTATCAAACTTTCTGATGAGGGAAAAGTCTTGATTAAAGATGCTGAAGTATTAATCATGGATTGCACTTATTTATCGGAGATGTTATACTCTCTTCCAAATGCAAAATGGATACAAACAACATGGGCTGGTAAGTATTTTCTTTACTTTTTAATTAAGGAGTTTCTTTTTGTAATGGTTTTTAATCTAATTGAAAATATATGAACAAAATGCTTTGGTTTATTAGCATTATTTTTCTATTTTCTTATAAAGTAAGCCAAACTTAGGATGAAAATATTAATTACCTTTCTCTTTGAATAATTAGTTATTTCTGGATTTTTTTACACATCACAGATTTTTGTGCTACATTTTCTAGTAAGAATTGGAATTCTGCAAGTGAAAAATATGTATGTTTGATATTTGAGTTGTATTATGTAAGTTTTCTTCTGTTGTGGAAATTATTACTTAACTTGAGTTTTGTAGTAATTTGTTATGTGGAATATTTATGCTGTTGTTAATTTATAGGGAAAAATAAATAGAAAATAAGTGTCATAACATATGTTTTTTTTAAGTTACAAATGATCGTCAGATTTTATATTATCTTCTTATTATTTCTACATTTTTAAAAAAGAATATTATCTTTGATTCATTTTAACAACTTTCTTCTTTAAAGGGGGGAAAAATGAGTGAATTTGAGTGGAAACATTTTTAATGCAATTTTGAATTTAAATCTTTTAGTGAAATAAATATGCACTCAGCATTAAATTTTTTTTTAAGGTAATGGTACTTTCAGAACATCAAATGGTACTGAATGATGGTACAAAATGATTTCTGTTTAATGAATATCGATAATCTTTCTATGAATTGTCTTTGTTTTAAATTTATTTTTAAATTCAAATTTTAAATATAATATGTTTTAATTTTCTTTTAATTCTTATTTTGATAAACTTATGTAAAACTATAAATGTCTTTTCAATACGATCAGATTACTGGAAATAAACTTAAATGGTCAAAGCTATGTCATTCCTTTTTAAATGGTAAGAGCCATCTAATTTATAATAAAAATCAGCTCTTATAACTTCTTACTGCATTAAAGAAAATTTTATATTCTAGCTGTTTTAGTAAATATTAAACTAAACTGATATTTCCCTGCAAAATGTGCAGATAAATATATCACCTAGGACTTTAAGATTTGTGATAACATCTAAACATAAATAATTCATATATCCATCAAATATGACATCACAAATACAATGCAAAAATTGCTTTATTCTTAAGATTCTCCAAATTCATGATAAAAAGAGTATCTGAGGAACAATCATTTTAACAAAGTAAAAAAATTGCTATTTAAAAATATAATAAAGCTATCAAATAGTTTGGACTTTCACTGGAACAATGGGAAGCATTGTTGAAACTCATAATTAAAAATTTATTAAATGTAAGAGATAAAATCACATAGAAGTGACATAAGTATAATTAAAAGATAATTTTCAGAACTCTAAGGCAATGTAAAGATTATTTTTCTGCAAAAATAGTTTTAGATGTTTTTGAAAAATGCCTAAATTTTATTTAATTTGTAATTAATGAAGCAAAAAATTAAAAAGTCATTATCAGAGACACATTTTATATTCTCAAAATTATTGTTTTTCCAAGTTTTACAGCTCTGGTCAAAAATTTAGCTCTTCTGTATGGCAATAAACAAAGACATATTCATTTTTATTAACAGTCCTTGCTATTCTTGTATATATGGAGAATGAAGGAAAAATTTATTTTATTTTCTTCTCCTTTTATAGGACTAGAATTATTGATGGGAAGTGTTGATAAGTCTAAGGTGAGATGATTTGCACAATTTCTTTATAATGTTTCTCACTTAATCATGCTTTAACATTTCTCTCTACATGCATATACAAAATACCCATATTTGAATTTTAACATTTAAAATTTTTTCAAAGCTTTCAATTTTACTCTTCCCCTCGGTGGCTTACCTTCTTTAAGTAATTACAAGTGTTCCAAGCCTGAGGTTCCCAAGGATCCCTCCTTCCCTTAATTTTCTTCTTCTCTATATCTTCTCCTTTCAGTTTTCTGCTTGCATCCCTCTATAATAAAGGAGGGAACTCTCCATGAGAAGCTATCACCACTCTGTCTGATTTATGCTCCTTATGGACAGTAAAAATTTTGCATGTTGATCATGCATGACAACCTGCTAGATGAATGGAGCACTCTTTCCTGTGTATCAATTTGGTTGGTAACTTGGCCATTTAAATGACTTAATTGTTAGGGATTAAGCAAAAGTGGTCAATTTCCAGGGTTTAGCTTTAAGAGTGGTCAACATTCCCAGAAGTAGCTCTGAGCATATAGGTATTGTCTAACATCTAGGTAAGTGCCACACTGAGACTGGAGTTACCGAGAGGCAGTGGCTGCCTTCCCTTGTTAGGCTCCGTGGTGGACAGTGGCATCAGGACCGGAATTATTTTGGTCTTGCATAGTTCCTCTTAATCATACAGATGTTACTATTGATGCCGATTTCTTCATTATGCACACTAATACCTTTCACAATTGTCATGCCTCTAACTTTCATGTAGTTGTTTTAGCCTCATGGCAGAAAGGAGATAAAGTGAAGAGAGAAAAAGAGTTTGTGGAAGTCGGTGGCTGATATTGGTAAGCATGTGTGTTTGTAGGAGTTCTGGTGGAAACTCCGAGAAATAAGCATAAATTTAAGTCAAAATTTAATTTTACAAATGTAAATAGTCATCAATCATATTATCCTTCAAATATAATAAATTTTTTGTGTTGCCAAGAAAAGTGTCATCACTTACGTCAAGGTATGCAATACCAATGTTTCACAAATCTATTGTGTCAACAATTGTCGAAGTGAAGAATGTCAAAAAATTATGTTCTTGCAATTTGGAAATCAAGATAGCAAATCCTACCCAAGACTAAGATATTAACAATTAATTCAGCCCATTAATAAGAGTCTTGCCTCATCAATCTCTGAACTTTTCTTGCAGTATTATTTCAGCTCAAACATTGAAATCTGAAATTGTTGCAAAATTTATTAATCAAAAGACGTGTGATGCACATAAAATAAATATCAGATATGGTGGCCACGTAAAAATACCCAGTATATCGTTTTAATTTTTATTACTGAAGCACCCAAATTTGTCTGAGCTGGTAATATAAATTGCAATGTCTGTAAATATATGCCAAATCCTCTTAAATGGCTTAAGTTTCAAAGATTCTGGAACGTTCGTGCAAATTTCTATGGTACACCAACAAGAGTGAAATATGCTGAAATCAGTCATGACACAAATTCTAGTAGGTCAAACACACTTAAATGCATAAACTGTTCTTGACCTCATCCAGCTTTTTCAAGAAATTGCTCAAAATGGAACACTAAAAAAAGAGATTTTTGTGTGTTAAAATTAAGCAAAATATATAATTTCCAGAGGCAACAATGATCCTAATAAGCTTGCACCAAAAGAAGGAATTTCATATGCTTGAACTCTTAAAAATTCTTTGAGGGTGTGAGTAGTTCACTGGGATACAAAGGATCTCTCAGTATCTAGTAAAATTCTTTTCCCAAGTATATTTTCAAAAATAACTTCAAAACTTTCTAAAAATTCTAGAGAAAACTTGTTGCAGAACAAACGAATTTACCGAGCATTCTAAATTGGAAAAATCATCTGTCATGACTTCTATTCTTTCAACATTAAACACAAATTCCAAACAAACTCACAAATCGTCTAAAAATTCAAAAAAGACAAAATCTGACCTCCAGAAAAAAAAGACAAAAAAAAAAACAAATGCCATTTTTCAATACTTACTGAAAAACAGGCATCTGCCACACTTCCACATTGTCCTTTAACTACTGTAATTTTCTGAGTATAATCCGCAGGTGCTACTTTTAGCCATGATGGGAAAAAAATTCAGCAGATAATCTTCGCCATCATATAATATGTGGATTACACGGTGGATTATCCATGGTGGCAGATTATTAGTAATGATTTTTATGTTTTTTCTAACAGATAATCCACATATTATATGCAGAAAATTACAGTAAAGATGATTTTCTTTTAACAAATGAACGTCAATAAAAGCAGGAACAGTGACACTACCACTGCAGATCTTTAGATGCAGATAAAGTGTTGACCTGTGAAGTTGGAGATTTGGCATCCTCGACATGCGAGGTGGATGAATGCACTTGAATATCAAATATCGGATCTGCAAGTAAAAACTTTTAAAAAAAAAAGCCCACCAATATTTATTTTTTTGGAATTATTATAGTTTTTGTCACAGACTTGAGCACAACAAATATCTGATTTTTGAGAAACACCCAGTTTGCATCAGATTGCAAGAAACGTTTTTAAACCAATGAACATGTCTAAAATCAAAAGGTGTTCAAAGTATAATAACAGTGTTCACAGAGCTTCAAGAGATGTTACTATACTCATTTCACATGGCAGACCATCCTCTGTTATTCCTTTGTATACCAACCTGCAAGCTGTAGCTGAGAGTGTTTCCATACTCTCATCATCAGTCAATATCTACCTCCCTCTATTCCCATTTTTTGTAAATAGCTTGATAAGCTGTGTGAGGAATTACCACCTCCCTTCATTATTTTGAATGACTTCAATGGACATAACCCATTCTGGGGAAAGGAGTCAGTTGATGCTCAAGGAAGGGAGATAGAAGATTTTATCAATGACCACTCTCTCCACATATTGAATAATGGTGAACATACATATTTTCATCAATGGAACAGAAAATTTCATTCTATAGATCTTGCTCTTTTTTATTGTATCTTTAGCTACTAATTTCAATTTTAGAGTCGGGAAAGATCAAGTAGAGAGTGACCATTTCCCCATTTTCGTTGAATCTGTCTGTTTAAATGGCTCTTTTTTGCAATGCCCATGTATATACATCTTCAAAGCTGATGGGAGGGTTTCTTGGCAAGAGCGAGCTGCCATGACAAGAGACCTGATAAATATTGAAGACATAAATGTGGTTAATTTATTAACTCATACTTTGATAGTTGCTACAAATACATGCATTCCAAAATCTGGAAATAATTATGCTAACAATCAAAGCCCATGACAGGATTTGAATTGTACTAAAGCCCAGCAAAAAGAAAAATGGGCATGGTATAAAGTTAGATGGTGCCTTACAATATTGAATCTTATGCCTTTTCAATGAGAAAAAATCATTCCATATTCAATTCAACAATGCAGTCAAAGAGGTTCCTGGATAAATTTTGTCTCGGGAATTAAATTCTCTATTATTGCTTGAGAAATGTGGTCTAATATTACAAAACCTGATGGAATCTATCCAGGTTCCCCTTTTTCATATCTCAAAAAGGATGGAAGGGATGTTTATGATGTACAGGTAATAGCTGACACTTTGGGAAAACATTTTGCATCTACATGCTCTTCCAGCAATTAACCTTAAGCTAAGAATCTCTGAACCTTAATCTTAGGTGCAGTTTGTCCTATAAAAGGATCTTGTTCTAGAATAAGATCTAACATCTTGTCAATTTGACATAGTAAGACCTTTTATAATACTTTTTTTTTCATTTCTCCATCAAATTTTATATAGCCATTTAATTTGTTTTAATATTTTATTGAGTGTATTTTTACATTAATTGACTAATGTTGTTATATTATTACCTTGATATTGTGTTATGAACTTTTTTGGGTGATCAGTTTTGTGATTTTTGTGGGAAAAAATGAAATAAATAAAACCAAGTAAGCTATCAGCTATTTCTTTTCTATTTTGTTTGACACCTCTTAAAGAACTTGTTTTTAAACTTTATTATATATTTCCTGTTTTTTTAAAGAATTTCAAATTTTATTTTTTGTAATAAAGAAATCATTATTTCCATCTAAACATCTTTAAATTAAAGTAATTGGTTATTTGGAAAATTAATACTTGTTTATTAGAAAATTATCTGATCTTTTTTAATTTCATAATTTTATAAACAATTTTTCAAGTTAAAGGATATCCTTAAAAAACTATGTGACCTAATTAAATTAGGAACAACGGAAAAATGTAAAGATTTCAACTTAATTATTTTCTATTTATTTAAGTTTGTGAAGTTCACAATGCAAAATTAAATTAACTACAAACCACTTATAATGTAATAATTAATTTTGGGAAATATAAAATTGGAATTTTTAAAATCATATTTTGCAAAAATAGCTTTTTAAGAAATGTTGATTTTAGAGTTTTTGTTTTGGTTTATATCTGCATATAATTATAAACATAATATAGCATTTTAAAAAATATTTTAGAATTGTTAAATTAATCTTTTTTTCTTTTAGCCACCACCTAATTTTACTCTGACAAGATATGTAGACCCATACTTCGGTGAACTCATGTCTAATTATGTCATTGCTCAAATAATTAATGTTGAAAGAGGCTTCTACGTGTATCATGATGCACAGAAAACTGCTACGTGGTAAAGCATCCGCTATGTTTCTTCATATTTTTATTTAACTTGGCTTATTTATGTTTACAAAGACTGGATTTTTGGAAAAAAAATTTCTTCACTTCCATATTTGTTAAAGCTTTGAGATATTGTGTACTTGTATATTCTTTACATTACATGACATTACTCTCTTGATATTTTCAGACCTCAGTTAATGAATTAATTTTGGTACCATGTCAGTAAAGCTATCTGGTAATAAATTTGAGAAAATTTGAATGCTAAATTTCATAGCAGTCATAATATTATGAAATATATTTAAGACTAGAGAGGAAAAATAATGAATGTTAATGTTTATTTTGTGG
>JAPMOR010121393.1:0-52564 GCA_026543865.1 Argiope aurantia | reverse complement strand
AAAATAATAAGTCAATGAGGTACCATCAAAATTAAGCTACAATAAATATCGTAAGGAAGGAATCTCCAGTTTGTTTTGCATTTTTCTGCGAGTCTTTTGCATTTTTCTTTATTTCATTTTAATGTTGATGTATTTGTTTTTTTCCCCCTTTCTTTTTTTCTTAATACCTATTTTAATACTCTAAAATCTCTGCTATTTGACTGGATATTTTAGCAACAATTATATAAGACAACATTTTTTATAAATTGTTTGCAGAAAATTATGAACTTTTATTATTCACTAAAATATAGTTATCAATGTTTTATTTTAGTAAAATTTGATAAGGAGAATTGCAGGGTTGCTATTGCACCGGGAGAACCGCGAAAATACATTGAATTTAAAAATTATCCAGAAACAGGAATATATTTAAATATATGAGTTCCAGGGAAATAGGAAAAATTCCATAAAAGTCAGAAAAATATAGGAAATAAGTTTCTTAGTTCCTTTTTTTTTTCATTTAAAAAATGTCAATCTCTGAACATTAAAAACAAAATCTTTGAACAAAAATAAAAGGTCTTAGCCTTAGCACCAAAAATGAAGTAATTGTGTATAATCGTATAAATTCACCCTTTTTACTTGTATCCTTTTTTTCTGTATAATTCTGTTTAATTTCTATTTCAGAGACAGTTCTCTTTCCATAAGATTCCTCGATTGTGGCTCGGGGGGGGGGAAGACTGCTGCAACTGCATGAGAGAATAGAATAAATTACTCTGCTGGAAATATAGCGGCATTCAACTTGCGAAAGTATCACAGTCGTGTTTAGTTACCCGCACATGTTTGTTGAGTAATTTTTTTTATTTGAGAAATTGTGAGTCTAATAGATTGAGGAATTTTTTTAAACAATGAGCTGCTTAAAATCCGAATTTAATACAGATCGGATGGATAAAAATATGAACTAATTAACTTTGCTGAATGAGTTAGTATCTGTACTTTTTGCTTAAGAAGATAATAAGCTTAAGTAATATGGGGAAATGGGTACATATTAATCATGTCAAAAGAGGAAACATACAAAATTGTGCCTGTTCAAAAAAGTCATAATTGATATTTGACTTTGTATCTAAAAAGAATGCAGGAAAAAAGGACATGTAAAATTTGATCTCCAAAATGAATTTTAATTAATATTATTTCCAGAACAATCATCTAAAGCTGAACTTTTATGAGCATTAAAACTTGTTGCATCACATTCATCCTTCAATGTAATCAATGATATATTGGACTATTTTCATATATGTTCACTGATATTGAAATAGCCAAAATATATCATATATTCTTTATCATGGATTAGCCCCATGTTTTCAAAAATTTCCTAGGAAATCTTTAAACAGTGACAAATTTTTAATATGCTTTGATGAAGTTTTGAACTGCATTTCACAAAAATACCAAATGAGTCTTATTGTAAGATATTGGTGTGAATCAACCAATAGAGTCTCCACAAGATATTAGAGTTCAATACTTTTAAGGCATACCAGTGCTCAAGAATTGTTAGAGAACTTTAGAGAGATTATATCAAGTTCGGACATATAGTAACTTTTACATATTAGTATGGATGGACCAAATGTAAAAAATTTTAAACATGCTAAAAAAGGACTTTCATGTGAAAAAGACAAAAATTTTAGATCTTGATACTTGTAGACTACATTGAGCATTTCAGTATAAACATAAATCTGCTGAATGGAAATTAGGTGTTATTCTAACAACAATGTATAGAATATTTAAAGATAGTCCAGCTAGGTATGCTGATTTCTTAAAAGTTGCCATTCTGAATTTTCATTGAAGTTTTGTTCTTTCCACTAGGTAGAAAATATTTGTCTTTGCAAAAGTGCCCCAAAAGTTTTTGACTGTGTAAAGAAATACATGAATTTCAATAATAATTATAAAATTCCTGGATCTGTCACAAGAGTCAATGTTATAAATGAATTCTTATCAGATTAAATTGATTCTGATTAAAATTAGCTTCTCTTATATTGCTAATATAAGCATATCTTATATTGCTTCTCTTATAGCAGCCATTTCTTTAAAAAATTCAGACATCTGAATTAATGTTGCCTTTCTTATATGAAGATATTATAAGAAATATAATAACTTTCTTATATTTTGCCAATGTTTTCATTTTTGTTAAATAATTAATGAAAAACATTGGCAAAAGAAGCATAATCGAAGAAACAAAAAACATTAGACACTTAATTTTGATAGAGCTTGATGATCCTAAAAATCTAAGGCTAAGAAAAAATTCCAGTGTTGGAATAGTGATTACAAACTACTTGATTACTAGTTGGAGCTACTGAAACTGAAGAAAAAGAGGCTTTTTAGCAGAATATTTTATGTTTTTGAAGAATACTATAAAGAAATATTTAAATACATACCCAAGAATTTTAATGCTTTTAAAACTATATCTTGTTTAAATCCATATTTATTGAAAAACCTTGCTTTTTCCACTCATTAAAACTATGGAGTATTGTTATTCCATTATAATTAATACATAAGTCCTGTTCGTGCTTTTCCTCTTATATTGTGTATATATACAAGGAAAACACAGGATTTTTTTCCCAGATTTGAGTGGCAACCCTGAATTAATGATTTATTTAATAATAAAAATTTGTATAGTATGAGGTACTTTATTCTAAATTGGACTGTCATGAAGAGTTGAAAATTTGGACTGATTCAGCTAATTTGAAATGTCTAGTAACTGTTGCTTAGAAGTCTGCTGTTAAAAGTCTTCATAGATCAGGCAGAGTTTGCAAATGTTATCTTATATAATATAGAACTGAATTTCATTTTTGTTTCGAGGTCTTGGAAAATTTTGATTGCATTTTTTTCTGTATGAAAAGTTTTTTAACGTAGATTAGTGAATGGTTTTCCACATAATTAAAAGGGAATGATTCAGTCATTCATATTATTTTGTTTTTTAGATGTGTGTCTAAGTAATTGTTATTAAGTTCTATTATTATTATTTATTTTTATTTTCTCATGTTGTATATGCTGAAAAGCTGTATGAAATTATTATAAACAATTTCTTCAGAATATTGTGAAAATTTTGGAAAAAATAATTCTGAAATTGAATGGGAATCTTGTTAAATTATTTATTGCTTTTTTATTATAATTTTTTTATGAATTCTTTTTTTTTTAATTTCAAAGGAAAGTTTTTTTATGCTCATGTTAATAGAAAACTGTTTTGTCAAATTTGGAAAGTTCTTAGAATATTGTGAATATTGAATATTGACTGCTAACTCAATACATATGAATTATCTTGCTGTAAAACTAAATGCTTTTGTGGTAAAATGTAATTTTCTCAGCTTTCATCTTTTATCTACATTACTTATGAAATGTATTGTGTCATAGATAATAATCTTTAGACTTATTTTTTCCATACTTAATTTCTCTTACAGGGCTAGACCATTTTTTCCTGATTTTCGTGTGTTAAGTGATCTTACTATTGGTATTTTAGGTGCTGGGAAATTAGGAGCTTCAGGTTTGTGTTTGAATATTTTTTCTTTGGACTATTTATTTTGAATAAATTATGCTATAGTTCCCAGATATCATCTTAAATTATATCAAAATTTGTCAAAACTAAATAGCAAAATTCTTGGACTATATTTTTTTCCAATATAACTTAATACCAAATTTTGTTTTGATTTGCCAAAATAATAATAATAATAATAATAATTCTCAGGTAGCATTAATATTTCAATGGATTAAAAATTGAGATAGTTCATTCATTTAATTAAAATAATAAATTCAGCAATAAGCAGCAAGTTGTTGTATAAATGATATGTCTTCAAAGCTATAAACAAGAATAATCTTTCTTTTTTGGATACTTTATATCACATTATTCTATGTTTCACAGGCAGACTACCTAAATTAAAGCAATCCAATACTCTTAAAACTCTTCTGTATCTTCACTTTATAGTGCTGGATGAAAGTTAAAACCTTAGCTGTCACCCCTTCTATTGTATTATTCAAATATCTTCTTTATGACCAACAAGACTGAGATAACCCACTTGCTTTTAAAAATTTCTAGATTATTTTTTCAAAAAACTCAGTATGCCTATAAGTTCCAAAATTCAATCAAATTGTTAAAATGTTTTCTTTACTTGAATTCCCTACCCTTTCAATTCCAAAATATACATTTATCGAAGACTTATATCAGAACTGTAAACTTCAGAATTAGATGGTTGAAACAATTCAAGTGGTCAGTGCATCCTAGTCTAATTATAAATATTCATTTGGCAATACAAATATTAATGCAGGAGAATTTTCCTCAGGATCTATTTCTACCTACAACTGCTGTTTCGTTGGGAGGTCCTTCCAATCCTGCATGCAGTTACTATTTCATTAAGCAGTGCATCTAATAAACCAATAATTTATTTGTTTAGCAAATCCTACAAGCCTCAAACATATTATCAGTTTTTTTTTTTTTTTTTTTTTTTGTATGTGTCTGATATTTCTGGAAATTGCCCCTTTCTCCCACCCTTAAAAAAGAAAATATTAATTTGTTTGTACAATCTTAGTATTTCTAAATGGATTTCATTAGATGATCTCATCCATTATCTTAAAAATAAAAAAGGGTTATGTAAAATGCAGTTCGTACAACCTGATAGCATTCCAAATATTATAAAAAGTTATGCATCTTGTATCAAAACTCAATATATTTTAATACTGTTCACTGGTCAAAGCAAGTTATTCTGACATGTTTCTGAACCAAAACTAAGATGTATCCAATCAAAGACAAAGTTTTTCATTATCACTTAACTCCTTCACCCTTTGCAGTACTGGCAAGCAAGAAGAAAATTTAGAGTATATTATTTTTCAGTTTATAGAATATGAAGAACAAAGAGATATATTAAGAAAAGTAAGAAAGAAATAAACTATTCTTTGAAAATGCTTTCAAAAACTAAAAAAAATTTTGTTTAGAAAATTAAAAATGAAGCAACCTATTGAATACGTATCTCAAAAATCTAAACAAAGAGCTGATACCATTTTCTTGAATGTTTCTGATTAGGATTATTACAAAGGATTAGACGAAAGGATTGATTTCTTGTTTTACATTTATTTTCAAATATCAATGCTTTCTATTTGATTTTGATAATCAGAAATAGAATTTAAGTCTATTTCTGATAATCAAAATCAGAATAATTATAGAAATTAGAAGAAACTAAAACCAGTAAAGTTATTTAATCATTTTTCTGATAATGTTTTTTGTAAAATACCTACAGGATTTTTTTAAAAATTGAGATGAATGTGTTGTGTTATATTTTGTTATATCAGTAACAAACTAGGAATTAAAAATTTTCATTGCAGTTGTTTTATACTTGATTTCAAAATTTTGTATAAGACAATTAAAAATGTTACAAAGAATATGTATATATTTAATCTTGAGCAATATTAGCAATATAATAGATTATTCTTTTATGTATTAATTAAATATGAAATAAAGTTTTAAAAAAGCATTAAAGATGTTTTTAACAAGATGCTTTCATTTTACTGTTAGAATGCTGCTTTTATGAATTTGATGGATGAAATTTAGTCATTTATTAGATTTTGATTAAATTTTGTTTAAATGTGATGACTTTTTAAAAATAATCCAAGTGAAAATAATGCTATTATCCAGCTATAATTTTTCCCTCTGCATATAATTATTTATGATGTATTTTTTTCTTGTAATGTCTTTTTTTTTTGTCATGAAAGTAATTATTTTTTTTAAGATAGATAAAAGTTCTATATTTAAACAGATGTAGACCATTTCAAATTATATTTAAAATATTGTTGCTTTTTTATACATATTATAGTACAAATATTTCATAATTTTTGATTTTCTAAGCTATAAATAAATATTTTTCAAATAAATGATTTCTGATAAAAATTTTATTTCTGCATGTTATTTTAAATGTAATAATCAGAACTTTTTTGTTTTTTTGAAAAACATTTTGCTTTTGTCTTAAAATATCTTGTTTTTCCTGTATTAGATAATAATAAATAATATCATATCAATTTATGAAAATTTAAATAAATGTCTTGTTTTTAGTGAGTTCTTTATTGAAGAAAGCTGGTTGTAGTGTATTAGTGTTTGTCCGAAGTTCTCGGAGTGATGGTCCTACAAATAACTATGATGAGTAATGTATTCTTTAAGTCTTGACAGTAGCATAACTATAAAAGCATGGACTGACAATTTCCAGGGAGCAGTTGACTTAAGGACCTACCAAAAATATTACAATTGCATTGTATTAGAAATGTCTTGGAATAGACATTTCTAATTTTTCACTATCCAAGATTGGAAAATAAATATATTTTGGCATGACTTTTTTCATACATGTATAGTTACAAAAATTGAATGATTTAAACTATATATATTTAATTGCATTTCTAGACTTCTATTTAATATCTCAATAACTAGCTAAAAATCATCACACAGATTTTAGAATACAATAATGGAAGGACAGTTTCAGATACAAAAAGATACATTTTAAGTTTAAATGATTCATGACTGGCTTGGTATATCAGTTTTAAGAAAGCAAAGGAATCAAACATTACAAATGTTAAAATTGGGCAACATTAAATTAACAACATTCGTTGTCTTTTATTTGATATTTTTATCATGAAATAAACTTTTTTTAAATTGCTTATAAAATATTGTTAATTTACACACATGAACACCTAAGTATTTTCTCTGGCTCTTTTGAAATTATAGAATCCTTTAAAACCAAATGTTAATATTCCGTAACTATCATATGTTATATGAGTATATTCCATATGTTTATATTCCGTAACTATGCAATGCAGGAAGGACCAAAATATTTAGTGGGAGATGCAAGATAACACCTCTGTTAGAGAGTATGTGAAAAAGTCTTGGGAAGTTTACTCCCACTGCTTATTCTTAGTTTTGTAATGTGTTAAATTTTTGTAAACATGTGTCAAAAGTCCCATTCTGTCTAGTTATGCTACTGACATATTATCAAATAAAATTTGAATATCTTTTAGAGAATTACTAATGTTATGCTTGTTCATTCAAATAGAGCAACTACAAAGTTAAATGATGTCCTGGAGAAATGTGATTACTTGGTTAATGTTCTTCCAAGCACTCCAGAAACTGGAGGACTTTTAGATGGAGATGTTTTGAAAAATTGTCAGAAGGTTTGTTTCATTAATTTATGTACTTGCCCATAAAATTAAAATCAAGAATTATTTGCTTAGAAAAAATAGCATTCATATTCATCATGTGTGAAAGAGGTGTCTGTTATTTGATATTAAATCTGACTATTTTAATTGACATTTGGTTTTATTAATTTTTGAATAGACTTTCTACTTGCTATCTGTTAATGAAAAAACAGTATTGCTGTTTTCTCTCTTCCTTTCCAAGAAATGTTTGTCAATTAGGATTGTCAGCTTCTATTCAAGCAAAGGTGACAAAAAAAAAAAAATGCATTTGACACTTTTTTGTCCTTATCCGCATTTGTAGTTCAGTAAGTTTAAAAAATATTTGCTGTGTGACCTTATTTTATCATATTTAGTTTTAAGAAATGACATAATTGTACTACTAATACTTGGTGCTAGTAGTTGCTGCAATGTTGTCCCCAGGATATGTAAATCGCCTTACCCTTTGGTTTTAACAAATATAATTTGAGATATTAAATAAAATATACTGTATCCAGTGGGATGCACAACATATGGAAATGAATAATGGAAAAAAGTTCCAAGAATTAATTGTAGGGAAGAATAGGCAACCAATATCTAGTATAAACATATTGAATCTGTTGTATAAAATTGTGTTCATAGTCATGATGCATTTGAATTACAAATAATAAGTATAAGTGGTATAACAGTGCAAGAAACCTCAGTCTTATTCTGAAGTTAATATTAAATCTGAAGATAAATTTTAGTTAGTGCTAATAAACAGAATTTTGAATTAAAAAAATAGTGTTACTTTTTTTGCATTGTTTATTTTTTCATGTTTCTAAAATGTCAGTTACTGAGTCTAAATTTTTATGATCTCTGTTTTTTCTTTCTCTTGCCCCCCCCCCCCTCCTTCTGTGCAGTGTTCTTTACAATAATATTTTAATTCTGATTCTTTGAATTTTTCTGATTTTTCAGAAGAATTTTTTTAGTTGAACTTTTGGTTAACGCCTTATGGATTTATAGGAGATGTTACTAGTTGTTTTATTTTTCCTTGATTTGATCATTTTAGCTTTTAAATGAATAATAAGAGTTTTAAAAATTTCATTACTTTAATTTCATTAATAATGATAAATAAATCTTTAAAATTAGGTTTTTATTAGTGTATTAATATATATTGTTATGTAAAATTAATTCTGAAAATCATGGTACTGCTGCATTGATTATATGATTAATAGAGTCCAACAGGCGAAATGATGTATAAAACTTTTTTCCTTGTGGTTTTATTTCACAAAATACAAACAAAGAATACATAAAACAGCCCTTGTAATAAATATTTGCATAGAAGCAAAAAATCAGTAATGAACAATCATCATAGCACAAAGTGTTCAGAAAGAACTCATGAGAGAGAAACCTTGCATAATTACTCATACTCTGAACTTGCTCACTATCCACTGACTGCAATTCTGCCTCCTGTCATTTCATAGTTTCCATGACTGAGCAGGAAAAGTTTTAGAAAAGTCACCATAATCTACATCCTAATGATTCTTGTTGTTTCTGAAATCTTAAAATTTTGTCGCAAAATTCATTGTCAGTGCCAATCTTTAACACAGCATCCATCAGAACTGTCTGCCTTACTATGGAGCTAACTGTACTGGCAACAAAGCAGCATTAAAAATTCATAAATTATATATATATATACATACTATTGTTTTCAGTATCTCATACTTTTATGATTCTTTTTAACCTCCAAATTTTTAATTTTAAACTGTTCTAATTTTATTACACTAATAAAGCATTTTTTATTATTTTCTACTTTTTGGTAAATTTCATTATTTATCATTATAACTATAATGAAATCTTATAAAAAATGTCTTCAAAATCATTGGGTGATGTGCATAATTATATGGAATTAAATTAAAAGAAATTAATTAGCTTGATATTAAAGTTCTATAAATTTTTAAACATTTTCATAGTGATTAGAAATCCAAAATTAGGGAATTTTTAAAAATTTAGTATTTTAAGATATGAGTGAAAAATAGTTTGTATAATCTTATTTTTTTTTGGCATGTAAAAAAAAGTTAAACAAAAAGTTTTAAAATATATATAAGCTCAATAAAATTTAACTAATAATGCATACTGAACATTTTCTGAAATATTAAACCTTTTGATAGCTTAGTTACTATTATTTACGCATCAAAATGTGTGTATTTTTAGTGAACTACATCAAAAAGTTTGTTGCTTTTAAGTATATGAATAAAAATGATTTTTTAAATGTAATGACATTATGCTTGATAATTTAAATATTTAATGAATGCTTGATAATAAACATTTTTTTTTTCAGAAACCTATATTTATGAATATTGGTAGAGGAGATATTATTAAAGACAGCAGTATAATTAAAGCTCTAAAGTATGTTTATCCTGAATTTTTGCTGTACTTCAAATTTCTTCAGTTCTATTACTTATTGTTCTTAAATATTATCATTTTTTTAACAGTTTTGATTATTGCTAATTTTGATTTTTTTCCCCCTGTAAAGTTAAATTCACTTTTTACCTGACAGTTTCAATCATGTAATTTTCATCTATATCAAGCCAATCTAATTAGCTCTTTATTTTAATTTATTATATTCTTTTATTTGGATTATCAAGTTCTAAATTACATGATTTACCTATGTATATTTGTTTTCATAAGTAAAGCCATGTCTTAATTCTTTTCTACTGTTAAATAAAAATTTCTTGTTCTTTTTTTAAAATCCAGATTTTTCAGTAAATGATTCATAATTCTCTTGAAAGGTTATTTTTTAGTACATCTGGAAGTTTTTATCTATAACTCTTTATATTTGAAAATACTAAAATTTCAGTAATAATATGTCTATATTAGAAAATATTTGTAACCTTTCAATCAGCTTAATTACTTTTAAATGTCTTTTTCTATCAAATGTTTTGTTTATTGTTTGCTGATCTTAAAAGATGTCATATTGCATATATTAAAAAATGAAACGAAATCCTCTGAATTTAAAATAAACAATGTTAGTTTTAAAATGTTACTTTGTGAATTTTTAAAATGGTGTTTAATTTTATTCTTTATATGAATTTTCATAATACTTGTTATGTCCAATTAATAAATTAATGAATTTATTATTGTTTAATTTACACACTAAATGTAACTTCTTATCTCCCTGGTTTGCAGTCATTATTAAAACTGCTTTTTTTATTTTTTTTAGAGCAGGCTGGATATCTAAAGCTATTTTGGACGTTTTTGAAGTAGAACCATTGCCACCAGAGAATCCATTATGGAACACTCCTGAGGTTTGTTGGAATTTCCTTTTTTATTGAACAATTTGCAACATGCTTCTATATATATATAACTGTGCAATTATCTTTCTTTTATAGGTTTATATCACCCCTCACATTGGAGCTATTCCTAGAATAGAAGGTGTAAGTAGCAGCATAATTTTAATAAATGTGGATGAATTTATTTTTATGATTTATTTGTGAAAATCTCATATTTAATATTTTGTCTTTTTTTTTCTTCATAATACTATATGTAAAGGGATTTAATGATAAGTTACATTTTTATATTTTATTTCTAAAAAGGATTATTTATATGTGATCTGGTGTGAATGTATTTTATGGGAAGATATGTGATTTTTATTAAATTGTAACAATGTGAATTACTTTTCTTTTATCATTGGAAAATGACCTTAATTATTTGAAATTTGCCATTCTTTTTAACCAAACAGAGTACACTTTGCATTTATATATGAAGAGTTAATTTTATTGCATTATTGAGTTTCTTTGTTTCTTGTCCAATTTTATAAACCTTTTTTGGAGTATTTTCTCCACTTTACTTCACAGAATTAAATTATTCACAGAATTAATTATTTTAAAAAACACAGCCCTATATTTTTAACTGTTTTTTTTTGACAAATAATGATATTTACATATTCTATGAAATAGTAATTTGTTAAGAAAGACTTTTCCATATGTTGCTTAAAACTCTTAAGTTACATTAACTGCACCAGTGATATTCTTTATTCCAATAAAGCTGAAGATGTGGCCAGGGCTGTTCTGCTTGCTTTCAGCCAAATATAATTGTCCCTCCTCTCCCACTTCCTTTTTTCCCCTTCTTATTTTTATAGTACTTATCGCATACCAATAATAACAACTCTAAGTTAGACTGTATTTTTATATTTTGTCATAGTAATTTAATATGTATATTTAATTCCTTCCTCAATATTTTAGATTGCCAAATTTATTGCACAAAACTACATGAGATATGTAAAAAAGGAGCCACTACTAAATGAGGTGGATTGGAAGAAAGGATATTGATGGAAAAATTACAGAATGTGAAGCTTGCAACGTTTTTAGTATATAGTTGCATTAATCTGTTTCTAAAAATATATTATTACATTTATAAATTTTTAAAGCTTTTTATTTTATTGAGAACTAAAATGTTTTAATCAGTTTTTACTGCCTTTTTGTATTGAAGTTTGTAATAATTTTCTTTTTGGTTGACATAAAATTTAAGAAGTTATGTTGAGTTTTTCTTTTATCCAGAAAGTGAGTTGCTCTTATTTCACCAAAGATTTTTTTTTAGAAAATAAAAACTATTTTTTTCCAGTGATGATAATTGAAAGCATTAAAAATTAGTATAATTGAAACAAATCAGTTCAAAGATTGTGTGAAATAACATTTATTTATAAACTATCATAGTTGTTTTTACTTTTAGTATTCAAATAGCAAATAACTATCAGGGTTGTTATTTACTATTTTGTTTATTACCATAAACAAAAGACAATAATTAACAATTCTTTAAGATATTAAAAAAAATGACTGCTTACCAAATAAAAAATAGGATAAAAAGAAATTGTTTTCAGAAAATTTAAAAATAAATTAAAAGTTATGCAAAAATGTTTATGTAGCATATCTTCTAATCAATTTTTTGTCATTATATTTTTACCAATAATATTTAAAGGAAAAAATAAATGTCTTGTCATAAAAACTTCTCTGAAATAGTGAGCAGTATCTATAAAAAATTTATATTAGCCATTCTTGGGTTCATTGCTAGCTCAATTAAAAAGAAACTGCAAAATAAACGATTATGACTTTTACTTAAAAGTCATTATTTAAGTGAACTTAAAACAAACATGTAAACATTTGTGTTTGGGGGAAGACAAAATATCGATCAACATTTTTCATCATCACTATTGATCAAAGAGATTAAAAATTTTATATAATGCCAAATCTGAAAATTTATTATTACTTAACTAATAAAAATTATTTATAATAATTGAAGAATGAGTAATACAGTTATATAAAAGAATTCATTTATTTAGTAATTAGTAGTTAATTTTTTATAACTTTTGTAGATAATTATTGTAAATAATATATTTAAATAATAATTCATTCTTTCACATTTCATTTTAAATTGACTATTTCTACTGCATATTTTTATATGACAGAATTTTCCTGGAATTCTAATTATAATAGATTTTTTTAAAATTATTTTTTATTGAAAAACATTGCTTCACACAAATACAATTTTGGAGGGTCTAAGACTAAAAGAAAAAAGTGTTTGGAAATTTGGCTTTGCAGAAGAAAATTTTTGTATCTCTTAATCATTACCATAACTTATTGTTGCTAAATTTTCTTTATTTAAATCTGCTAGATACATGGTCTTGAAATAAGAGTATTTTCAAATTAATCTGACCTAGAAAAGTATTTCTAGAAAGCCATTAAATAGATATTTTATAAAAAATATTTTCACAATTTTTGTAGGACACATCAAAAATCCTTCGTTTCAAAAATCATAATATTTTTAAATTGTTTTATATTATAACTGCTCATTCTTTCTGGCTTCAGTAGCTCCTGAAAATAGTTTAACAACTCGTTATGTTATCATTTTGGAAAGTTTAATAATTTACAAAAATGGTACAAAGAAAGAAAATGAACCTGTAAGAGTTCACAAATTGGAATTGTTTACAAAACAGTTTTTAAAGACAACAAAATTGATTCATTACCCAATAGCTCAGTGACATATCGTAAATCAAAGTTTCTTCCAATTGACTGTGTTGCTTATGCTGCAGCCAGTTGTATAATGTCCTCGTTTTTTCCTCTTACTCAAAGCTCTCCCTCTTGATTTACTTTTCTTTGCATTTTCTTAGCTATTTTCACTTTCACATTGCACCTATTAAAACTCATTGTCCTCAATAAATATTTATTTTCTTTAACCCTTTCTAGGGCCGTGAGAAGTAAGTATGCTTCCCACCAAATTTATCAATCTTTGTATGAAATTATGTAGGTTGGCATAAGTTTTGACAAATTTTTTAGAAAGACAGAAACTTAGACGCTTCAGTTCTTTATCTTACACAAAATGATGTGTCTTGATTTGTTACTTAATTATTAATTAATTAATCAAATTAAATTTATCTAATAAGCTAAATGAATCCCTTTTCTTTTTCTAATTTCAAGCCTAAAAATTATTAAACATAATATGACTAGAAAAAAAATGGGTTAATTAAGAGTAATTCATCGTAAAAAGATACCATCAATAATTTTTTAAATGTTATTCAGACAATTAAAATTACAATTTTTTTGGCTATTTAATAATATATATAATTTTTTGACTATTTTCTTTTGAGAAATATTTTTTTGTAGTGCTACTCATTTCCAACCTGAAGAACTGCCAGTGCTTTTTTATGAGGAAACAAAGTCATATTAACTCTGCAACATAGTAATGAAATAAAATTTGTCAATGTTTCAAATTATATTCATCAAGTATTCGTTTTAAAAAGTAATATAAATTAGCATGTCTCTTGTCATACAAATTTTCTCTAATGACAGTCTATTTGAATTAGATAAGAATTTATTGAAGTTTTTCAGAGTTACTCATCATTCCTTATCTTTTAAGCTTTTACATTACATATGAAAAGCGAAGTAAGTGTAAAACTTAAAAATTCTATGACCATATATTCCAGTTTAATTTGCAATGTGTGCAAAAAAAAAAAATGTTAATGGCATAATTCATTGTTTTATCTCAAGCAATTATTCAATAGTGTATGTTGAAAATATTAGTTTTAAGATGAAGTATTTTATAAAATAATAGAGACATGGATTATATGCCTGCACTCCATAACCAATTTAAATGAATTTGGTAATATTTATTGAAGGTGCATTTGATAGATTTATGACTACACAAAATCTAAAAACTCTGATTCTGAGAACAAAGGGAATTTATGATAAGAGAAAAGATCAAAACACTAATTTGTGACTGGCTCAGAAATATAAATTCTATTACTGAAAAGATATTTACATCCTTAATCAAAGAATAGTGGGGTAAATTATGTTAATAGAAAGAATTGGAACTTTATTCTATGTAGGGATCATGGATATAAATTTTACTATTGAAAGATATTATTCAAAATTCTATTTTGGGAAATTCTATATAAATTTTGATAGTACCAGTTAATAAAATTATTGCATTATACCATGAAATTGTAACATCCACTGTAAAACAGACAGTAAAAAATTTTAAAATAATTTTTTTTTATTTGAAATGAGACATTTGATGCAATCTTAATCCGAACATCCGAGTGTACTTTTTGTGGCAAATTTTACATTCAAAAGGTCGTTCACCAGTATGGATAGTCATGTGACTTTTTAAATGAACTTTTTGCGAGAAAGATTTTTGACAAATTCCACAAGCATATTCCTTTTTTTTGCTATGGATCAAAAAGTGTCTCAAAACATTACCTTTCTGGGGAGAATTATAGGTGCACATTTTACAGAAATATAAAAGAACACCATTTGAGTTGGCACTTGCGATACAATCAGCTTCAAAATCTACAAAATATATATAAAAAAAAAGACAAATTACACAGACTGCACTAATAAAATCATTCAATTTTTGAACTCAAAAGTTGTGGTAAAAATAACTCAGCAACATATAATAATTTACTTTTCTAAATTAATGTTGGAGAATAATTAATTGAATAACTATGCATTACGGATTGAGTCAAATAAACATTTCAAAATTTGAATATGCGATAATGAATTGCACTTCAAAACTTTGTATCAGTTTATTAACTTGATCTGCAATGTCTCAAGAAGTTATGAATGCAGGTATCACAGATTTTCACTTCATGTTCCTTTTGTTACATCTCGTATATAAAGTTTATAATGCAATTTTTTGCCACACTTTTTGTGATATGATTGCGCTACTATCAATTAAAGATGAGAATTTGGTGTACCTCAGATAAACAGAGATAAACAATGATCATAATTTGAAAGTCTAAATCAGTGCTGCTAAAGGTACAACAAGAATTGCATAGCAGAATTTGATGCACGAATCTATTAAAAAGAAGCACAATGTTCATTTCTGTTACTTCAACTTATAATCTTAATATTTAATACATTATCTTTAAAATATTACATTTACAATAAATGCAGCAATTTTACTTGTTTCACTTTAAAATTTTTAAATCAGAGTATTTACTTTGATATGTACAGTACATATGTTTAATTATTTTCTTTTTTTAAAAGAACATAATTTTCTTGCTCTTTTTATCAACTCAGATTTTTAAAATAAAACAGTTAGTTAGAGAGTAATACCTGGAGGATTATTTAGTAATAATTGAGTCTTAAATGCACATCTCTATGAATTTAATAATACCCACTGAAAAAATATGTTTCCAAATATATAAGCACATAACAAATATAGCATTAAGTGTACTTTTTTTTCATCACAGAAATATTAAATTTTTTTAAAAAAAATTGATTGATACAGTTGATATTGTGATTTATACTAGATGACAAAGCACAATTAGTTGTTTCACATTTAGATAAGTTTGTTATTCATTATTTTTATGTTCTAAGTGGAATCTTTTGTTTGTATATTATACTTCATTAGGCAATGCAAAACAAAGTTTACATGCATTACATATTTAAGTATGAGATGCTTGATGTTGAACAAGTTCAGATTGGTGGGAAAATTTCTCTTTGCAAGTTCTACATTCAAAATCATGTTTGAAATGAATTTTGTAATGTCTTTTCATATGTGCTTTCCGTCCGAAGGCTTTATTACAGACATTACACAAGTAGCTACGTCTTCCTGTGTGAACAATCATATGTTTATTCACATTCCCACGATACTGTGATGAATAGTTGCAAAATGAACAGCAATGAATTTTAACTCCAAATTGAAGAGAATCTTGAGAAATTGAAGAATGAAGCTGCAATCCTATATTGAATATAAAAAGAATACACTAATAAAAGGACAAATTTGTTTAATATGATGACTATGGAAAAATAGTTTATTTTTCCATAGTCATCATATTAAACAAATTTAAAGAAAGCAGTTTTTATAAAAATCACTCTTTCATTGATATTATCAAAATAGAATTTTTAATTAGCGAAATTTCTTCTTTTATAAATAATTATTATAAATATTACAGAATTGTTAAGTCAGTTTCCCACAAATTTATTCAAGGTAATAAACATCACAAAAATGCAATCAAAAGTAATCAATAAACTGAAAATATTAAAATATATTATAAAAAAGAAAATAGAGTAGAGCAAAATTAAAACTAATATTTCAAAAAAGGACTGAAAAGTCGATTGAAAAATCCCTCCATTACAAAAATATGTCTAAAAAGAGCACTTTTACATATGATTAGCATTTTAAAACTAAAATATGCAAATAAATTCAACAATAAATTTTAAAATTGTCTTTGTAATCAGGTAAGACAAAAAATATTTAAATAGTGTTTGTAAAAGGTAATGAGAAAAAAAATTACAGAATATCAAATTGATAAGCATTTTCTTTTTATTGTAAAATTAATTCAGAAATCTTAGATATAAATATTTTTTCATTTTTTACAAGAATCTGCCAG
The DNA here is from genome assembly GCA_026543865.1 of Argiope aurantia. NCBI lineage: Eukaryota > Metazoa > Arthropoda > Arachnida > Araneae > Araneidae > Argiope > Argiope aurantia. The sequence continues at coordinate 35,523 of JAPMOR010121393.1, read as the reverse complement.
GTTTTAAAATTTGTCAAGTTATAAATCTTAAATAATATTTATTATCTTCTTCCTGGCTGATATCAGAAAATATTTCTTATTACATATGTGAAATTCGAGAGTTTAAAGGAAAGGAATAAAAATATAATCAGTAAAAAAAAAAAAAAATCAGTTTAAAAAATATAACAATAATATCAGTGTGCTATGTGTTTTGATTGAAAATACTGTGATGATCAGTGGACAAAAAAGCACATACAATCAAATTTCCACAAACTACCATATTAATAAATTGCATTTAGTATGACTTGAATATGTGACAGCCATTAAAGTAACTCTCAGTTAAGCAGCTACACCAATGATATGATTAAATGAAAGTGAAGCAATACTTCAATGCCAAAGGACTATTAATGATTTTAAAACTTTATTGTCAGATACAAAAAGTCTGTCGAGAATTATATATCTGATGTATACCAGAAAGAGCATATATTTATTGAATGATTTTATATTATTTCTTATAGTATGTATATTTTAAATAAATGAAGTTACAATCTGTTGCAAAATGAATTTTTGGAAAATAAGCAATTCATTTTCAAAAATTCTTTAATACACTTTAGCTTTCTGTAAAGAATCGGTAATCTCTCTTTCACTAACTTCCATTTTTAAGAGATATTTTATTCAATGCATGGAACATTTCTTTACAAAGAAAAAAATAATTGTTGAATGAATTGCTCATTATTTTTAAAGGATTTCTATTTAAAGTGTCATCTGAAAGAGTTCCGTCATATTTATGTACTTCAAAAGTAAAAACATGCACATGGTTAATATGAAAATGAATTTTCCCAGAAAAAGAAGACAGACAATTTTCAAACATAATCATATTTATGCAAAAATGTATATTAAAGTTATTAAGCAATTAAAACATATAAGAAACAAAAAATTAAACAGGAGAAGCATAAAAAAATAAAAAATACCATAAGTTTGCTACAAAATTATCACATCATTTCTTATCTGTTTAAAATTTTCTTGATAAATGATACTATATTAACCAAAAATTCTTAATGTTTTTTTTAATATTATTAAACCTATAATAACTACAGAATTTTTGAAATTTACAGCTATTATTTAAGCAAGGAAGAATTTTATTACTTAAAATACATTTTAAAATACGTTAATGCGGTTGAACAGTTAAAAGTTATTTAAAGAGTATTTTATTAATATCAAATTCATTATTGATTTTGACATCAATAAAGAAGTAGATTGGTCTAATTCAATCTTTAATTTTATAATAAGTTAATAATAATATAATTAGGGAATGTAACAATTGATTTTTATAATGTTTTGAAAAGGCAAGTATATCTCAACATGTGAATCTGGAGTTTATAACTTAACAGTGTCCATTTATAAATCAATTGTTTATATTAATTCAATATAGAAATTTTAAAAATTTAAAGGACTTAGAAAAAATTCACATATACACTCAATTTATTTATTATAAAAAGAGATATTTCAAGCTGAAACCTTGAAATAAAGACAAAATTTACAATTAAGAATAACAAAAAAGAATCCATGACAACTGTTTCAAAACCACAAATAAAATACATTGAAATGACCAAATGTTATAATGATTTTATCAAAAGATTTCATTCTTTAGCAATATCTTCTAAAATCACACAAATTTTCTGAAACTTTTTCATACCTCAGATGATATTTTTAATCTTTCAGATGTCTACACAATAATAAATCATATTTGATAAATCTAAACATATAATATACTTAAATTTTCAGGAAATTAAATCTATGAAAAAAACTTCAACAATTCACTTCAAGTGGATTAACAAATGGGCTTTTAAGTGAGCTTTTTGTTTAAAGGATTTACTGCAAACTTTACACAGAAATGGTCGTTCACCAGTATGAATTAAAATATGCATCTTCATAGATCCTTTATGTGGAGTATAATAAGAACACACAGAACATGTATATGCAACACCTGTCTCGAGCTTAACTGCTTTAAAAAAATTTCCTTGATTTGGATCTAAAAAGAAAGAAGAAAAATAATAATAATAGATAAGATTAGTCAGCTACATAAACAAATTATGTATCAGAATAGCTTGTTTAGTAATTTATAGTATCAAAGCAACAATAATTTCTTTTCTAACTTTTGCAAAAACATAAACACAATTTCAAACTATTTAAGCACAACTTTTTAAAAATTAGCATAATATTTCCATTTTCAATCAGCTAAATTTTGTGTTTTATATAAGTCTGAAATTCTTTAAATATAATATTAAAGCATGCTATATTGATATAATGATGATGATTAAAACACATGATATTAAAATATAATAAAACACAAAGGAATAGAGCACAAATCCCAATTATATCTGAACATAAAAAAATAATAATACATTTTAGCAATATATATACAAAAAATGCAAGGCTCCTTTCAAATTTATTAAAGCAAAATATTTTCAAAATTTTTTTAAATTTGTATTTTTAAAAAAATTTTCATTTTAATACTTGTCAAAAATAATGATCAAAAATCCTGCATTACAGTAAATTTAAATAAAGCAAGATTGTATTGTTGGGACAAATTCTTATTATTATACCTTTTTCTTATCAGTTTCCAGTAAAATGATTCAAACGTCCAGTAGATTTATTTATATGGGTCAACATATGAGAATTCAAGTGAACTTTTTGTTTGAATGATTTTCTGCAAAATGTACACATAAATGGCCGTTCACCAGTGTGATTCAAAACATGTTTCTGCATTGTTGATTTATGTGAAGTTGAATATGAACAAAAGGAACACAAATAGAAAGTATAATTGCAATCCTTAATTTTAGAAAAGGTGACTTTTCCCAGGGAACCTATTACAGAAATATAAAAAGAATATTAAGAATTCTTCATGAGATATTTAAATCAGATGTAAATTACATGCAAACAAAATTTTGATTCATTTTGTCAGGGATGAAGTTAAATGCTTTTCAAACTATGAAGCAAGCATAATTTGAAAGCAATTATTGATTTCCTCATAAGTTATACATCAATAAGAATTTTAAAATAATTTTATATAATAAAATAAAACATTTAAAAGAAATACACAAGTAAAACTTAATCAATTGATAGAATTCCAATGACCTACAATTTTAGGTGCCATTCAGCCAAGTTATTAAAATTACATAGGCTCTATTACATTTCTGTCATTTAGAAGTGAAAATTAAATGAGTTTTAATAATATCACTGCTGTTCCAAAGAGCATAAAATTAAATTAATTATAGTCCACTATTGGCATCTTTGAAATTAGAATGTTTTTATTTTTAGTGATAGAGCTGATCTTAATTTTTCTAATGGTTCCAACTTAAATATTTCTGATGCTCTAATACTGTCTAGTTTTTATACTAAGGAATTATATAATGAATAATACCTGAACTATTAAGAGCATGAAAAAATTAAGCCAATATGAAATCCTGACACACTTTAAAGGGGAAAAAAAATAATGCAGTTGTAGACATAATGTATCTGGTAAATGTTAGAGATATATACTACACAAGGATGTTGTTAACATTTTACAGTATTTAAAAATAAAATATTACTGCAGTTAATGAGAATTGAAGGGGAAAGAGAAGAGATTGCCTTAAGTAACTAACAATGGAACGAATTATGAAAATGGATTCAATAAGTGAATTAAAATTAATTAAAAGCAGAAATTTCATTTTACAAAGTACACATTTTACAAGTCAGTTTCAATTTGAAATTTTTAATATAAATTTATAAAATTTGAAAATTTTACAAAGCAAAAGTAAATTTTTATAAAATAACAACAAAAACAATTAAAGATTAAATTATAGTAATTTTTATTAACCTACAAACTCATAGTGAGCACTTATATTCTAAACATTTTTTTTTTCATTATTTATTCCATTCCAAACAATTTCAAACACCAAAAGTAGCAATACATTACACTTCAATAACCTTTACTAACATTATTTTCAATGAGTAAAAAAAAAAATTATTTCATTTTTCTACATGAAATGAAAAGAAAAATCAATACCAAGCTAAACATCAGTACTAGCCAATCAATCAATCAATATAAATCAAAAATTAAGACATAGCAAATATATCCAAACTCGTACAATACAAATTTACTCGTGTATTACTTAATAAAAGAACTTTTCCTTAATTAATTTCCTTCCTTTGTAAACATGTTTAGTTTAAAAAGAAACAAATTAAATATCATTTTATAATAAAACACTTACATTTTTTAAGGAACAATTAAACTGAATTAAGGAATTTTTTTTCCTCTCAACTGAGATAAATGTAAATGTTAGTTAAGTTTCTGTAATATTCAATAAATTGCCTGAAATTGGTAAATTATATTCAAAAACCTGAATAGGGGGAGGATCGAAACTCGGTAAACCTGAAATATTAAAATTAAATTTAGGAAATATATTTTTAAGATCAACAATTTGCTAATATTTAATGCCAATAAACCAACACAAGAAAGTTACAAAAGGTTTACAGACAATTCCTTACATAATTTCTTGAATAAAAACCTCATAAAGCAAACATTAAGATAAAAAAAAGAACATTTTACAGACAAATGTGTAAGGGGCATTAGTATAAATGAAAATGTCCAAAAAATAATAAAAATTGTTACAGCTGAAAACTGCTGAAATAATTATTAGAAATTTTCACCGCAAGTTGAAAACTAATGTACTTCTCTTTTATTTTTTTTTTACAAAATCTAAAAAATATCAATGTGATTTTAGTGATGAAGAAAAATAATTGAATTAATTGCACACAGCAGCCATCATAAATTTTACAATACACAAATAAACTATTTCATAATATAGAATATTATGTTATCAGAATGTTATTAGAATCATAATTTCATATATTATCATAATATTCATATAGATAATGGGAGATTAAATTTTTATTCAATAAACAAGATAGTCCCCTCTCTTTTATTTTTGGTCTAAGAGCATTTATGATTATCATAAACACAAATTCTGTTTATTTTTGTTAATAAAAGCCCCAAATTGAAAACTGCACTTGTTAATTGTTTCTAAGAACAATACATATGAAAAGACAATGATATAAAACATAACATGAATTAGCATCCCATCTTTAAACAATGAATGATTCTCCAAATAGGATTAATTGAAATAAGATTTTTCAATTTTAATAAATATTTGGGCATCTAATATAAAAGAGAGAGACAGAGAAAAACTATAATTTTAGACATATTCTTATAACACCATATTTCACTTAACACCAAGATGATATCTAATGTCAAAACAAAACAAACAATGCATTATACATTACAGATAATTAAAAATGATTGAAAAGTATAAAAAATTGCAAAATTCTTCAATATTTCATCATTTATTTATCCCCCAAGTAAATTTGGGTAAAGCAGAAACTGCAATTTATGAAGCTGATGAGAAATTGTTACTAATCAATCTATATAAATTGTTCAAATATGCATTTTTAAATTTTTTTTTGTAAAAAATAGATATTACAATGACAATGTTATTTTCAAAATGCATAGAATTCATTCTTCCTTTTACACTAGGTATAAGTCCCATTGAAAACATAAAAAGTATATTTATATATGATAATTTCAAATGAACTTCAAATGTTAAGAACTAAACAGAATTTTTTTTTAATGCTTTATGCAAGAAAATAGTGGACTAAATGATAAAAACACACTTTCAGCACTTTAACAGAAATTAATTTCACTAATAGAAGTATTTATCTGGAAGTCTTATTTATATGAATAAGATGGTGCCTCAAAAAATTACTTCTGTCAGCAAATTTTTTGCCACATGTTTTGCATCCATATGGACGTTCTCCAGAGTGAATTCTGAAGTGAGTTTTTAAATGGGACGGTTGAATAAAAGACTTATAGCACACAGTACACAAATAAGGGCGTTCTCCAGTATGAGTTCTCAAGTGACTTTTAAGGTGTGTATTTGTCCAAGTCTTGTAAGGGCAGTGAGGGCATGAATGTGGTGGAGAGACATTTCCCCCAATGTTGGAAGGAAAGTTTTCTATTTGTGAGTAATCTAGAAAAAGAATATGTAGTTAAAGCACAATATTTAAAAATCTTGTTAATTCATACATATAATTATCATGTCAAAAGTATTATAGTCATGATGAAATAATCTTATAATTTTCAATAATTTTATTTAACATCACACACATGGATGTTCATCACCCACCACTTTCCTTTCATTATGAATATATCAGAAATTTCTTATAAACTGAAATTGTTATTTCCTGTACCTTAATGGTCAATTCGGGAGTGGGGGTGGGGAGAGAGTTAGAGCAGCAAAGAGTGGTTCATTTATTTAATGGAGATCAGATCTACCCTGCTTGTATGATTGTCTTTTAGATTCATTTTACAGAGAAAAATGCTGAGATATCTAGCGAGTGTTCCGATGGTCACAAAAAATGACAACACATTTAGTTGACAAAATTGCATCTCCACATGAAATATACACAATATATATATATATATACAGGGCATTCTTTTTATAAAGAAAATAATGAAAAATGGAGTAATAGTCCCATAACTTAAGGAAAAATGGTCATGTTTTATGTTAATGTCAAAAAATAGATAATGTGAGTGGAAGAATTAAGCAGATGATGAATTCAGAATAGCAAGGAGGTATATAATTTTGGGACATATTTTCCACATTTGGTTATACAAAATGTATACAGACATGATATTATTTATTATTTCATTTTTTATCCAATTTTTTAAATAATTATGAGAAAACATTTGGCATGCTAAGCAAATCCCTAAAGCGGATAGTCCGAACACAAGTAAATTTTCATTAACTAAAGTGTAGAAATTTTAAGTATTTAAATTTCAGCACTATAAGTAGAAAATATTATCAATTGTCTCTTTGAAATATACTGAATTAACAGAATTTTCATTTAAAAGGATTTTATTTCATTCAGTAAATAAATATTTAAATCATATTTAAATAAGTTCAAGAATGAAAATACACAATAAAAACTAGTTGGTGCCTATTTATAAAACATATATAGCTAATGCAGATCAATATCAGTAATATAATTTAAATAATCTTTCTTAATAATCACATTATTCCATTAAAAGAATAAAAATCTATAATCAGGTCAATTAACAGGTTTATGTTATTACTGAATGCTTTGATATAATTAATGGATAGTCATCATTTTTGATAATTGGAATAAAGTAGTAAAATTTACAGCAATTAAAATAAAAAATATACACCTTCAGTACTTAGAATCTATTAAGAAATAGATTTGTTACACTAATTTAAAATCTTTTACTTTCAATAAACAAAGCATTTTGATATTTTCATTCAGTTAAAATGTTTTTTTTACAAAAAATAATTAATATAGAAATTTATTCAATTGTAAGTAATTTATTTCAAAGAACATTCTTTTGGGAACGATGAAGAGAGATATTCAAATTTTATTTCCATAAAGTGAAGATGCACAGCAGTTTCCATCTGCTATGTTTTATTAAATGCATATTGAGAGTTTTGTAGGGCTTGAAATTTTTAGCACACATACAATATCTATATTTGGACATATGAGCAAACTGAATGCCACTCCATACGTTCATTTTGGAGAGACACATTTATACTCTGGTGGGTGGGTGAGGAAGGACAATGGTTAAAAATTCTATCTTTAGAAAAGAAGTAATATGCTTGGTTACCTGAAATATAAATTAAAAAATTTTGTATTTCAGGTTAATGTTTTTTATACAGCATTCAAAGACACAAACAATAAGAAAAAAAAATTACATTTATATTTTTATCTACCCACCGTTAACATGTGAAATTCTCCAGAAATAAATTTAATAGAAACAATTTTTACAATTTTTTTATTTTTATTTTTAACAATTTTTGTTATTAGCGCAGCTAAAAATTACTTTTTTTTATTTTGATTGTTTTTTTAATTGATTTTTACAATTTAATTATTGCAATTTATTATCATAAACTCTACAGAATCTTGAAATCAAATTTTTCTCACATTCAAGTAGTGTTACTAACATGGAATTAAAATTAATATATTAACTGATCATGAAATGAGAAGTAAACAGAAAACCTTAAATTGGTTATTTCTATCAAAATCATACAAATATGCAAAATTTTCTAAAACATCAAAAAATGAGCAAAAATGTAATATATTTAGATAAAAAATAATTTTTTAGAATATGGTACAAGCCAAGTTGAATAAAAATGTGTTAAAAGATACAACTTTCATATATGTCATGAGAATTCTAATTTATTCTACGAAATTTTAAATGCAAGTTTTGAAAAATTTATTATTAAATGAAACAGAAATAGAAAATAAATTCTGAGTATTGATAATAAAATATAGCAAAAGAATACTCAAATAATATTCAATGTCTGAGGGAGGATAATATACTTTATATATGATTAATCATGATTTCCTTATAAAATTAAATTACCCGAATTATATTTAAAAAGTTTTTACTATAATCATTAAGTTTCACATTAAGATACAATTTTAGAGTATGATACATGTACAGAACATTATTTTATCTAGATATTTATCTATGGGAAAATTCAAATAGTATTGAGATATAGGGTCATTTCCCATAGGAATATATGTTTGGAAATGTAAATATTAAATTCATTGTTCGATAAAATTTACAAAAATCAAATATTTTATTGAGGCTTCTATTAAAAGTTTGTTCAGATTCTGCTGTCTCAAGTAATCCATAATGGTGCAATCCTTTTGTGTGTTACTTCTTCATCAATTAACAACATATAAAAAGGAAACATTAGGTTAATCATCCTTAATCAAACAAAAAGTATCATCTTTAGGTAACTGCAATTGTTGAACCCAGATAGATGGAATTTTAGGTTTAAAAAAATCATTATCATTCAGAGTAATATCATCTTCTTCTACCAAAATTTTTAGTATTATGAACAAAGATTTGAAAAAAATCGCAGAGATTGTTTTGATAGAAACTATAGTACTTTTATTCAGCATAGTAATTTGTAAAAAGTTGTTAAAAGAAATTCTTGTTATAAATAGGAAGATAGTAAAAAATTGTTACCCATAATGGATTAGCTAATGCAATCAAATGAGCTACAGACAAGATCAATCAATCAAATTAAAATGTTGTCATACTTCAATGCTTAAAGAAGTTCAAAATTGTTTTTTCTTATTAATTAAATTTATTTTAAATCCTTTCATAAGACAAGAGAAAAGCATTTATACATTTTACAATTATTTAAACAATGATATTAATGAAATTATAATTTTCAGACATGCAACAATTATTTATTTAATTTAAAAATTACTATTTTAAAATATAAATTCAAATATTTATTTTTACTTATTTAAAAATATATGGATTAGGCATTCCAGTTGGAATCCCAACTGATTTCACCTTTATTAAAATTAACTTGAATACACAAACAGAAAAAAATATTTAAAAACTTTATAAAATAGTAATTAAGCAATAGATATGGTAATTATGAAGGGGGGAAAATAAAAATGGAAGTAGTATGAAACAATTCAGCACATAGCATGAAATTCTAAGACTTAAGAAGACATTTGTGGATGAAAATCACTATATTCCATGCATTTCTGAAACTGTGTAGAGAAAAAGAAAAAGAGATGAAGAAAATGAAGGGTTTTTTTTTTTTTTTTTGTACACATTTCATAATCTTGCACAGCATTCCTTCAGAAATCTTTGAAAATAACAAATTTAAATTTTAAAAACTATACAAACAATGAAATGTGAGCCCACAGAAGTAATTTAGGAATTTTAGACAATTCAGATAATTATTAAAAACCAGAAAAATAAATATAAACAAATAGTTATGTCATTTAAACATAAAAATATGTTACAAAGTAACAAATGCTTCTATAGGTGGAAATAGAATTGTACAAAAGTTATTGATCTTTTGAGAAATACATTATTTTTTATAGTTTTCTTTCAATTATTTCCATCGATCTCTTATAACTGATTAAAAAAAATGAATGAAACAACAAAACTTTCTAAAACAATTTTATTCTCAAACAGGAAATGTTACTTTTTCTTTAATATGAACTAGTTGATGTGTAAATAAATGCGAACGTTGAGTGAATTTTTTACCACATATTTCACAACCATATGGGCGTTCACCAGAATGGATTCGCAGATGAGTTTTTAAATGTGCCTTTTGGGAGAAAGACTTTTGACAGACATCACAAACATGATGACGTTCTCCACTATGAACTAATAAATGAGTTTTTAAATTGGATTTGTTTCTGGTTGTGTAGGGACAAAAAGGGCACTCAAGGATATGAAAACCACTTTTAACATTTTTTATGAGAGAAAATCGATTTTCAGCACCTAAGAGAAGAAATTTATTTAGTAAAATGAAATCATGACTTAAATACAAGGACATGAATTACTAAATAAATACATATAACAAATATAAATAAATTTAATAAATAGTTTTTAATTTCTTAGTTGTTAAATTCAATTCCAAATGCCCACATATATGGAATCAAAATGTTATTAAATTAATTAAATAAATAACAAAATTATAAAGTAAATATTGTTGTAAGTAATACATAAATCTACAAAATTCCAGCATAAAATTCCAATTCCTCCTCCAAGTCAAAAAATAAGTAAAAAAGGTGGTGACAAAATCCAATCCTTACATGCATGAAACTAGTCAAATAAAAAAAGTGAATAAATCAATATTCAAGCTTTTAGAAGTTTATAAATATGTTAATAACACTTTCATTACATCATATTTAAACAGATTATTGCTCAAATGATTATGCTAATGAAAGAAACTGTCAAATCAGATACGTAATAAAAGGATTAAAAAGATATATATATAATTCCAAATCAATTTTGAGCATTAAAGAACCAAAAATTATATATATGCAGATATATACTGGAGAAAGATAAAAATTAAATGATTTTTGCACTTTAAGTTCGGTACATTTTTAAAAACAAATTTTAAAGGCAAGCAAATATTAAACAAATAGAATTTATTAAATTCCATATAAAAATGAACCAGAAAGTTTGCCACAAAATAATCAATAAGTGACTCTGACCAGTTCATTAGGTCAATAAAGAAGAATATTAAGAGTACATATAATTTTTTTAAATAAGTCAACACTGTACAATAATTTCAGTAAATGAATTTATAGGTCATAGGAAAACATGTTATACTAAAAATAAATGAAAACAATAAACACATATTCAATAATTAATGAAACTAATCTATCATTTTTTATGAATTGCAGATCATAAAAACATAATACTTTAAAAAATGAATTGTAGCTAAAATTACAAAAATTACAAAAAGGATTATAATAGCTCATAAAAGAATTTAAAAAGAACAAGTAAACTCTTTTCAATGAGCCAAAGAACTTCCCAATGCATTCTGCAGAAGCTAAAAAATTATAAAAGAATTAAAATATAATATTGTACATTTTATTACTAAAAAACTAACAGCAGTTCAAAATTATTTATTCATTAAATAATGGAATTTTTTTTTCTTTATAACAATTTTAAGCACACAATAATTAGCTTTAAAAATATCAATTCATATATAAGAAAGTAGCAAAAATGGAAACTCAAATTCTAAAAAAATATTAGTAAAATATACATTTTTTAAAAAACTCATTAGTTCAAACTACTGAAATTTAAGGTGGATAATGAACTATTACCTTCATTATTTGTTTCAAAAAAGCCAGGTGTTGGTCTAAAAAAATGTAAGAAATTTTATTTAGATATTACCATGATAAATCTTCACTTCTTTGTGAATATAGCACCTTAAGTAACAACACCTTAAGTAAGCACCTTAAACAAAATTATAACCATCAAAATTAGCATTTACCAACATGATGAAATACCATTTTTTTAACAGCCATAACTAATTTTATTTGAATTGGCAAGTTTTTAGATATCACTTTATTAACATTACCATAACATAAAATAATAATTAAAAATAATAATACCATAGTTATAACATTTAGCCAATTTGTTATTCAACAACCCATTTTAACCACAGTTGATTTGGTTTTTTTAAAATCATTAATAAATAATATTATATAAATATTGTAGCTTTTAAAACATTAGAGAAAATTTTTTTGTTCAGCCTCAAAATCGCATGAACAAGTGAAAGTCAATATATAATTAGAATTGTATCAAGCTATAAGATATTAGAATGCAATGGTAGAAAATGACAATCTTTCAGTAATTTTTTTGTGAATGTTTTTATGCTAAATAGTTTTGTTCATGATTAAATTTTGTCTTTTCAATTATGTTCCACAGCCAGAGAGCATCCCAGTTTTAATTTCAGGAGTTGATTTAATTTTAACTTTTCAATTATTTTCCCCTAGCAGAGAGCACCCCAAAAGTAAGAATGAGAAACTTTCAGTATGGTGATTAGTTCTCTCTTCCCTGGTGGTTAAGAATTAGCTATTACTATATCAATAACAGGATATATCTTCTATGGTACAGGCTGTTCCATAGTTGGTGATGGCTATAAGATCTCAATTTTAGTTCCCATTAGAAAACAATGATAATGGTAATTTAATTCAAAATGGATAGTATGGCAATAAAGGGAGATCTCTTTTGCAGTTTCCAACGACATAATTTCAGTTTTAAGCATCAAATAATATAATGGATGTAGAAAAAGATAGGATGAAAATCATGAAGTAACCCCCAAAAAAATCTTGAAGATGAAACTACATTTTAAAATGTGATACATACAAAAATTTAAATGACAGTCAAGTGAAAATTAATGAAATTCAATTCCGAATCTGAATAAGAAAATAAAAGTAAACTGTTACAATTTATTAGCAAATATGTTTCAAATACAACAAAAATTAATAAAAATATCAAAATATTCAACTGACTAAAGCACTGTCATTCCCAAAATAAAAATATATACCTCTAAGACACTTTTGCCCATTATATTTTATTAACTATAGTACATGAAAACTCAATTTAAAAATATTTTCTTATATATTTAAAAGAAAAGGTATACATTTGATCAGAGTTAAGTTTTAAGCTCCAGTTATTAATACTTAATATAATGGAACTATACTTAGTAATATACCGAAGTCAGGCCATAAGTGGATCAATGAAAATCAAGTAAATCATAATCAAATTCAATTTGTATAAACAAGGGAAAATTTAATCAAACAGAAGAAATAATTCAGAAAATTGTTTCTTAGATGAGAGGCATTAAAGTATCACATCATTATAAATATAATTTAATCTCGGCAGTTTGCATTTTATTTATAAAAGATTTTTTACTATATATATATTATTAATTAGGCAAATTATTTTTTTAATTCTAATTTCGAGCCAAAAAATACCAATGACATCTTCCAATTCATTCTCACTTCTGGTGTGAAACCTGCATTTCAAGTAAAAACATCATCTTGAAATAAATAATATTATATCTTCAGCTGTAGCATGTTCATAATATCATTCAGTCACTTCAATTTTGTTACAACTTGTAAATAACAGAACTTGTACAATGTTGCCTATGAGGACGAGTGTCAGCAAAATCTATCTCTACTAACAATAATGATGAATGTGTGTATTTGCACTCAACAGGTCTCATTGTTTAATCTAGAGATACCAAACTTGGAACATATAAACTTTGAAGAGTGATATATGCACTACAAAATTATTTTTCTTTAAATATTAATTTTAATTTTATTTAAATAATAAATGCATTACTATTAAATAATACTTCTCCTTCCTAAAATGTAATTAGATATATTGCATTAAGCTATAGATAGAAAATTTAAAAAATGCTTAGCATAATGAACAGAACACTGTACGGGTTTCTACAATTTAAAATGTATGGAAGTGTAAATGCACTATAGCGAATAAAATAATGAGTAATATGTCAATCAAAATTTGGAGTTTTAAAACATTTTACTGGTGAAACCATTCAGGCAAGGTTTTACAAAATATTTAATTGAAATTTTTAGAAACCATTAATTCCTTCAAAATAAATGGTTTCTAAAAGCAGCCAATACCACAGTAACATAAAATAAAACTATGAAGAAGATGTAAAAAATTTAGTATTAATTTTATACATTTATTTTAATTCATGACAATGTTACTACTAAGAGCACTAACTATAAAAATCAAAAAAAAAAAAAAAACCCAGAAAATTTTGATATTCTAAAACGAGAGGGACAGAGACAATGAAATTAAAGAAAGTATGGTAGTAAAATTAAATTGTAAATTGCACTGTTAAAATTAAGTTATGTACAAAAAGCTAAATGATTCTTACACAGCATTGCCCATGTCTGATAAATATCAATAAAATTAAAACCACAATAAATAAAATAAAACCCTGGAATAAAACAAAAAAAATTATACAATTCACATGAATCTGGAGGACTACAAATGATAAAAAAAATCAAAATAATTATAACTAAAATAAATAATAAAATAAAAACATACTAAAACCAAAATTATAAAAATATATTTTTATGATTCTTGGTTTGCTAATTTGGTAACTATGCCCAAATCAGTGAAGAAGAAAATGTCTCCCAGAAGATCAGAGGGGAAAAAAAAAATCTGAATTCATCAAAAAAATAATTAATTAAAAAACCACCATGAATAAAAAAAGTTTAATCTATCTTATTTTAAATTACAGACATAATCTCAAAATATTTGAAAAAGGTAATGAAATTAGAATGTCAGATGCAGAAATTTTAATTTCAACCCTTAAAGTCTTTCAGCAAAGTGCTTATTCCCATTTCATAATTTCTCAAAATTCTGTAAATTAAGTCAGAAGTACAAAGCAAATTTCTTTAGAATGACAATTCTTTAAAATATTCCACAATGCAGAGATTCTTCAGCTATCATCAAAAATAAAACTATGGACAAATTTGTTCAAAGAATCATCCAAAATAACACAAAACATTAAATTAAAAAAATTTATATAGTTAATTTTCAAATTTGGGTTTGAGGTACCTTGAGTCACTGTTGTGACTACCTGTGTGCAAAATTTCATGACTGTATATGAGACAAAATTGTTTGGACACTGTAGATACATACACTTCCTATTGCAATAAGGAATATAATTTTCATACATATTCATACAAAAATAAGACATATTACAGAAAGAAAAATAAGAATATTTAAAAAATGCAGTTCTTTGATATCAACAGCTTCATAAAATCTAACAAATTTATCTGACTATTCAGCAATTATTTTTCACTTAAAATTTCTTCATAGTAATAAATTTTTTTATTATTTTTCTTATACTTGTAAAATGTTTTTCATTGGTCTATAGTTTTTGACATGTATAACTGTTTTTTCAGTTCAGTTCATCTGTCAAGCTTTTCTTTTTTGTTCAATTTAAATCTGTATCCAAGTGCCAGCATCACAACTATCTACAAGCTCATTTATTTTTAATTCCTTGGTATGCCAGTCTGTCATCTGATGGACATTATTAATATCAACTTCCAAATCTAATAGCCAGACACAATTAATAACTTCTTCTTGAGGGGTGACTTGAGTTGGTACATTAGTCTTTATTTTCAAATTACATTCTTGCAGCATATATTAAAATGATAAATTTTAAAAGAGAAAAAGAATAGAAACTTCAAAACTACAAGCTCATATAATTAAATATTATTATATTTAATGTGAAATTTATTAATTTTATTAAACTCTATAAGCTTGAAATTCACAGAAAACAACAGTACTTTATTCTCCTATGATTTAGATACTCATAATTTTTTACTTCTTGTCATTCTAGATTGCCATTGTTAGGTTATCATCCACAATTTCGTCAAAAATTATAATTAATTATGTATTAGCATATGTCGTCGAAGGTTAGCTTTTTGGATGAAAGTTTTGCCACAGACTGAACAGGAATAGGGCCGTTCTCCAGTATGAAGTCTCAAATGATTCTTCAGAGTAGTTTTGTATGGTGTACTGTAAGAACAGTAAGAGCAGTGATGAAATGATACACCCATTTCATTGGTAAGGTGAAATGTGCTTCTAATTTTTGGATCTAAAAATGGGAAAATAGAAAATTAATAAAATATGATTATGAGCTTAGTTGAAATTTAGTGAAAAAAATGAAATGACAATCAATCTTTAAAAAAATAAAACTGAGCAAAAAAATTAGGAGAATATATAGATTATACATTTGGGAAAAGATGCCACAATAATAATTTACAGATGAAGTATTTGAAATTTGTCTATTTCTCATAAAATAAAAGATTCTTGTTTTTTTTGCAAGACAGTAGAAAATAATAAAACTGAAATTGAGAATATAATATTTTGTCTCAAAGATGTATACATAATTTAAAGTCCTTCGAGCAAAATTTAAATATCCACTAAAATTCTTTTTAGAGACATTTCAGAAAAAAATTATTTAATTCTTTTCAGGGCGTTAAAAAAAATCTTTATATTTAAAAATTTTTGTATTATACAAGAAATTTTATAGTTTTCAAATAAAATATTTTAACATGAAATGCGACTATTATCATTCAATGGGGGGGGGGGGTAATTTTGAATTAAAAAAATTTTTGCTAAAAGATATATATCTGGTTTATCTGTGGATCTTATGTATAAACACATGATCCGAGATTAATCCCATATTCAACTATGGTTTTATAAAATTGGAAAGCATCTTATGATAGTAAAAACTAAGGAATTGCCATAACAAGG
Source organism: Argiope aurantia (assembly GCA_026543865.1). NCBI lineage: Eukaryota > Metazoa > Arthropoda > Arachnida > Araneae > Araneidae > Argiope > Argiope aurantia. The sequence continues at coordinate 18,833 of JAPMOR010121393.1, read as the reverse complement.
ATTCAAATATTTTATATTACAGCCACAACACAACTTCATAATCAGCATATGATACCAAGCATTTATAGTACAGAGAAATAATACATCACTTCTAGATATGATCTTAATAATACAACATTCTGATAAAAAAATTCATATTCTCAATAAAATTTAATTTAAATTTCTGATTTATAACTGTGCAATAGAATCAAAATATTAAAAATCAAAGTTGACAAATAAAAAAAATTAATTAATAATAGAAAAAAGATTGTTTACAAGCTTTATTAAAGTATTTTATATTTACTTTTAGAGAAGTACAAGCATTTTCTGTGATAAAGAGCTACTTTCTAATAAAGTAAAAACAATGAATTATTTTTTAAAACAAATTATACATTACAGACAAGCATATCCATATAAAAAAGTCAAACAAAAAATTAAGCAGAGATATTCTTTAATTTTTTTGTACTTCCCATTTACACTATTTAATAAACCAAGTTTTATAATGGGTTGCATAATATAACAGTTATTTTTCATTTTTTTTAAATATTTGAATATTATAAAAAAATTTAGATTTATTCTCATAAGGCACTGATTAAAAAAAATAAATTTGAGTTTTTATAATGCATATGTTATTAGCCTCATATATTAAGCCCCTATGTGAATTTGCAAAGTTTTTATCACATATTGTTAGCAATCAGCACTTAAAATAAAATCATGATAGTCAAGTTCTGCTGATAATATCTGTTAAATAAGATTTCAAGAACTACAGAAATGAGTGGTAGTAAGAATTAAAGCCTAATTAATTATTCATTTCAACAACAAAATAAATCAAAATAAGTTAAATTGTTTTCCTAAAAGAAATCAATGTAAAAAAATATTAGAAAATAATGTGATTATTATAGCAAACCATAAAAATAAATTTTCCTGTCATATTTTATCAACTGTAATTATTATAAAAATTATGAAATTTAAATTTGCTACTTTTTAAAATGTGAGAAGAATTTCGAATTATGTAGAAAATTAAAAATATTAACTAAAACTGATGAGATTTAATTCTGATTCAATACATTTGCAATCTAGCTATACAGCATACATATTCATCAGGATCATTAAAATACAGAAATAATGAGTACATGGTTTAGAAATGTTATTACACAAGGCAAGAATCTTTTTTTGTCAAGATTTTGCATTCATTCTAATTAGTATGAATATTATTTCAAATGTATTTGAATACTCATTCTCGATAGTGTATTGTCATATGTTTTTGAAGAGTAGATTTCTGAACAAACGTTTTGCCACAGGTAGAGCAGGAATAAGGGCGTTCTCCTGTATGAAGTCTCAAATGGTTTCTCAGTGTGGTTTTGTATGGTGTACTGTAAGAGCAATAAGAGCACAGATGACATGGTACTTCATTAGTAAGAATTGATACATTCCTATAATATGAATCTAAAGAAGGGGAAATAAAAACAATTGAAAAACACAATGGTAAAAAGTTCATTATATGATAATAAAATAGAAAATTTGTTATAATATTATGTGTATAATATAATCTATTTATGCATCTAGAGAAAAAAATGCTAACAAAAATAATTCTCAATAAAATAAAATAAAAACTATTAACATTATTATTATATGAAGAATGTGAATTACACAATATAATTTCATTGCTTAAAAAATATGCTGAGAATTTTTAAAAAGTTAGTTAATTTCAAAGCATAGCGATAGGAATTTAAACTTTTATTTGATAAGATTTTACAAAATATTTTCATTTTATTTAAAAAAAACAATGTGTTTTCCAAGAACACATGTTTAAAGCACTCATTTCCTCAAAAAAAAAAAAAAAAAGTAACAATACATAGATGATTTTTTTTCTTTGTCAGTTTTAAACATTGCACTCAGAATAATAGTTTTATAAATTAAGCTTAATTTAGTATACAGTATTATTATACTTTTTTGAAGTGATGGATTACAAAATAAAAATCAAAGAACAATTTTATTTTTTATTTACTTTGGTTTGCTTAGACTTTTAATTTTTTGATATATGGCCAAGACATAAGATTTGACTAATCATAGATATTAAAAGATTATTTAGTCTCTAACAAAATATTTCATTTTAATTAGAAGATTAAATATCTTTCTAGAATTTAAAATTAGAAAATAAACATGTCTATAAATACTCATGCAGACATGGGAAGTGAGAAATTTTTAAATATTTCTGGAAGAACAAAATTTTAAAGCAAAAACAATCAATATTCTAAAACTGATTTATTCATTACTGTAACATTTCCTAAAAAAATAATAGTTAAATTAGTTACCTGATATCAATTAAAAAATTGAGTCGGAAGAACATTACAAATTCTAGTAATAATTCATACTTTCATAAATTACTACCAGATGAGGATTCAAAGGACAGTTGTGATATATCAGGAAATAATTTTATTGTGGTTAGAAAAACAAAATTTACAAATTTTTTTTCAAAGATGCTTACAATTCAAATCTTTAAGTAAAGCATTTACATAAATTTCTGCAAAATATTACTTTTACATGAAAGCCTCTTTCTATTGTAAGCATTTATTAAAATCAAAATTATGCAACACAAACAGTTTAAAGAAACAAATCTAGTTCAAAAGATAATATAATTGTGTACTAATGAATTGCATACATATTTATTTAGTTACACAAATTACTATTGAACTTATATATATATATTATATGTATATATTATATATATATATATATTCATTGTAACCTATGCCTTAACTGCCAAGAATATTTTTAAATGCACACCTTTAAAAAAATATTTCTGTCTTATCTATGCATCTACTGCTTTGAAATGCAATAAACAAAATATTATATGGGCTTTACAACAAGGAAAAGTGATACTGCTATGAAGATGGCAAAAAAAAAAAAAAAAGTGAATCACATAGGATTAGATCCTATTAGGGAACAAATCATGCAAAATTCCTTTGGCAGTTAAGATGTAAAAATGAATTCATCTAATAAAATATATAACAAAGAATATTTTGTCACAGTAAATTCTTTTAACATCCATCAAACAAGAGAAAATTAACATCTAAATACCTTTAAAAAGTTTAAAATAAACTATGGTAACAAAAAACAACATATTTTCTCATTGGTAAAATATCACATGCATATTCTAACATATGACAATTTAAGAAATAATAGAGGTTGGCAGCATGATATATTTTACATCAGAGAATTATTTCTAAAAATAAAATTTTGCAAACATGCATGCATTTTTTTTTTTTTTTTGCAAACAATTTGCATTATTATTTAATATAGATGGCACAATAATTCTTAAATGCGTTTAAAACATTTTAACAACAGTGGTAACTAAAAATTATAAAATAAAAATCCCAATTTCATTTATCTCTATACTTTAAAAGAAAACTGAATATTCCTTTATATAAAACCTAAAAATATTTATTTGAATCACAAAAATTAAATATTTTTTCAAAATCTTTAAATACATATTTAATATAAATAAAAAAAAAATATCTGAAAATTACAGAAAATTTGTCAGTATTTCAAAAAAAATTTGCATAATATAATCTTTATCTAAGGAATCATCTTAAATCATAATATCTGTTTACATACTGAAATAATTATACAAGGAACATGATGAAAAAATTTCTGATTTAAAGCTATTCTCTTATCTCTTTATGCCAACTTATTTTCCAACTGAAAATGCTTTATTGTTTTTCTTGGGATATAGAAAAGCACAAGGACTTTGCATTTGAAAATAAAATGCACTCAAATCTACTGAAAATATAGCAAAAGAATATGAGGTAATTAATCTTGAAATACATATACATGTTTACATATATGTTAACATTTTAGAAGTTCCATATCTGAATAGAAAAAAAAAAACTTTTGAAATTTGGAAACTTCAATTTATTTCAGCACTGGAGACATTTATGTACAAGAAGCGGTGATAAAATTGACATCTCTTTACATTGTGATACAAGTGTAAAAAAGACCCTTCAGTGGTTTTTACTTTGAGATTTTGATAGGTATTTCTTTGATACGTGTAGTCTTAGGAAAGTATCTTTAAAAGAATATTGTAAGCAATAGGGATTTTCATTCCTTCGCTCGGAGCGTGACAAAAGCTTAGACGGTTTTATGGAGTGCATGCAGAAATTAATTAAATAAATAAATAAATAAGGGGGAAACTGTGATCCAATTCCAATGTGGGAAGTAAGAGAACAATTTAGAATGAAATTATTATAGGCTAAATTAAAATAAAAATTAGGAAATTAATAAGAATTCAAATTAGATTAAGAAATATTATTGCATATAAATATAACACATAAGAGAATCTTAAAAATCATTTAACACCAATATGAAAATAATATAATCACTTTCTTCTAAAAAATTTGAAAAATATATTTTGAATTTAAAAAAAAAACAAAAACAGATTAGACATGTAAACTAAGTTAAAATATACAATATTGATTTTTGGACATCTCTAGACAAAATAATTCTGAAATAACCAGTTTGCAATAGTAAAATTTAGAGTTATTTCAAAATACTATTCATAAACATATGTATTCTAAAATCATAATATTACAAGTTACGCAAGATATTTATTCTTTAAAAAAAAATGCACAATCCATATTTTTAAACATTTTAACAGCAAAAATTTAACTTATAATACAGAATAACATGTAATAATAATGTATAATACTAAACAATATTGTGCAACATGTTGTGGTGTTTGGATAACAATAAAATTTAAAGAATTTTTGTTATAAGAAAATATAAACATGAATGTAATAATTTTAGAAATTTAAAGCAACCAAAATTAATTTAATGTTTGGTATCAGTTGCTTTACTTAAACTGAGGAAGGAAGAATAACAATTCAAAATAACTAAACCATGATAATTTGCAATAACAAATATCTATATTTTCTAGCCACTTTGAGTATACAAATACTGGTGAAGAACCATAAGACCATCTGATGCAATTATTAAAATTAAAAATATATGCATATTTGATGGTTACTTAAATTCAATATTATAGAACTGAATATATATTACTTCAATATATATTACTAAACAGAATTTTATTTATATAAAAGGCATTTTATGCTTTTTTTCTCTCTTTTTCAACAAAATATATGAAATAAAAAGGAACAATATGAAAATGAAATTAGCTTTGTTATAAACTAGAAAAATCTTTTTTTAAAGAAAAGAAAATTTATATGAAAAATGTTTATAGCCTAAATATATATACAATCAAAATGCCAAAATTTGTGAGAGTCCTTTATTGACATAATGAGCAAATTTATTAGGAAAGTAAATGTTATAAAAAAAATCTGTACCTCACAGAATTTACAAAAATTTAATTAGCAACAAGCAGAAATTCTTAATAGGCACTCCATTATAGCTAATTTTAATTATTTGTTATTTTAACTCATAAAGGTGTACTTTTTAAAAGTAAATATTACATTTTTCAAAACTTTTGATAAAAAAGTATTGAAACAATCATAATACATTTTAATCACTTAATTTAAGTGATTAAAAAATTGAATATCATAAATCTAAATCACTTTGATTTAAACGCATGATATTCATTTCATTTTAAGGATTACAAATATCATATAGTTTTCTATATAGAGATAAAGAATTTTTACAATAAAATTAATTTTAGTCCAGATACGTTTCATTTTTGCTGAATTCAAACAAATACACAGATCCCAGCCAATTTAAGATATTGTGTATTTACAAGTATACATACTTTTAAGGAAAGCACATTGGCTGTTTTTTTAATAAAATCTAAAATCTTCTCTTAAGGAAAAAGTAATTACTATTATAGCATAAGTATATATATATATATATACGTGTGTGTGTATGTGTGTAAACTTATTTTGGTTGAAGAAGACATAGAAGAGACTTTGTATTTTTAATTTTCTTTTATTATCTCCCGGGAGACAGGCACGATTTATTTACAAGAACATGCAGTATGGCACAAAAGCAGACGTAAAGAAGAGAGGGCGAAACAAATAATCACTAGTCTTATATAACATGGGATTTCCGGCCATAGGGCGATTGAATACACGTTTTGACCTTTGGCAAGGGCACCAAACAGATCATTTTCACTTGATACGTAGAATTGATTGTGCAGTAATTTTTACACAGCTTCATACGTGAAATGGTATCAGGAAACAAGAGAACACTTTAGAATGACCCTGACATGGGCCGAATTAGGCAAAAATTTTACGAAATTAATTAAGATTAAAATATCATTACATATATATATATATATATATATATATATGTAATGAATGACACCTCAAATTAATTAACAAGTAGAAGTCACTGAGTACATTATCATAGTAAAATATGCAAAATAGTAAGATATGTAAAGTAGTAAAATATGCAATATATTTCTACAACATTGAAATGGAAATAATATATGGAAATAATCATCTGTCATATTTAATATAAAAAATTATTTAACCCCTTAAGTCTTAGATCTACAGAGTTTATGAACAAACTATCCTGGGAGCATGTGTATTTAAAAAAAAAATCCTCTGTAGTTTAGAACTAGCAATAAAACATGCCTACTATTCTGGAATACAATGAATTGATTTTGAATAGGAGTTTATATAAAGCATGTTCATATCTTTAATTAGGAAGAATGAAATTACACTAATAATGACAGTAAAATTCTATAGTTAACACTCAGTATATCTGAGATCACCCCCTCCTTACCAAGACCAACTGTATATTCACATTGCAAGGGGTGTAAAAAAAAACTTTTAAATTAAAAAAAATATTTAATGAATATCTCTAACAGCAAGTTAAATCAACATTTTCTGTCATTTTCACAATATGATGTACTAAAATCTTATCACTGATCATATGAAGATATAACCTCTATAATTATAACATCTAGCAAGTAGTATGTCTCAATATGAAAATATTTTCATGCTTTAAATTCTAAAATTTAAATACTCTAAGATACTACATTAGTATGCAAAATGGGGAGATAATACACAGTAATTGAGTATTTAATTTCATGGAATTCTATAACTAAAATAAGTAAATATATATATTACATAATTAACTATCAGTAATTCAATTGCTAATAGTTTCTATGTATTGGCAATTTGTATTACCAACAGAAGACTACAAAAATACTTTCTATTTCATCGAATTTTAAAGACTTTGTTTCAAGTGAGATCTTTGATGACTTGTTAAAGCAGTTTGTTGTGTAAACTTTTTTTTACAAATACTGCACTCATAGGGTCGTTCTCCAGAATGAATTCGCATGTGTGTTTTCAGATTACCTTTCAAGCTAAAAGATTTTTTGCAAATATTACAAAGATACTTTCTTTCACCAGTATGGACTAACATATGAGTTTTTAAATTGCCTTTATAGGCTGTTGAATAGGAACAGAAATCACAAAAGCTGAGCAAACTATTGTCTGTTGAATGCAATGACGAAAGTGAAAGGTCTTCTGACAAACCTAAAGAAATAAAAAAGAAATAAAAAATTTAGTGATAGATATTTCTTACATATTACAGTTTCTACACCACATAAAAGTAAGAAATAAAATTTTTTGGAATTTTTAAAATTTGCTAAGTGGTTAAATTTTCTTTCGAAAGCAATTAATTCAAGATTATATGTGTATTTTTTTAATTTTAAAATTTGATTAAATACCAAAAAGTGCTGTCTATGTGTCTTAAAAACTAATTTTTCATACATAAAGCTATTTATTTGAAATATATAAGCACTTAGAAAACTAAAAATTATTCAGATTTTGTATAGCATTTTAAAATGGACAAATACCTTTTTCAATCTACTTCATTAATTAAAATAAAATAATTTTACAACTAAGAATTAAAAAAAGATTTTCAACAATATTTTAGTAGTAGAAGCTATCTTAATGAATTTTCTTATTTAGGTTGAATTACTTTAAAAAACGGTTTATAAAATCAGTTGAGAGAGTATGTAAAGATTTATTATTATCATTTACATTTATTTGAAAATTTCAGACAGACAGTATAGAAAAGAAAAGGAGTTTTGCAATTAAACTGTTCATGCAAAATTCATACATATTACTCAAGATGTAAGCAAAATATGCTTTCATTCAAAAATAAAAGACTTGTAAATGATTTTAGGGATGAAAAATACAATTTATACTACATTACAAACTGTAAATAGATATATTTTAAAATTTAATGCATTTCTATAACTGATTAGGAAATAGTAATCACTATGAGATAAAATAATTCTATTATTTACATTTCAAAAATGTTTCTCATGATTATAAGTGTTTTTAGTATATTTATTTACTTTTTAAATTTGCAGATATTTTAGTACGATTAATAGCACATTTTTTTGCAAAATTTTCTGTTTTGAATATGCTATACTGTTTATTCCACCTCATAATGAATGAATAACAAGACTTGAATAAGAAATCAGTACTTGAATGAATTTGAGAATTTAGTTATAAGTAATTTAAATATTCCAAACTAATTTGAAAGACTTAACAAATAAAATTATTTGTTAAATCTTAATTTGTTTTGTATTTAATTATTAACAAATAAAATTAATGTATTATTAAATAATAAATTACAAAAAGGATCATTATATTATGCAATATTATTAAATGAAATATTGAATGTATTTTGAAAATGCTAAGGAATTTTAAAAAAAATGTGCAAATTTATCCCAAAGCAATGAAGAAAATTTATTAAATAGTGTTTTAAATCACTTCAGAAATATTTTCGGTTTCTGCATCAGAAATTCTTATTTTCGTTTCAATCTATCATTCAATCCCAAGATGTTCAAAAAGAATAAATTCAAATTTTTACGAGTTTGTAATGGATTATATACTTTTTAAAACTGCAAGTAACTTTAAAATAGTAAAGATTTTTCTCCTCAATTATATGACTAATACAATGATAAAAATTAGGTCCAGGAGAAAAGTACAAAAAAAAGTATCCCTTAAACACAAATATAAAATTAAGGCAAGTACCTACAAATAGTAAGTAAAAAGACTCCATTTGAAGTGACTATTAGATAACAAATAACAATTTATCTTTAACTGAGTGAATAATCTATAAGTTGGGATCCTACTTATTTCAATTTGAGATCCAACCTTCCCCCATTTTCTCTTCCCTGTGCAAATTACAACTATGACGATTAATAAGTAGACAGATGTACTAGATGGTTTACCAGGATTAATGTTCACTAAAATTCTTAATTAAATATTTTATTAACTCAGTATTAAAAGCTTCTACAGCAAAATATTTTCAAATTTTGTAAGATATATAATTTGTACTATTTTGGAAGACTTCTTTTCTTATGGTCATTTTATTATGTATTTCGCTTATTTTCTGTCAGCTGCACTAAAATTAGTAAACAATGATATACTCTGCCATTTCTAGTCTTTCAACAGTATAACTTTTCACTTAAATCAACATAAAATTTCTTATGTTAATAAGATTTTAAAAATAATTTTTTTTTTCACATTCTTCTCAGAAATAATACATTGCTGACTTTTCTGGAACCTGTTTTGAGAATAATGATTTGTATAAAAGACAAGACGGTAATCTGGACTCTAAAACAAAAATGAAAAGATACCCACAAATTTAATAGTAATCAATAACTTTAGTATAACAGTAATCAGTAACTGTTATCAGTTCTTCCAGAATTCTTATGTTCTTGTATTGTTGTTTGTGATAAGTTTAAGATTTGCATAGAATTCTCACATTCCTTGTCAGAAAATGTGCTTTAAAAAACTGGTTAAATATAAGAAAATATTAGTACATTAAAAAAATTTATATTAAGGAAGATAATTTTTTAAAATTAAATTAATGAAAAAATCATTCTTGCATAATATTTTCAGAAATAATTGCAGAAAAACTCCAGAAATTTGCTTAATTTTTAATTAAAATTTCTAAAGTTACTACAAAGTGCATTATTTCTAGGTCAAACATACCTTCCTAGCTTATAGAGTATCAACACATATACACAAAAACATACCTTCATCTTTATTATTAGCAAAGCTCACATCAGGCGACTAACAACTGGTTCACCAGGAATATTGGTTACATTTGCATTCAGATTAATCATTTTTCATAACTTCTTGTTCATGATTCCATCATATTATCAGACATTAAACCCGCATTATTTTAATTGTCTCTTCCATATGCTTTGTTTATTGTGTATACATGAACCTATCTAATGGAGATCAGTCCCATAACATCATTGTACTATTAAAAATATAAATATCCTTTTCATCTATCTCCTAAATTTCACAATACTGTAATGTCATTTTTTATATGTCTTATAAATTATACAGATATTAAACAAAAATTGTGATCTTCAATTTTCAAAAATGGAAAATATTGCAATCAGATAATTGTTATAGCAATGAAAACAGCTCCAACTTCAGTTTAACAATGTAATTTATTATTGAAAACCAGGCAAAATATTTTGTTAAAAAAATTGCTGAAATTCAACAAAAATATGCATGATTATTAAATTAGTATCATGAATAAGATAATTTTTTTAAATTTCTAAACAAAGTAAAATATACTTTTTGGAATTATATTTTTGGTAGCTATTATGGAAGAATCTTTAACTTATTAAAAAAAAATTTTTTAAATTGTTCTGAAGTGAACAGTTACATTTTCCAAAGTATTCATACATATGCCAAATTTGACAACTGTAAATCAAATGGTCTGGTCTGTAGAGCACTAACACACATTCATATTCATTATTAGTATAGATTATTAGATAGAAATCTGACTTTTAGATACCTAGAGTAGTTCAGATTAGCATAAAGAGAATGTGTGAGTTTCTTATTCCTTCAAGGGAGGGGTGGGGATATAAAAATATGCAATGTGTAAAAAATTTAAGTTCTACTCATAATGGGTTCTATGGAAAACATTCAAAATTTTTTTGAATATGTATGTTTCAAATCAGTATTCTTCTTCTAGGAAAAGATCCCAAGAATTTTGCCCATTTTGATTCCCCTCCCTTCTCATTGAGTTTGAATGATAAGCAAAGAAATAAAAACATTCATTATGTATGAAGGTCATAACGATTTAATCATATGCAACTGAACTAAAACAGTTCCACTATTTTTAAACTATCAAAGATATCCCTTCATTTTTTTTTCAAACTTTTATACCTGCATGCAATTTATGAAAGTAAAAAATGATTAAGTCTTTGTTATTTAAAAGCATAAGACAATATCATTAAACTTAACAGTATAAATACACTAAATTATTTTCTTTGGAGGAGATTGATAAATAATAAGCATAAAAAATGAAATCATCAAAACTTTTATATTTAAAAGAATAAAGAAGAAATTTTAAAATTGATTCAACAAAGAAAGATGAAACACAATCTCTCTGTTCAAAGATAAAAATATTTCTTTTCAATGAATTTGTATTTTTATAATTTAAAATACTTTGTATTCTTTAAAAATTATCTGGATTTTTTTTAAAGAAAACCCTTATATAAAAAATTAAATATCATAACAAACATGCCACAAAGAGCACTGATGGAAATCTGACAAAAGTGAATTGTAATACAAAAATTACTAATTAATTATTTTATAACCTAAATTATTAAGCCAATGTTGATTTCATTATAAAAAATAAAAACATAATGCCAAATTAAATTAAAATAAAAATTTCTAAAGATCTTACAGAATATTAGCTATTTATTTATATTACCATAAAAATAAGAGAAATTAATTTCTTATATATAATAAAAATAGATTGTAAATATAGAATATTACTTATTGAAGAATGCAGTTTAAAGCTTAATATTTAATAATAAAGTAAAAATTAAATTAAAAAATGTTCATCAAAAGTTATGATAAAAATTCAATTTCATAAGGTAAGAATGAAGGTAAGAATACACCATATCAAAACTTTTGTGATATTTATTAAATATATAAATGTATTGAAGGAAAATTCAAGAACAAGGATACAAATGAACTAGAATGATTATAATATTGTATGCAATTTAATATACTATATTTGTAGAAATGTAATTAACAATTTAGCATTTAAAACAATGATATATTTATCTTATAAATATATATTACAAATGGCTATAAGTCATATATTCATTTAAGTAAAATTTTTATGATATTTATAAATAAATGAACAAGGAAATCAGTTATAAAACCAATAATAATTCAGGAACAAATATAAGGACAGTTATAATAATCATCATACAAAAAGATATTAAATCAAATTGAAAACAAATATAATATAAAAATTAAACCCACAAATCAAAGGAAAAGTTAAATTTCAAAAGCATTGACAATGGCAAACTCATCACTTAGAAATACAGTTTTAAAAATAAAATCAGTAACATGCAAAACATTAGATTTCTAAAAACATCTTTATAAAATGTACTTTAAACAATATAAATTAATGTAATTTTTAAAATGGCAATAAAATATCAGATTAAACAAGAATTTAATTTTTATTTCAATATAAGGCACGTTAACAAATAAACATTCAAACAATAACTTCAGCAATAATCTGTTACCTTATAATCAATTCAATTTACATGTCATGAAATTATACTTTGCATTAAACTTCTATCTATATATGATTTTCATTAATTATTTGAGAACAGATAAAAATAAATAAATATTTTACAATTGAAAAATGCATTCAATTCCAATTTATTCATATTTATGTAAAAACTATTATATAAACAAAAAAATATTAGAAGCAAACAGGGGGGGAAATGCCATGCAACAAAATTACATGCAGGAATATGTACAATGCATTATATATGTTTTAATATATTATATTAATCTAAGTGATTTGTTAAAAATCATTCAATCTATCCTGATACCTTAAATTAAGGAATGATTACAGTTATTCACTCACAAACACTAGAAGACAAATCTGAAGACATGCAATAATTGATTATTTACTTACAGTCTTTAATATTTGTCATATTAAATTTATTTTTCAATTTACTTTTAAGCAACAAAATTTTTATTAGTAAGTTTATAATTTCACAGAATTATTTAATTTTGAATAAAATTCCTATAGCAAATTAAATCCGGCTCTATATAACGGGGGGGGGGGATTTTGTGTGCCGATTAATATAAAAACACATGCAAATTACATAGTACATAATTTAATTAATTTGTCGTTGAAACTTCTAATTAAATTATAAAACTAAAATTAGTAAAATCAACAAAAATAATGAAATAGAGAAAAGTTTTATTAAAATGCTGCCTAGAACACACACACACAAAATAAAGTTTTATGCCGTTATAACTATTATAGATTTTAGAACAAGTACAACATAAAAAAAATGATTACACTCTTTACGTTCAAAATACATTAAGAAAATTAAATAGATATTATAATTCAGATTAATGTATCGAGGTAAATAATCCTAATAAAAACAAATGTAATCTTATAACAGTTGAAAAAAGAGAAACTGAGAGATTGCTTGCATCAGTATTGTAACGTAAACGCATACCACATACATTTTAATAATCATAATTGCTGAAATTATTTGATGAAAATTATTACCTTAACATCTAAATTTATTTTTAATACCCATTAATAATAACACATTAATTTCTGTTGAATAAAACCATATCCTAAAAACCGATTCAAGATTACTGCGAAAATAACAATGAACATTGAAAAATAACACAGATGCCCCTCACTTTGGCTTAAAAATTTCAGAAGTTTAGGAAAGACATAGCTAAACGAACGGATTTCCCGCAATAACAGCCATAGCAAAAATATTTTATTTATTATTATCATCATTTGAAGTAAAGCCGTATTACTAGCGTAATCGAGGGGGGGGGATCTTTGCACATAAAATATCGAATGTGATGAGTAATTAAGTTAATCTAAAGTAAAATTAAAATAAGTTTGAATGTTTTTAGAGGTCTAGTTTTCTCAAAGATAAAGAAGTTTCTTGCATTGCATTTGAAATACAATGAAATCTGATTCGGAGTAAGAAGACTGTATTCCTTTTATATTTATTAAAAATATTTGTCTGGTGTATTTTTCCTTTAGAAGTTTTATCAGACCAATGGAAAGAATATTTAATATGGTTTTGCTGCATTTTTTTACTATCAAATAATATTTTTGAAAAAAAGTTTTAGAAAATATTTAAAACACATTATTGTAATGAATTTCATCAGTATTGTAGAATATGTTATTAAAGTTTCCTTACGAAACGTCACCCATATTTCTGTAGAATTTAGGGAGAAAAAAATTAGTATGTAAAAATATTCTCTGTTTTAGAATTTTGAGGATAAAGTAGTAGTATTAAAATTAATCAGATCAGTACTATAGAAAATAGATGGTTATCATTTTTTTATTTTAGTTATTCTTTTTCTTTTGAATGTTTTTTTTTTTTTTTAACTTTGGGGTATTTTTTGCATTTTCATTTTAGTAATGATCAATTGCTTTGATTCATTTATCTATCCAAATATCAAATTTTCATGTTTATATATTTATTATATTTTATTTGTTTTTACTTATCAAAAAAGATAGTATTTTAAAGTGTCAAATAAAATCAGAAAGTGTGTTTTTCTGAAAAAGCAATTATTCTCTCTTTCTTAGGTTTCTTAGTATTGAAACTTTTTATAATTTAGGTGTGTGAAGAATGACTTTTATATTACAAGAAAATAAAGCCTGGTTTGACAACATTATTTAGGAAAGAAATACAGAAAAAAAAAAAGGGTTTGTCATTGAAAATGGAACCAATAAATGTAAGCTTTTTATTTTGTTTATTTTAATAATAGCACATGGTTTATGTTATTTATTGAATTCTTCTGTAACTGATTGAATCTAATTAATGCATTCCTTGAGTATATTGCCAATATGATAACACAAACAAGAAAATAGAATAACTGCTGCAAACTATTGCTAGTATTTAATAATGGTTTTCTTATTGAGTTCCATTCCTATTAATCAAATTTTATGAAACTAAAAAAATATTAATAAATAAATCTTTGACAACCAGTTTTTTTGTAGAGAATATGAATTGTGCTTAGTTTCTTTTTAAGTCTCTTATGTATAACTTTGATGCTCATGATTATCTCAAGGTGAAAAAAATACTTTAAAGCATCAAATTGAAATATGCACAAGAGAAATATTATTTTAATAGCTCTACATTTGTTTTATATACTGTGTAAATGAACCTTTCTGATAGACTCAAATGCCATGACATAATAGTATTTTTAAAACTGTAGCATCCATCTTCTAACTTTCATAACACTTTATATATAACTTCATTTTCTTATTCCTCTTAGTTTCTAATGATGAAAGCAAACCACACCATTAAATATTTGATGAAACAATGACTATGGTGTGGCATTCAATGTAACAATGAAATTTATTATTAAAATTATGTAAAAATATTGTTAAAAAATTGCCTCATGGAAAATGAGCATGACACTTATATTGATATCATTAAAAATACAGTTTATTATTATTATTTTTTTAAATGATGTAAAAATCAGTTTTGTGAGAATAGTGTTGAAAATTATCTTGAGAAAACATCAAAACCTCTTACTCTTTAATTATTTAAAATAGAAGGAGGGAGGATGTCTCTGGTGGGTATTTCCCAATCGTAGAAATACATCTTACTAAAATTTGGTAGCTCAATTTTTTAAAAATTAATATTAGGAGACATAGAGACCAGATTCTTGGTTTGATCTAAAATCAGAAGTACTTATAGTGCTGAAGGGAAAGAGTTTGGTCTCTTCTGCCCTTGTCTTACCATGTAGGCAAGATGTATTTCTTACCACTTATTCTTTCTATGTAAATTATGCCTCTCATGGTGAAATAAATCAAAGTTAAAATTTCAAAAATTTCTTTTATTTTGCCACACAATTGTTAAAATATGTTTATATACATGTATATATATGAAATTAATAAAGTTGCTGCTCTTTATCTTCAATTTTTATTCATTTTTTTTAATAATAAATATAAAATGTGAATATGACAGTGATTTGTTTCTGTATTTGCATATTTTCTAAATGGGTTGGACATTACTGTACCCAAGTATTCAAATTTTGAATTGAAAGATTATTCTTGACAAATACATCATCTTAGTTTTTTATTATTATTATTATTTATTTATTTAAGTTTTTTTAAGGCAATTTATTCAATAAGGTTTGATTTCATAAATTCCTAATTTTTTTCATTAACTTTAAAGAGTTTTATTATAAACTGAAAATTGTTGAGGGAAAATATTCCTATTTATATTTCTTTCAAACTTGAATAAACAGTGTCAGCATTCTTTGCCCCTTTGGTTGAATGGTATTTTTCATTCAACCGCATATTTGTATGTAAATTTTTTAGTGAAAAAACATATTATAATAATTAATATAGTATTATTATCTTACTTCAATTAATTAATACTCTAGTTTAAAATTATTCAATGGACTCAATTAATTATTAAAAATTGTTGACTTAAAAAGTGTTTCATTAAGAATTTTTAAATAAAAAAATGTTAGAATTAATTGAAATAATAAATATTTTATTTTCAAGAAAATAGTAAAAAGGAACCAAAACATTTTAATACCATTTCAATACTCTTTCATGACTACTCACAAACCAACTCCGATCTACGATTCTCTCATTTGTTGATTTATTTCCTGTCTTATTTTCATGCTTTTATTGCATTTTTCTTTTTTCATTGGTCATCATTTTTCATCTAAATGAAAAAGTAAGCAAGGGTAATCGAATTCTCAGACTCGAAAACTAAGCAGATTTTAAAAAATAATTTCAAAGGGTGCTGTAGTTCTTTATGGACATACCGCCAATCGTTGAAATGTGATTTTTGAGCCGATTTCTGCACTCCTTGTTTTAAAATTGATTTCTGTGAACATATCTGTAAAAAAATTAAAATTCTTCTAGGGTTGTTTTTTTTTTTTTTTTTCTTCTGATCCTGCTTTAAAAATGGAAACAAAATGCATTGAAATATTTCTGAAACGACAGTTAAAATAACTTGAATTAAAAAATATTCACTATTAATGGTGAATATTTTTTTAAAAAATAAATCGAAACGTGCTTTGACCTTTCTATTTTTTTTATTTTTACGTATACGACATGTAGAGAAAATATAGAAAATCGTCAAAAAATTCGAACTCGAGTCTGACAAATCTCCATGTTTTAGACCTCCCCGGTAAGAAAAACACATTTTTGGAAAATGTCCGTCTGTCTGTCTGTGACAAATATAACTCAAAATGATTTGAGTTAGACGGGTGAAATTTAGTATGCAGGATTAAAACCAAATTTATAGATTTTTATCAAATGTGAGCAAAATCCGATCGGATGAAGACTGTCTGTTGAGCTGTTCGAGTATAAGTTAGTACGATAACTACAAAAATGAAGAGAGCTAAATAGATAAAATTCACACAGTTATACAGATTTAATATATTTAGTATAGACACCTATCAAATTTTGAACGATATCTAAGAAGGGGGCGGTCTGTATTTTCAGAAACATGTAAACGCGATAGCTCCAAAATACAATGACTGAAATATATCAAATTTGGTGTGTCATTTTTCAACTTTATGTGTAGTTTTATGTCAAATTTTTGTTGCAGTTGGTTGGGAAGAACTCGTCTGAAACCGAGTTCGTTTTTTGGATACTTTTGACCGCATGCCAAGGATTAAGTACCAAAACGCTAGCCAAGGATTACACAATAGATTCAGTAAATTTACGCCAAAGGTTAATTTTTCGGAATTATTGTACGCCAATGCCATGCAAGGCGTCCACTGGGATAACACCTTTATTAGAGAGTATGCGAGAAAGTTTTGGGGAGACCACTCATAAATAATATGTTTTAATATGGTGCTTTGTAAAATACCAAAAAAGATGAAGAGTGATTTCTTCATTTTCTCTAACTTACGGATATGCTACTATCTGTATGGTAGTTTTTGTGTTTGAAACCACTGTTGTGGACATCACTTAATAGGCAATTAAAATATCTTGATGGTGTGATTATAAATTAATTCAGCAAAAAGATTGGATTAACTGTCTCTTGCAACTATCATAACATATTACATGATTTTATATTACTTCATATATTTATTTCATTTACTGAAAATAAAAATAATATATAATACCAGCGGGAGTGGTCTCCAAACCTTCCTCGCGTACTCTCTAATAAGATGTTTCCAAGATAACGCCTTGCATGGCATTAACGGACAATATTTACGAAATATTAACCTATGGCGCGAATTTAACGTTTTTACTGAATCTGCCATGTGATCCTTGGCGAGATTTTTTGGTGATGAATTTTTGGCATACGGCTAATAGTATCCAAAAATCGAATTTGTGTTTTAGACGAGTTTTTCCCAGCCGATTGAAACAAAAATTCGACAAAGAACTACACTTATAGTTCATTTTGCAAAATGACATACCAAATTTGATATATTTAAGTCATTGCGTTTTTTGAGGTATCGCATTTACATGCGTCTGAAAGTACAGATCGACAGACGCAAAGTGCTTTGTAGATTTGGATCAAAATTGGTAGGTTTCCACACTGCAGGTGTTAAATTCTTCATGTTGTAGTTACTGTATTAACTTATATACAGGCAGGTAGACTCCCACTGAAAGGATTTTGCACAAAATTTGATAAAAATGTACACATTTGGTATAAAGATCATGTACTAAATTTCATCTATCTATCTTAAAGTGTTTTTGATTTATCGTTCTCACAGGCAGACAAACAGATATACAGGCATTTTCCAAAAAATGTGATTTTTGAACCGAGATCTAAAATGTGCAGATTCACAAAATATCGAATTTCAATACTTTCTCATATATATAGTATTGAGAAAGTATAG
>JAPMOR010121382.1:0-15250 GCA_026543865.1 Argiope aurantia | reverse complement strand
GTTTTTCCTATTAACTTGATTTTTATACTTTTGTGTATATATATATATATACATATATATATTTCTAAAAATGCTTTTTAGATCTTGGAGTGATTTGAAAAGTATAGATTCGTCTAAATTAAAGGCGAGTTTTTTGAAATTGCGATGATCTCTCTTTGTACAGTGCGGATACGAGAAAGTAAAAATTCCATACCCATTTCAAAAATTATAATTTATTTTCTTTTATATAATTACTTTTATCTTTAAAAATTCCTCATCAATTAACTTGTGTATCACGATTATAAAAAATAGTAACAACTCAAAACGATTTGTAATACAATTAAATCTTGCTCAGAAATATTCGTTTCCTTCATTTTGATTATCCGATATATGTAATAAACCGCAAATAATTACAGAATGCTTATATACTACCGCATTCGTTTCAACACGAACGCACATTTTACTGAAGTCTTCGAACAGCTAAAGTACCCTTTCAGATTATACAGTAGTATGGAATATTTAGATCAATATTTCATATATTACCAAACTACCAAATTTGCATTACATGTAGTCATATTCAAATCTAATTCATAGTCTTCAAAATGATTCGGAATCGATTCGGTTTTCTCATATTAGAACGCTTCAAATTCGAGTCTCTCTGAACATACATCAACGTTTCTACGAGCTTCTCGATTCAATTAATCAAATATTCCGATGGGTTAGGCCTCTCCAACACTTCCTTCCGTAAGGGTCCTTCCCTTAACTGTTGAGATCGGAGGATTACAAGGAAGCCAATGGTTAAGAGACATTTAGTCGGGCGTATATGTGTAAGGGTATTCAATAATGGTTATTGATAAAAGGGTTAGATGTCTGATGGATAGGTTGCCAGACCATGAATTTGGGATTCCGAACAATAATTTCATCTATTACTAATGGAATATGTGAAAATGGTTTGAATAATTACAAGTTTCAATTAAATGTCCTATTAAAATAGATAGTCTGTATAAGTTGAACGATGCATTAAGTCTACTAAATTTAAAAACATTATGTAGCGTCGCATGTGTGAGTGCAATGCATTTTGAGCATTTAGATGAAGAGAGAAATATTTCTGAAATACTGATTATTCTTTTCTTGATTTTTTGTCAGGTTGAGTTTTAGATTCATATGCTTGCCATGGAGGATCTGATCTCTTCATTATAAAATGTGCATGCCGGCGTCCTGGCATAGGGGAAGCGCGTCTTCCCCGTGATCTGGGCATCCCGGGTTCGAGTCCCGGTTTGGGTATGGTTGTTCTTCCGTTGTTCTATCTGTGAGATGTGTGAATGTGCCCTCCTGTAAAAAGGGCTTGTGTAAGCGTGAGTAGCAAAATCGTACTTTGTTCATAGTTGGCCCTACTATAAAAGCAAGAGACGCTCCTCCTCCGGCTTAAATCACTGTCTTCGTAACAGCGGGTTTGTCCGTGGTAAGTGCCATAAGAAACAACAACAAATGTACATTCTATTGAAATATTCACTATATTGTCTTTATCATAAATGTTACTAACTAACGTGGAAAGATAAAAAAAAAGAGATTCAAAAAGAGATACAGTATCAATAATTCAAAAGAAAAGTGCAAAAGTGCAAGGATAAATCAAATATGGATACATATTAGAAGTACAAATTAAAGAAATTAAAAGAGAATACATATATTACAAAAAACGAGCAGTAAAAAGGATATGCTTCTACGGAACACTGACGATTCCTAGGGTGTTTACTATGCATCAAGTTACGAGGTGTATATGTGTGTGAGTGTTTCCAAGTGAAGGCTATAGCCTTCGTGTGCACTAGATGTAGATAACGGTAGAAAAATTATGTTTGAAATCAAAGGTATAAAATGAAAAGAAAGTACATAAAAACTTTTTAAATAAAAGGTTGGGTAAGGAGCGGAATTATGAATCAAAAGTATTAAATATATATATATATATATACTTATTAATATTAAATAATACTTATTAAGACTCTCACATTATAATCAAGAGATGCATTTCCCAGGTTCAGAATACGAACTTATTAGCTTGGGTGATTTTTCCACAACCTTTGATTTCCTTCTATTGTTTTGGTTAGACACCGTAAGAAGTTGTTGTATAAGTAAGCGTTCTTTCTATTCCTAGGTAGGTAAAGTAATGATGAAGGGTTTGTTCATCTCCACTACGATGACGGATTTATCTCTTAAGAAAGGATTTGCTGTACTTATGATGACTCTTAGGACTTCAACCTCAGTTCTCCATCTCGGGATGTCACAAAGACAGTCTTTCTTTCTCCCATCTGGGTGAACATGATGGTCGGTAAAGGCGTTCAGTTTATATGAAAGATACTCCAGTAATAAAAAGTAAAGAAATAGACTTATTAATTTTTCTAAAAAATTTAAATTAAACAGATGGAAGTTACCTAAATCAATTTTTAAATGAATAATTTGGAATTATTTCTAACACCGAAACTACTTTATACAATGATGGCTATTAGTTGTACAGTGATTTGAAGCTCGCTTCAGCCAGATAACCACACCCACTCACTGACATTTACTTTATAGGTTTAATGAATTATATATACAAGAATAGAATGTTGAAGTAACTGATAGTTTTTTAATCGTCTTAATTGTAATTTTAACTACAACGAAATATATTTTCCTTGATTTCAAAGACCTGCAAAATCGATTTGGATATTGAAGCTAAGTCAACTATTGGTAATGCTTTTTCCCCCGTGTATTTCCCCAATTTTGAACCCATTACTTGCATCACATAGAACCTATACATTGTTTAATTTGAAAACCAACAGAGAAATTGGCGAAGTATAATTATATCATACTTTTATATTTGACCACAGTCATTTAAACACAAGCAATAATTTTATCGAATTATGGAATTGTTAAAGTGTTACAGTATTCAATGCTATTATGGAAACTGAATACTGTAATTAACAATTTGAATTGTTAATTATAGTATTCAATACTACTATGGAAAAGGCAGGTCAGTCCTTTATTAACTAACTATTGAGCTTGAGTTCAGTCATTTCTAGATCTAATTCACAGTCTTCAAAGTTAACCTGAATCAATTCAGTTCCCTCATATTAGAACGCGTTCAAACTCGATGTTTCTAATCTCCTTCAACATCGCTTCAACAAGCTTCTCAATTTAATTAATCAACTAATTCGACCCGGTCTCGCAAACACTTCTTCCGGGTTGTACCTTTAAACAGAAATTCTCTGAGGATGACAAGGAAGCCAATAGTTAAAATACATTTAATGGCGGTGATAATATTTAGAGACGTATACAAATAAAATAGCAGTAATTGTAAGTGGTATGAAATTTGAATGCAAATCGTGTATAGTTAATTAGATCCTAAATTTTAGATGTATAACAGTAGTTTTAATGGAAATGCATTTCAAAGTTTTATGAATCAGAAATATACTGAGATGACAAAAGCATGTAATATGTAAATATATAGATAGCCATAGTATCGCGTACAAAATGTATAAATGCATGGGCAGTGCATTAGCAGGGCTTCACTTTTATTCAAGTGATTCATGTGAAAAGGTTTTTGACGTGATTATGGCCGCACGACAGGAATTAACAGACTTCGGATGCGGAATGATAGTTGGAGCCAGACGCATGGGGCATTCCATTTCAGAAACAGTTAGAGAATTGAGGATTTCAAGATTCAGATTTCAAATGTTAAGAGTGTGCCAAGGATACCAAAATTTAGGCATAACCTATTACCATGAATAACACAGTGGCCGACCGACTGCACTTGATGAACAAGATCAGTGATGCGTGCTTAAAATTTTCAGTGTTAACAAACAAAAAATACTGAGTGAAATTACTGCGAGAATCAATTCGGGACGTACGACTTAGGATAGAGCATTTAGCTTTAATGGGCTGTTGGTTATAGAATTATCAATTTTAACAGACAAGAAATACTGCTTAAAATAATCGCATGTATCCCTTATGGTTGGGACAGAAAGGCAAAATTTGGATTTAATGGGTTATTGCGACAGAAGATTAACTGGAATTTCTTCATTAACAGCACAAAATCGCCTCTGCTGCGCTCGTGAAAATATCGGTTGAATCATAGACGACTGGAAAACCGTGGCTTGGACAGATGAGTCATGATTTCAGTTGGTAAGAGCTGTTGATAAGTTTCGACTGTGGTGCAGACTCGACAAAGTCATGGATGCAATTTGTCGAAAAGGCACTGTGTAAGCTGATGGTGGCTCCATAATGGTGCGGGCGGTTTTTAAGGGGATTGACTGGGTCTTCTTGTCCAACTAAACCGATCCTTGACTGGAAATGGTTAGATTGAACTTCTTAAAGACCACATACACTCATTAATGTACCGAAAGAACGGAGGAAATTTTATGGATGATAATGCGCCATGTCATCAAAACTCAATTGTTTGCGATTGGTTGGAAAAACCTTCAGGGCATTTCGGGTGAATGATTTGGCCACCATGAATCTCATCCAGCATTTATGGGGCATAATAGAGAGGTCAATTCGCGCACAAAATCTTACGCTGCCAACATTTTCGGAATTATGGACGTCTATAGAGTTGAACCTTTCTGCAGGAGTCCTCCAACGACTTGTTGAGTCCATTTCACGTCGAGTTATTGCACTTCATGAGCAAAAAAAAAAAAAAAAAAAAAAAAAAAAAAAAAATTCAACACGCTGTTAGTAGGTACCCCAAGACTTTTGTCACCTAAATGCATATAGATCAACCTCTATGCATTTAAAATAATTGGTAGAATCCAGAAACAATATCCTAGCTTTAACTACAGATCCAATATCTTCAGTTTTACTTTTACATGAAAGCTCAGAAATATTAGATCCGTCAACAATGGATTCGCCTTCGATTTTGGAACAATCTATCTGAAACACAATATCACAGTACATAATCAATGAGAGAAAATACTTGACATCGTCCCCCAACCACAATTTCTATATCAGTTTTGTCAAAAAAATCTTTATGAATGCTCATGACCCCAAAATACGTCATTAGTGGTCACCTTCCCATCTACACCCGCTTGGTCTTCCATTTTCAGGAGATACCTAAGCATTAAACTTTGAGAGAATCACTAGCTTGAATAATAAGACAGATTTCACCTATTTGCGAGCATAGGTAAACAGTCAGAATCAACAATCAACAGTCAATTATTCTTCAGACGTAATTTAAAATAATCTTTCTTTCAAAGTTGATTGATTTAGTTTATATGATTCAATTTGTACTACTGATATAACTAGTCATAGTGCGACTAGTTTCATGTAAAAATATTCTTCAAATAATACTTTTAGTATACTGAATATTGTCTGAAACAAATTCTATTTCAATTGCGAATGTTTTCTAAGATAGCTTAGAAAACATTCTTCTTATTCTTCTGTACAGAATTTGAATGAACTAACATTTAATCGTCTTTTATTTAAAAACCGATGACAAATTCTTTCCTCCAAATTCAAGCAAAACAAGTTAAAAGCTTTTCACTGAGGTAATTCACTGAGCAGTTTTTTTATTACTTTAAAATGCGCAATGCATACAATATGGCGGGACTAAGATTCATTTTGTAAATTAAAGAAAATAAGCAAAAAATAGGAAAAAGAAATATTTAAATGAAACTTCTTTTACATTACACATTGAAAAAGACCTTTTCATTATGAAAATAGTTTGTTTATTGTTAATTAAATTTCTTTTCTGTTAAATTGTGGACTGTTTTCTTTTATATATCGATAGGAATTCAAATTCACTTTTGAAATTAGCTCTCTTATTATATTCAAATTGAGCTCTCTTATTATATTCAAATTACATATATTCAAATTGAGAGTTTGAATATTTCATAAAATGTTGTCGATATTTAAGAGTTATTAATATTTTTGTGAAAAAAAACTAATTTTCTGTTGCTTTTAAAAATCGTTTGGTATAAGCTGAAATATTTCAAGAATTTGATCTTAAAATTCTTTGGTGCAACAGATTTTGTCTTTTCAAAAATAATACTTCAAATGACAGTAAGACTTTATATACTACTGCAATTTTTATAAAACTTTCTTTTATATGAAAGATTGTTTGACGTTATTTAAATAGTTACTATGATATTTAGTAAATTTAGAATATTTAATGAACACTTATTACCTTAAAAATCACTTCAAATTCTTTACACAAATTTTGAAATATAGAAAATTTTATTTACGTTATTGTAACAAATATATAAATATTTAATTTTTCAATAATCGAAAGGAAGTAGGCAATTTAAAACTTAGTAACGCAGGACAAATAATTAAATTCTGAAATAAATACCAAGACATATTTTAAAAGATAAGACTTATGTGAATTTCGGAAACAAAATTTTATATACCAACGGTTGATAATTTTAAGAATTTTTCTTACTCATTCCAATTCAATTTATACATAACACATTTTATAAATCCTTCACGCTTTAAAAAAACCTTATAATTATGTTTATAAAGTCTCGGGAGAAATATTATTCAAATAATGTAGCAAATATATTTACACAATGATAAAGAAATGCAATTTAAAGAAACTCTTAACTATGCAGTTATTTAAGATTTAACGAAATTTATTTTCACAAATTTAATGAGTATGCATGCCATTTAAATCCACATTTTATTTTTAGAAAACAAATAAATTTAGTATTCTGGTCTAATTTATCGTTTATCATAAATTTTAAATATAAAACTACTGTTCCGGCAAAAGGAATTATATCCAAGTGAAAATTTTTCCAGAAAAGAAAGATGAATTATTCCCCTGGACCGTTGCCCAATTTCATACTTGAGACTATTTAGCATTTCGGATTGTGAAACTCATGACTATGTATCAAGTTTTATTCGTTTTGAGAACTACTTAAATTAAGTCAGATATGAAATTTTATAAAATGCTAAAAGGAAAGGAAACATATCAATTACTTAACTGTTTTCTGGGTATTCTAATTTAAGAAGATGTTAAAAATAGATATAGCAGATATTTTTCCTTTATAAAGGGGATTATAGATTTTTTTTTTACATTTTTGTGTCAATATTTGAAATATTAGGGGCATTCTAATATATAAAAAAAAGCATATTTAGCTTTTATCTATGTCATTTATATTTAATTATTTAACAATGAAGGGAGTTACAAATTCTTTCAAAAGGTACGTGACTACATTCAGGATACATTTTTCCAAAAACGTATGAAATTTTTTTATATTTTTGAATATATGCATATAAAAGATTGAAAAAAAAATGAAAACAAAATAGTTAGTTCTAAAAGGTTTTTAAAAACTAAAAAAAAATTTTTTTGTTTAAAAAGAGGTATAAAGCAAACTTCTAGTTTAGAGATTTATCAAATAACTTGTTTAAAATTTTTCAGATAACTTAACGAACATATTATCTAGTTCCTGAACTGAAAAAATAAACTGTATTTCTATCCATTCATTAAATATTGACGTTATACAAAATAGCAAGAAATTTTCAATTCTTTTCCCATTCTGAAGCACTAAAACAACTATAAAATATTTCTAAATGAATAGATTACTTATTCTCTATTTCAGGAACTTCAGAAAATGCTGAGAAATTGTTTTACCAAAATTGCACAAACAATATGCATTGTGGTATTTTTCGTTAGAAAATTCTTTCAAAAGTCAGAATATGAGAAAATTGGATCTAAAGTTGTAAAATAACATTAAAACATATGTAAATGCAAAGATAAAAGTCAGTGTAACTTCCCTAAAAATATACTTAAGAACAAAATTCTAACTATTTTATAAAGAAACATGTTCAAACATTGGGAATATTAAATAAAAGAAATTACATCATTTCACAAAAAAAAAACCTTTTTTATGTAGTCAACCTACCTTAATGATTCTAATATAATTTTGAATTTCATTTTTCACTTTTAATATATTAGTTTATGGCGGCAAATACTTTTATAATGCTAGAAAACCTTTTATAATATTTCATATTCAAATCTGAGAATTCTGGCTTATAATACTATCTTGTTGTTATAACTGGAAATGAGGAGCAATCTGGAAACAAATTATCTGAATCTGGCATATTTCCATTTCAATCGCGTCCTCCTTCCAACAATCTTTCGTAAACTCCTTTCCCGTCCACGAATTATTCTGCAAAAACTCATTAAAAAAACCATCATTTCACGGAATATACCTTCTTATATGCGAGTAAGCTGATTAATATGGAGGCCACAAAAAAAGTCGTGCATCTCCAGGAGGTTTTTCCTGAAGGAGATGCCGTGCCTAAGATAAAAGATTGAATCTCCATCTGCCAGTGATTGCCTCTGAATGGGAGAAAAGGTATTTTTATGCGCTCCATTCCGCCAACGTGTTCTCCCAAAAATAGGAATGACAAGTTTGACGAATAAAAAGATCCGTTCTTCCTGAAATGATTGTGGTTCCGGATTTATATTTCTTCCTTATTTGTTTTTCCACATTTGCAGAAACTTTTTTTTCCCAATGCGGTCGGATTTTTTTTTCTTCTACAGAATTCATTCTTCAATGTTTTTGGATATTAGAAATCAGGAAGCAATATGGATATCTGCTAAGTTTTTGAGAACGTGGTATCTTAGAGTCCTTATATATAAGTCATCCTAAAATTTAATAAACATGAGAGATTTTCCTTTAGAAAAGCTTGAAATGAAAACTTGATGCATAGTTCAAAGGAATAACATATCTTTTGGAGGTTAGCTTCAATTTCAAATCCTGATTGTATGATATTCAAAATCTAGAAAAGTTTTAAAGTAAGATTACACTTTTACTGAAAAATTAATTATCTTACGATTTAAATTCAAACATTTGTATATTTATTAAAAACTTAAATACCGATTTAAGTTATTTTGGAATAAACCATAATATTATAGACTTTATGTGTAAATGACAATAACATAGAACAAATTCACCAACATCATCTAAACCCGGATTCCTTCAAATGATCATAGTGATCCTCAGATAAATAACAAAATAATAATAATTATTATTATTATATATTAATTTAAAATCCTTTTAATTTATTGAATTTCAAACATCTTAACTTTCAGAAATAACAACAACAACATAAAAAAAAAGAATTCTTAATGATCGTTTGAATTTGGAAGGAAGAAAAAAGTACTATATATATATTTTTTTACAGTTGAGATGAAAAATACACGAAAAAAGGAATTAAGATTTTTTTCCGGTTGACATATAATAAAATGTTAAGCAAATTTATAAATAGAAAATTATAAAAAAAAATTTCTTTCAGTTTAAATGCAGAATTAAATATTTTGCCATACGAAAAGTACTTCTGCTTTGCAGAGCGGAGCTTACAAATTGCACCTTGCAATATAAATGCTTCATCTGTTAATATATTTAATTAAATAATAAAGGATTTGTAAATATTTGGTAATTACACAGAATTTACATTATTATAAACGCAATCCGTGTTTACTATAATTTTTCTTGATTTAAAATTAAATCGATTATTAGATTTATCTTCAATGATACTATATCACAGTTATGTTATAAATTATATTTTAAAGTTATGTTATGAATTACATTTATAAAATTATAGATTAAATATATGACGAACTGCATACTTAATAATGCTTTTTATGATATTCTTAAAACGTTATTTAGTACAATATGATAAAAAATCTCTAATGTCTAAGCTACAATAAAATAAAATTCTAAAACGTGAAATTTGTTTAAAAATAAATAATGTAGTTGCCATAGAAACAGTCATATGGGCTGAAGGTAACAGACTGCGCATTATTTTTAGATTGTTGACAACTTCATAGAATATTTATAATTTAAAATCTTTGTATTAAACCATTTAGATTTGTACATTTTCTTTTGTACTTAAATATCATATCCCTGCTTAGATGTTATGATATTTTTCTAATATATAATAGTAAATAATAAGTGAATAATAATAATAATAAATAAATAAATAATAGTAGATAAATAATAATAATAAATAAATAAAGCAAATAATATTAAAGCGCTAAAATCGATCTAGAAGTTTTTATAACCAAAGCAATAGAGAATAAGAAAATAATTTATGGAAGAATATTCAAATATCCCTATAGCTAAAATAGAAATAATATACAAACAAAAATTAATATCTAGATAAGTTCTATATCTATACCTTAAATCTCATTAAAAAAACGTGACTACCCGATATTGGATATGGATCATATCTAAACAGAATAATATGGAAGCCACTGGAAATTGTGCATTTCAAGAAAAAAAAATTCCAATGCAAAATTTTGTTTGAAGAAAAAGTTGGTTCTTCATTTGACCATCCATGAATTTAAACAGGAGAAAAGATATTTTTGTACTCTTCGAATTCCAGCATTTTATCCCAAGTACAGGTATGACGATTTTATCCGACTTTGATAGATAGGAGATTCTTTTTCTCTTTTCTCAACTGAGTATACTGTTCGTTTGAGTTTCCTGAGACCACCACTTATCGACGATTTTGTCTCATTAAGAGGCGAGGCGCAGAAGGATGAACGCATTTCCGGAATTTACTTTATTGTTAAATGTAACACCTTCCATTTTCCTTCTCACCCTTATTTTGACGAATTAAACCCATTCTAACGCATGCGCAAAAGCGTAAAGGGTTTTAGAATTCGTTAGCAAACAATACTTCCTGATTTGCTTTTCTTTTTTATTTATTTGTATATATTTTTTTTCTTTAGAAGACGATTTCCTTGCTTGTTTTACAGCAGATATTTCTTGCATATCTTTTCTGGAATATGCATTTCGAAGACTGGATTACATTTTACTTTTTGTAGCCGAGGAATACAGAAAAATAATTTTATATATATATATATAAATGACGTATTTGCTCTCAATAATGTAATCTTAATATAAGTCCTCGTGTCTCACTTTAAAATTTTACTTTAACGAATGAAAAAATCATTACAGAAAGCACCACCTGTAGGATTCTTTTAAAACAGAAATTTTCAAATTACATTTGTACTTATTTTATATATTTGTACGTACTTGTGTTTCCATTGGAGTTCCATTCCCGATTAATAAAAGTCTTATTTCCACAACAGTACAAATCCAGTCTCTTCATATTCCCAGATATCTTTAAGAAAGAAGTTTAATTCAATAAACTATTAATCCATTAAATCAGCAATATCAGAAGATAATTCTGCAAGTTTAACTGTAAATATATTTAATATTTGATGAAAGAACAGAAAGCTGGTTTTCATTTAAATTATATGGATATTATAATATCCAACATCGGTTATAAGCTTGTAATTCGATTAATGTATTGCAATCTATCAAAATTATTATTTTTCACTGTATTTTCGTTATAGTAAGAGTAGTATGAATAAGATTCCAACGGTTGAATTTTTTCAACAAATTTTAAAATTTGTTAAAAATTTTGGATTTTTTGAAATTTGAACACTTTTTTGAATTTTTTTTGAAATTTGAACACTTTTTTGAATTTTTTTGAAATTTGTTACAAATTTTGAATTTTTGTGAAATTTGAACACTTCATTGAATTTTGAACACTTTTTCATTATAGTGGGAACAGTACCAATAAGATACCAACAGTTGAATTTTTTTCAACAAATTTGAGAATTTGTTGAAAATTTTGATTTTTTTTAAATTTGAATACTTTCTGATTTTTTAAAAATTTGAATACTTTTTGAATTTTTTAAAATGTGTTGAAAATTGAGAATTTTTTGAAATTTGAACATTTTTGAATTTAAAAACTTTTTTTGAAATTCGTGCATTTTTTAAAAATATTTTTAAAAGAGTATTTGTGTAGCTTAAAATATTTAAAGAAGATGGAGAATTTGATGAATTATGCTGTGGCGGATTTTCCACTTTTTTTAATCAACAAAAAATATCTCGAAACAACAAAAATTCATGCTTAATAATCGTCATTTAACGGCATTATTGAACAAATTGTTAGATCGAAATCAAGAAAATCTAATAACTAACTTGAGGAATAAAAATTGTTTTGGGTAAATTTCTGTTACTGATTAAATATTTAGTTACAAATGACTCATTGAAAGATAAGAAATATTAAGTTTATCTGAAACCTAACTCTTATATGTGTGGCGGCTTTGGCAGTTAGGAGATTTCTTAAGTATTATATTTTTTCCTCGTATATTTCACTTTTTTTAATATATATTGCATTTCACATCAAGCAAACTCTTTTTAAAGTATATATAAGTCATTTTTATTGGCATACATTACTCCTTCATGATAAAATATTTTTTTTTATGTATCTCGAAATTCAGGTATTAGGAAATGTTCAACTTGGGAATATCCTATAGCGAAAATTATAATGGAGTCAAAACGGAAGGCGAATCATCTGCATCCGATATATTAGTGCAAACAAAAAAAAGTTTCGAGAAGGCTTCGTTTAAAGTTCAAATATAATAGAAATAATCCACAAATGATGACGAAATATTTTCAAGATTAGCAAAATTCGGTATTAGATTTCATATTACCATTGGGAAAAAATTTTTGATAAGAGTAACAAAAAATAAATTATTTTGAAATTCAGATTGGCATAAATTATCAGTGAGATCCCCACTTGAAAAATAATCAAATGAATTATCAAAATTAATAAATGTTTATTGATTCAAAAGCAGTGTAAATTTTTACATTTCTAACAACTTTTCTTTCACAAAAACATATTTGTCAACAAATATTTATGAATTTTTTTAAAATTTTGTAGTAAATATTAGCAATCTGATAAGGAAAAATAAATTTTGGGGGGGTTGGGAGGTTGAAATGTCTAAAATAAATAACGTATATGAAAATAAATAAGCATTTTTTTTCTCATTAGTTGATTTGCAGCGTAAAGTTCAAGAAAAATATGTCAATAATATTATAAGTTTAAAAAGGGCCGCGGTGAACTGGTGGTAAGGTGTCGGCTTCGGAACCGGAGGGTTTTAGGTTCGAGACCCGATTTCACCGAAGAACTACCGTGTAAGCGGGTCTGGTACACACCAAATCCGTCTGGGCCAAACGCCATCGCTCTGATGTGTTGTGAAGAAGGAGGTGCCAGCTCAGGTGTCGTGCTCGTCACCTGACCGAGATTCGAAATTTCGGGGTCCGTCCCAAAATAGCTCTAGTGCTGTTTTAAAAATGGGAAGTTAATATAATTAAACTAAACTACAGGTTTAAAATAGTTAAAATAATATAAAAGGTTATAGATATGCAAAGCGATTATTATAAGTTTCAAGACAGAATTAAATATTTTACAATATTATTTAAATCTAAAAATGTAAAACAGTGATTTAATATTTAATTTTCTTTAAAATATAAATAATTATTTAATTAGAAATTATGAGTTATTCACAAAATTTCTGATGCTTTAAGAATTAAATTGCAATTCTTATTTGAATTTAACTGTACCCTTACATTCATATCTTAGCCTGTACAATTAATTTCATGTATTCTTATGGATAATTATTAGGAATAAATCCATTTTTTTAAAATTTTTATTAAATTAAATTAAAAGTGTTATTTGAAAATTTAAAATTTTTACGGACATACTTTTCTTTTTTAATCAGAATGTTTTATACGAATAAAAATTTTATTATTTATCATCATCATTAAGTCAAATTCATCAATGAATTCAAGTTAATCTAAAAATAATTAGAAATTAAAAATAATTCAATTTCAGTATTATTTATTAACTCAAATTAAGCTGAAAGAAAAGCTGTATTGACGCGCACATGAATTACTGTATCCAAGATTTTTAAACATAATATATTGCAGCCAGTTTTATTGGAAATTTAGCTGAAATGTACTGTAACCATTCCTATAGATTCTACAGCTAGAGATTCGGAGCCTTCCGAAAATTGATTTGGATAATCAATAAAGGCATAATTTTTAGTCGAACACTTTATCATTTGCCGTTATTACAATTCTAATACTATATCCCAGTATCTAAATGGATTTAACTATATTTCGAGTATCTCCCCATTTACTATTTAAGGGAAGGACCCTAACGGAAGGAAGTGTTGAAGGGACTAGCCCCAATGCACCGCTGATTAATTGAATGTAGAAGCTCGTTGAAACAATGTTGATTAAAGCTCAGAATCTCGAGCTTCGGAGATGGATCGATCCAGGCATACTTTGGAGACTATGAATTAGATTTGGAAATGTCTGGAAATAATGTAGTTTGATCATAATGTAAATAAATGTCATTCTGGCTGTATATATATATATATAGAGAGAGAGAGACAGAATTTTTTTGTTTGAAAATAATGCATGCAGAGTTTAAAAATTAATGAAGTATTCAATTAATTTGAAATTAATCGAAATGCTTCCTATTTTGGCAATAACCATGAAACAAACCATTCCTAGCATGAAATATTTTTAAATCATTTAATAATGTATTAAAGTTTTATATTTTTAACCATATAATTTCGTTTCTGCTCAATTGTTTGACCAATTCCTGTTTATTTATTTTTTAAATTTAATGAGTAATTGAATAGATGCTGGCGATTTTGAAATAATTAAGTTTACAGATAATCCATTGCTGGTAAAGTTTGCCATTTGCGAATCCATATCTGTTGTCGGATTATTTGTCAAAGCATGAATTTTATTTGCTTATTCCGCTTATGCAGCTCCACCTGACATTTTTTATTTCTCTTATGAAGAGTTTCTTACTAACTAATGATTGTTTCGTTTCGGAATAGTACAGCTAGGCATTTGTGAGAGTGGCAAAAGGAGACTTGTAAACTCTCGTTTACATCATTACATCAATCATTGCAATTGTGCATAGTTACACAAGATAGTTATTTTTAAGGGAATATCAAATAAATAATTTCTTTTTATTCTTACTTCTGTAATAAAATAAATTAAGGAATTTGCCGGGAGCAATAATACAATTATTAATTTGTTAGATTTTAGAATAAATTGGTTAAAGGGAAGAGGTGTTACTTCAAAATAAAATAAAAATCAAAGTTAGTACATTAGTTATGCCAAAATGCCATAACTAATGTACATGACCAATAATGAATTTACTTGACTCTTTCGCGGATGTTAGAAAGAATAATTCCCACCTACATGGTCTTACTAAATACACTTGAAGGAAGTGCAAATTCCACTAAAATATACTGTCATCACTATAGTACTTTTGGAAATAGTAATTCCCACAAATTACAAAAAGGGTGAATCAATGTTCCCAACTAAGTTGGGTGTTGCTACAATGAAGTGGATGGACTAAAGGGCTTTTGAAAATCTGCAATTGTCTTGGAAAGAAGACATCCCACCGA
>JAPMOR010121376.1:15644-73070 GCA_026543865.1 Argiope aurantia | reverse complement strand
ATCTATGGCCACTGTACAATATTTTCCATAGGAGGCATATATTGTCATTGGTTGTCGGCTGTAACTCCATATTGTTTTTTCTGTTTGATTGATTTTTGATGCCTTTTTTTATTAATAAAATGCTATGTTTAATTCCTGATACAATTTTGCAATCAATGATAAAGTTTCATTGCAGTAACGTAGTGTTAGCATATTATATGCTGGTTTAAATAGATATTACCTTCTAATATACAAGATAAGACTTTTATAACTTAGTTGCACAATCAAACTTGTTATATCATGATAAACTGTTTTCATGGTTTTAAAGATTTCGCAAGAAACTTTAACTTTGCTTTGTACTCTAACTACAAATATTATATTAAGAATAGGAAATATTGCTCAGGTGGGTTGGATAAACTGTATAACAAATAAATGTAAAGCATAACAAAATGTTGATTTAAGGTTGGTAAGGCCGATGATCATTATTAACAAATCTATGGGAAGAGGTTCTATCTTCTACGGAAAATCAAATGTTATAGAGCTGGTAAATTAACATTACTTAGGTCTCCAGGTTATATTCATAATAAAGTTCTTTTAAAATACCTTAGGAACAGAAATATTGCCAATTAATTTTTTATGTATGTTGATAAAGTGAAAGAAACTAAGCATTTGAACTTCTAAATGTTTTTGTCGAAAAAGGACATCATATTTTCTCTTTAATGTGATGCAATCAGTTATGATTCGGATTTTGATTATAATAAAAAAACCTAAGAAATAATTAAATTTAAATAATATCTGATATGGGATAATTCATATGTCATTACTTTGAAATCCGCTACAAGTTAGTTTTAATACTTTGACCATATCGAAAAGAATCAAAATTAAAAAAAGACCTAGATAAAAAAATATAGAATAAATGAGTGAAAATATAATAAAAACATATAAATTATTAACGCGTGTCTTAAATGATTAAGCAATCTACTATTCAAAATAAGTAGTAAAATAATTAGAGATTAAGAGTTTCATTTTTAACTATAATAAGCATTGTAAAGCTATTGTATTGCAGTATTTGTTTACATTCTTATTTTTATGTCATGCGAAATTAGAGTTGTGATTGGTTGAAAGTTGGGATAACAGCAACGGTTGGAGGATGATTGCGCAATTGAGAAATACGCGACTTCGTCAATTTAAGTTCCATCAGAGTTATATGTAAAATTTTCTTTAACGCAGTGAAGCAATAAAACAAATTTGAAACAATATCTAATTTGATATTTTATAGCTTCTATGACAGCGAGAATTTAAAAAAAAAAATTATGAAAACTTCGATTCTTATCGATATATGGCAATGTTCCAGCAGCTTCATGAGCCTTCATTTTTGTCGTCACAGACGTCAAATCTGCAAAAACTCGCCAAATACAGGATTCATAAGCCGCCAATCATTTAATATCAATTAGAACCATCTCTAGAACTATTTCCCTCATCAAGAAAATGATGGCAAGCGGAAACAATAGAAATTCATCCAAATATTTCAAGAAACCACTTAGCCAGTGTACTTATTCAAAGCTTTTATTTCATTAATACATTTTCATGTTTATTTAATTAGCCAAAAAGATGGCTGCCACAGTGGCAAAAACATTGAGGTTTCCGAAGTTGTCAGGTCGGGTGTCTTTCTCATCAGCTGGGAGAATCAGCTCCTCGCAAAGAGAGTTGCTCAGCCTCTGGAGTGGAACGAACAGCCAGTCGAACAAGACCTTGTTTATTCTTCCACAGTTCTCTTCTACGGTCTCACGCACACAGGTGATATAAGGGTTGAACAAACTGTAAATAGGAAATAATATTATTGTAGTAAAATATACAACATATATTCCATACAAAATGCATATATAATACAACTAAAATGACTTGAAAAATTTAATGAAAAACTTTTACGACTTGTAGAAAAATTTGTTAGCACTAAGCATCCCCTTTATCGCCTGGATATAAATTTGATTTGATAAAAAATATTTTTATTTTAAAATTATTAATTAGTTTTGAGGTATTTTGCTTCTCAGTTTATATAACTATTTTATTTTTATTAGCACTTTTACCAGTACTTTTTCAACAATGTGTTTAAATATGGAAAAAGGCGATTCCTTAAAGAAATTATTTTATAAAAGGCCTTATTGATTGAAATGAAGTGCAAAATGCTTTGATGCGGAAGCAGCCGAATTGTAAAATGTGGGCAACTTCACCAATGAAACGAGACTTAAAAAGATGTGATTAATTTCATCCACAGTGACTATTATATTGCAGTGATTTTGTTCATTATGAATTTGTAAAGCATTTTGCGCATTTCTTTCTTTATTAAAGAATTATTGGAAGTTTGTAAGTGTCTCATTCTTTGTTATTTAATGAATATAAATTTAAGT
The DNA here is from genome assembly GCA_026543865.1 of Argiope aurantia. Classification (NCBI taxonomy): domain Eukaryota; kingdom Metazoa; phylum Arthropoda; class Arachnida; order Araneae; family Araneidae; genus Argiope; species Argiope aurantia. The sequence continues at coordinate 70,683 of JAPMOR010121376.1, read as the reverse complement.
TGATAAAAATAATTTTAATTATTAATTAGTTTTTCAGCATTTTATTTCCGTTTTATCTAGAATTGAAACATTTTTCAACAATGCGTTTAAAAAGGCGTAAGAAGATTTCACAAAGCAATTAATTTAGAAATGGAATTATTTAATGAGATGAAACGTGTAAATGCTTTGATATAAAAACAGATTAACCTTAAAAAAAGGGGCAAATTGAATAATGAAACAAGACTTGAATGTTTTGATCAATTTTATTCACAATGACTTTGCTCATCACTTGTACTTTTATTGATTATGAATTTCTAAAATATTCTGCGCATTTCATTCTTCATTAAAAAATATTGGGGATTTACATAAATTAATTTATTAAAAATGTCATAAATTTTGGCCAGAAAACTTATGATCTTGCACCTCTATTCTACTTTCTCACAATAGCTTTATTATAAATGATTATTTTTTTGAAAATATATGGCTAGAAATATCAGTATCAACTTGATATGGCACCATGTGACTTTTATTTTTTTTCAGTCAAAGACACTGCTTCATTTGAAAGAGAGATATAAATAAGAAAATGTTAAATCGATTGTATAAAACTCTAGAATGACAAATTAGTTTGTGTTTTAAATAAATAATGGAGACGCTCATTCAAAAAAAAAAAAAAAAAAAGAAGGCTTCCAGATCATTTCTTTTTTTCTTGAGAAATGTTGGAATAATGCAAAGCTTAATAATCTCTAACAGAAATATCTTCATCGTTATTTTACCTCAACTTACAATGAAGCCACTTACTTGCAAACCTTTTTGTTCGCCAAGATGAAATCTTTAGGAGTCGTAAGGTCAGTCATAGCTTGGTTAATCGGTTCAATACATTGGCTAGCGTTGAGAGACTTCTTATAGCATTCCTTTTCTTCGTCGAACCCTGAAGCAAGATTAGACTTAGTGCAACTTCTAAAGTAGATCAGCAAACATGATTGTAAGTGCCATTTCCCAAAATACTAATATATAATTTTTCTAAATTAAAATCTATTTTTCCTTTACCGAAAAGTGTAACCAAATGTGACTCATTTTATTACGTTTTGAGTTACCTTGCATATTATTTTTTTCTACTTCATCGCTTATTCAAACTTGAATTAATCAGAATTGCTTCATGTGAATATAGATGAAATTTTGAAACAGATTGTTTTATTTACTTCTTAATGTTCTTGAGTTTTGAAAATTTAAGCAGTTTTTCTCTTTTCGATGAGGTTACATTGTAAAAAATACCAACGCATTGTTAGCTATTAATGTAATTAGGTTTCGAATCCAAACAATTGGTGGCATTTGATGGTAATTAAAAAAATATATCACTTCAAGATTTAAAATGTTGAATTAAATAATCAAACGTAGAATAGTCTAAATTTTTAGTGCAATAATTGAAGTAAAAATTAATAATTTATTTGAAAATAATTTGAATATATATCATATATATTATCACGAAAAAAAAGAGAAAAAGCCTGAACTACTACAAGTTTATAATTACATGTTGGTTTAATTTTTTTTTTTTTTTTTTGCTGTTCATTCGTTTGTATCAAATATTTGATATAATTGCATAGAAAAAGAATCTTATTTAAAAACCTGTAAAGATGAAATAGAAGAACTGCTAAAAATTTTTCTATAATCATTAATATTACTAACCATAACAGTTATAAGAAATTGTTATTTTCAAATTCTCTATTACAGACAGCAGTGATAAAATACATGAATGAATTCAGGATGAATACATAAAGGAAATGAAAACGTAAGTAAAACATTTCAGATGTAAAACGATTCAATTGTACATATTTTTCTTATATTGTAATAATAAAATTTTAAAATCTGATCCTTAAAATGATTTAAATATATTTTTAAAGACTCCAAATACATGTTTTCATCATTATATATGTTACGACCAAAACCCGAAATCCGCCAGTTCGCGAACTGGCCAACGTTGCTGTAAACTTACCTGCCAATGTCCGATCTTTTCATGATTTCGGGCTTTGGCCGGCCAATTCGCGAAGTGACTTGGGACGATCGGCCAAAGTAGGAAGAAAGAAATCAAAAGCAGATTGTTTTACACACTGTTAAAAATGAAGTATTTAAAAATCAGTACTTCTGGTACTGTTTTTTTTAAGTACTATTGTTTCAGAAACTAGTTCAAATATAAATGACACCTCTGAGTTAAAAATAAGCTTGTAATATATAAAAATATAATCTCGTGTTATTCTGTTCTCATATTAAAGCCATAATAGAAATTATTCAGTGAACTAATATGCTGTAACTAGGGATCGCAATATCGGACCGCAATATACCGATCGCAATAATTCGGTATTTTTTAGATCTTAATACCGGGATACCGGTTTTAATACCGGTATTAGAAATTTTAGAAAAAGAAAGATAACACAGGTGTTTTCTTTGTTTTATTTGCCAGTTTTATTAGAGAGTGTAAATATCACAAAAAATAATTTGTAATTTATAATTTATAACAGTATATAAAGAATCACAAAAAAGTAAAGGAATATCTTATTTATTTATTTAAAAAAAGTGTAAATATTACTATTCACTATGTGGGGCGATCACAAATTTTTGAAATGTGATCTTAAAAAACATAATGCATCCATTGTACTGTCATTAAGCCTTGAACGTAATTTTGTGCAAAAATTACCAGCTGTCGAAAACGCTCTTTCAGCATCTACGCTAATTGGTGGTACTGTTAGCAATGCGCGCGCGATATACTTTTTCCAAGTATTTACCTCTAAATCACTCATCTTCAAATATATCGATTTCTCGTCGGATGGTTTTTGATATAGCTGATTTCTGTATTGTATTTTGGTTTGTTGAAATTTTTTTTATTCATCGCTAACTCTAATTTTTGCTCAAGAGACAATTCCTTTTCACTATCGACATTAGTGTCATCATAATCTTCGATAACTGTACCGAATTCTTCTGAATATGGAGAGGTTTGTGGGTAAAAGAAAATTAAAAAAAATTATTATAAACTTGATCAGATTTGTATTGGTTAGTCTCTTTTCTTCTTTTTCATTTTCATTTTTAAATTCATTATAATTACGTAAATACTGTAAGACATTTTCTATTTCGGTATGCCTTTTTTCTGTGCGATTTTTCAATATAATATACAATTCTTCAAATAGTGATGTGTGCTATTTTTTCAATGACTGCAACATGAAATTTATTATTGCATTAGCTGTTGTTAATAAATTAGAATCTCTCAGACATAATGCCTCACCAGCCAGTTTTATTGGAAGTAGAGCTGACACAGTTCTGGATATTAAGTCGAATTCACTATCTGAAAAATTAATTTGTAGGTTTAAGTTTAATGTTTATATCCCTTATATTAAATAAAAATTGCTCTGAAATATTTTAATGTACATTAGTACCTTTTAACCTTCTGCATTACTAATTATCTGTAATGTTTACGTCTCATAAAACCGCGAGTCTTCATTGATAAATGTAAACAACTCCTCCTTTCATCTTTCCTCTCACCCCTATTTTGTCGAATTAAACCCATCCTAACGCATGCGCAAAAGCGCGTATGGTTTCACAATCAGTTGCCAAACAGTATTTTATCACTTCTCTTGATTGTACGATGCAAATTTGTATTCACAGTCTAATTAATTTCGTCGTTAGGGAGACAAAAAAAAAACCCGACGTATACTATTTTGCTATGTTAGCGATCCCTGAACATATAGTGGAGACAATTTTTAAAATTTCTAGTAAATACCGAAAAAACGGTACTTAAACTGGTGAATATCGGTATTACAATATTGTACAAATGGCTTAAAATACCGGAATTCGGTATCCCGGTATAGCGGTACTGCAATTCCTAGCTGTAACAACGTGATAGCGTGAAGATTAGATTTGCGCCCTTCAAAATGACGAATTTTGTCTTGAGCAAATGCGCTGCATGTGTATGAATACAAAGGAAAATTGAGTACTTAATTTGTCAATTACCTTTAAGGATGATCCTTAGTCTTTTTCTGCTCCATAAACCTTATGTTAAAGATCCTAGATCACATTGTCTCCCGAAATATCGCTTCAAAAAATATGAAATTTTTTGCAAAAGTAAATAGCAAATATAAAGGCTAATTAAAACAAATATGAAGGAAAAATAGTTTTGTTGTTAATATTATTTAAAGACATTTCTTTGTTGGCGCCATCTGTCGAATTTCACCAACAACATGTCCTTATTTATATTTTGTACATAAATGTCATCATATTAATTTTAATTTACTTATATTTAATAATCTTAATGCTCGTTTTTTTCCTTGTAAAAACATTCGCATTTTATGAATCAATATTTCGGAAGTGAATGTAATCTGGAAAATTTCGTATTAGGTCTATGAGTCAGAAAAAGATTTACCATCACCCTTATAACATTTCTTGCAATACACCGTCCTTGTGCGAGTTACACTACATGGCAGCGCAATGGGCTGTAGGTTGAACGGTCTGTGTTCGTGTTCATCTGGGTCAAACTATGTCAGTCGAGATTTCTTTTTGCAAATTTAGGTTTGCATAATTTCAGCAGATTTGAAACACACACACACATACTCATATTCGAATCCCTGTACGTATTTAAAAAGTGAGTACATGCATTTCTCAAATTTAAGTCTATTTTACTCGGAGCTATTATAGTAACATGAAGTACTCAAAAATGAATACATTTTACTTATTTTTAAGTATTCTGTTTTAATAGTGAATTTTACTAATTTCAAAAGATGAAAACAATTACGATAGTGTTAAGCATCATTTATAACAACAAACTGAACTTCCATTGCATTTCAAATTGCATAAGCGTTGATTCTTCCTACATTTACAGATTTTGTTCCACTCTTCGTATTGCAATTACATCTACTATTATCATATCGGGCTTTGGCCAAAGATTCCCAGCCACTTTGCGAAATGGCCAGCCAAAGTAGAATATACAATATTAATTGTAAGTACTTCGAACTTTGGACCAACCTCTTGGCTAAAACGCGAATTGGTCGAACTTCGGGCTTTGGACGTAACATATATATATATAATATAGAAAAATCATAATTAAAGCAAATAATTTATTAAAAGACATGAAAGAATATATCATCCCGTAACTGGAAGATAAGAAGTTAAAAAGTTTTCAGATGTATTTGTTAATATAATGTATTTTCTTACATTTCTTGACGGCGTCGGTTCTGCATATTCTCAAAACAGCTATTTCGAGTTCGTCGGAAGATGTTTTGAATGACATGTCGCATTTATAAGCATTTCGGGTAAAACACTGTATCTGATAAGAGAGTTCACCGCCTGAAAAAAATACATTGATCTATATTATTAGATACACTTTGAAGACGTAAATGCGAACTCCATGTAGCGTAAGCTTGCAAAATACATAGTAAATGAGGGAAGTATAAGAATGTGCAATACTATTATTGTAAAAATCATACGGGATGTAAAACATCAGAAATGCCATAAGAAAAAAAAAATAATATAAAACAAAGATAAATTGGTTATCTTAAAAGTAAAATGTTTCGATATTTGGCTCACTTTTTGCAATAACGATTTACGCTTTCATCAAATGTAGAAACATTTTAAAAGCACATGCATAAAAAAACACAGAGAAATATAATGAAATTTAAAATATTAATTGAATATAAAAATACAATGAAATAAATCTTGCAGAGACAAAAATAATCCACTTTGAAAAGTACACATTAAAAATATTTCAGGTAATAGTTGAAGTAATAGTTTCAAGCATTATTAAAATATCATTATATGTTAATGATTTTTTAACCATTAATTTATTTTTTCGAAATATTTCTATGCAATTTTTAAAAATATTAAAAATGGTCATTAATATATCGCTGAAATAAAATTAATCTCGTTAAAAGCAAAGATATCATGTAACGTTATGATCATATATATACGAAGAATTTTAAAATCATATACTTTAAAAACACAATTAAATGAATAGTATTTAAAATATTAAATAAAATACAATGCAAGAAAAATTACGAAGCAAAAAAATCCACTTCGAAAAATATTCATTTAAAAAGGTTTCAAATAAGAGTTTGAACTATTTCAAATAATGGTTCCAGCCATTATTAAAAAAATCATGGCTCATTAATGATTTTTTTAAAAATATTATAAATATATTCTAATGTACGGATAAAACCCAATTAATCTGGTTAAAAACAAAAATATTTCATCGAAAGGCATGATCACATACTTGAGAAGATTGCTTGTGAAGGAGTTTTTCAACTATTAATTATTAAATCATATGCCATTTCCGACAATAACTAAAATGGCTGCTAATAAATTATGCAATCATATTTTGTTGTAATTTAAACATGGTCTTTCAAAAATTAATATCCTAAAACGGACTCCCTAGATGGGCGGTCGATACTTACACAGAGTCATCTTGTCCATTGGAACGGGTTCTCTGACGCAGTCTTTGAACACCTTTCTAAAGCACTCCGTGTCGCATTGGACAGTTCCAAAGAGAACTAAAAGAGAAAAATAATTTGTTTGTGAAATCAGATATTAAAGGGTTTATTATGAAATATTTGTTTTCACACAATTTTTCATGTTTGTTAACAGCTGTCCAATGATCAATTTTTTATTCTATTTTTCGTGAGTTAATACCAAATTTTTCAGAAGTATACATAATCTAAAATATACATCGGAAGTATACAGATGTGTAGTTTTAATGGTAATTTCTTTCAAATTTCTATTTTCTTCTTTTTACTTTAATATTTCTTTATAATTTCTAAATAATTTTGTTGTTTAGTGAATTTTAATGTGTTTTATTCCATACCTACAGCACATTCCACTTGGGAATTTGTGAAAAAAAAAAATTAATCACATGATTACAGAATTAATGTAAAACGAAATATATTAAAGATTAAACATAGAAAAATATTTGATAGAATGATAAATATTAAACATGTTTATACTAAAAATGTAGCTAGAGTATTTTTTTATTAAATCCACTGAAAACAGAAACAAAATTAGAAGAAGCGTAGATAACACATTTAAGATATATATCTACGACCAATATCAAAACATTTCCTATTTTTTAAGAGAGTGATTTTATTTCTATAAAATGTTGGTAAAAAATTCAGAAATCTAATTCATGACAGAATGAAAAAAAACTGATAACAGAAGGTGATGTTAAAAAATAAACAAAATAAATTTTATAAATTGATTTAAAAATGTATTGAATAATAATTAAATAAGTTTAAAATGATTAAAAGTATGATAATATGAGATATGGTCACTTTTGACGGAAGTCAATATTTCTTGCAAAATATTTTGTTTGATTCCAAATGATTTGTGTGACCGCATGAGAGAATAGTTCGGATGATTCGTTTAAATAATTATTCGTATGTATATTATAAACTATAATGCTAATACATAAATTTCGCCAGAAAATAGAAGTTAAAACTAAAATGTTATTTCTTTGTTGTTAAACGTTTCAAGAGAACAGTGGACTCTTTTAGGCACTTTTACGAATTATTCATTTTAAATTATGAAATTTTTTACGCATATGTATTAAAATATATGTATACTTCACATATCTAACAAAACAATTCTTTAAATAAAACATATTGCAAAATAATATATATTACATATTTTTTAATATTTCAAAATAATCCAGGCATCTTAATTTTTAATTTTTTTCAATTATTTTTCCGTTATTACTTAATATAAAGTTTTTGGAACAAAACTATGCACGAGTTTTTAATTCCAATAAAATGCTAATTTTTTAAAAATATTTTTATCCAATCTTACTGAATTTTCATAGAAATTTTATGTTTTTGAGAGCTCAAATTGACTTAACAATCTATAAAAAACCTCGAAATATAAAACGCATACTATATTTTCTTTTAACGTTTAACTGAAACATTTATTATTGATTATATTTAATTTCCACAAACATTAAGACGCAGAAATATTTCAAGACATTTCAATCTAATTACAATACCTTTTTGAGAAAATACAATAAAAGGTATTTTTTAACACTAGACGTTTCAGATATTTACTTTATTGAAAAAAAAAATATATTATGAATATTATGATACTATTTTAGTACAATGTATACATATATTTTAGTGATGAGACAGTAAAAAAAATAATTATAGTTTTCGTGCATTTTTGCTTATTTCAATTCCACTGACCCTTTAAAAGTGCCAAATATAACATATTCGAAGGTAGAAATACATTGTTCAGAAACAGATGATCATGTGCGTGTCATTTCTTAAACTTATTTATTCATAATTTCGAAAGTTTTCGAAACATATCATACTGAAATTGAATTCATCATGTATTACTATGAAAGCCCTATAAGAACACTACACGAAAAGAATGAACTGAAAAAAATGTCAGAAAAAAATTAGCGATAGTATGATAGTGTGATATTAAAAGCTCGATAAATTGTAGTTACCTGTAGTTGCAAGCAAAATCAAGAACTTCATATTGACCGATAAGTTTTCGAGCCGAAATCTCTTTGCTGGATTGAGAAAGTAAATAAGATTACTCGAATACAGTAATTTATAGACACTTTTAAAATTATCATTCTGACATATGACAGATAATTCATTCATCTTAATATATTTAAACTCATCGAAGGACACCTGTGATTAAAAAAGTAACTTATCACATTATTGAGAAATTCAGACATCTGTTTTAGCCACAACTGAACATTTCATGATATTAACGTAACGAACGAAATGACAGGGGGATATCAATCAAATTAGATATCAGTTTGTTTATAACTTATTACATCCTCTGAGTGACATAACGGGTTCATACTTGAGACTTTTTTTTGAAATGTCTGTAAATTTTAAATATGAATTAGAACTTAATTTCTGTTTGTCTCCTATAAATTCACATTGCTATATTATACTTATATACAGGAAATTTAAAAGGAGAAAACGTTTCATTGTTTTGAAGTTGCAAGTCAATTTTTCATTAAATCATGTGAAATGATAGGGATAAGGCGAGAATGACAGTGAATATAATAAAAAGGTTTCTTTTACATATTACAAACAAGTTTTATTTTTTATGTGCTGAAAATTATGAATTGATTCTAAATTGAAAAGTCAATGTCACTCCAGTATATTTATTACCAAATCTTCTATTCTAAAAACTTTAAAAATGTCATTCCAGGTATTTATTATCGAATCTTCTATTCTAAGGACCTTCAAAATAAATTACTGGATTCAGTTTAGTTATATTAACTCCCATTTTAAAGCATTACTAGGGCCATTTTGGAACGAGCTTGTAATTTCGAACCACATTCAAATGACGAAGGCGATATTGGTATATAATTTTTTGGGGGGAGGGGGGGGGGGGTTATAATAAATTGAGAATTGGTTTGCTTCATTTTTTACTTTATAGAAAGTTTTTTTTTTTTTTTGAAAAGGGATTATAGTACACTGAAAATTAATTTGCTTCATTTTCAGTTCATAAGAAACTTTTTTTGTAGGGGAGCATAATAAGTTGGGAATCGGTTTGTTTCCTTTTCATTTTATAAGAAATTTCATTTTTTTGTAGTAGAACATACTAAAGTGACAATTGGTTTGCTTTACTTTCAATTTATAAGAAATTTTATTTTTTTCTTTTCTTTTCTTTTTTTCGTAGAGGAACATAATAAATTAGAATTAATTTGCTTTATTTTCAATATATAAGAAATATCTCATTTGTAACTGTTTCCTGGGCTTTTCCTCTAGATGCGGATGATAGTTTTATTGATTTATAATTCAAGTTAGACAACAGTAAGGGATCTAATTTGGGAAGGTAAAAAATTTGGGACGGTAAAAAATAACTATTTTAATCAATAATTTTAGTTAATTGCATTCAAACATGTTTTTTTCTAAGAGGATAAAATAATATACCTATATAATATGTAAATAACTATTTTATAATCTTCTTATTATTACACAGGTTAACAGATATTTTTATGCTGAATATATAAAGCTGATTTCACATGAACTTGATGCCCTGAGTACGAACGTATTGCCTATGCGATCAGAATTTTTGTTATAGAATTTTAATGGGAAAAAAAATTACGCTATTATAAATCAAATGCAAAGATTCTAAAGAATTATTTACTTGCATTCAATTTATATTTCAAGCCAAAATTTCGAAAGTTAGAAAGCTATTTCAAAACATCTTTGCAAAGTTTATTTGTAACGGCATATTCTTTTCAGGAATTTTACGAAATGTTAAAGACATTTTTTAATGATATTTTTTATATCTTTCATAAAGTTTTCCTTCTTTCTTTATAACTAATTAGTATTGTATAATAATATTTGATGCTCATTTTTTTGTGAAGTATAAGTATTTTCTTTGTACAATTACTTTAAAATTCAATGTTTTTTTTTCAATGTTTGTGTGTGTTTTTAACCTTGTATTTTTTGCATTATCTTTTGTTTTTATTAAATTATATTTAACATATAAGTTTTTTTGTGTGTGTGTAACCTTTTTTTTTCACTCTTGTATTTTTTGTATTATCATTCATTTTTGATATATGTCATTTTTACTAGATTTTTATTTTGTAGAATTTGCTATTAAAATATCAAAGGTGAAACTTTAGAAGATGGGCAGTCTTCACATTCTTTCCGACAAATTATCTGCCTTTATTCGCTGTACCAAAACATCATTCGGAAAAAATAACATTAAAATCAAAACAGTGAAATATTCTTATATCTGATCAGAGATAATTTTTTCTGTGGATACTTTCCTAATTTCGCCTTTATCTACCAAATACACTGATTATAACTCACTCGTGTTTTCACCCATTCTGAAAAATTCCACATTTTTAGTTTGCAAATAGCTGCTGCAAGAAGTGATTTGTCTCATTATCAAGATTTATGAGTAGATAGATTCACTGACCGCATATAAAAGATGATGACCCACGCACCCCTCTAATGAATGAGCAAATATTGTCATATAATCAATTGTCTTCTTGCAATTGATTAATTAGAACATCCATATATGTAACTGTTATATTAACTAGCTGCCATCAGCGACCAGTTGTATTAATTATATTAATCAAGTTGTCCCTATTAAAATCGATGAACTTCATGTATCAGAGCAACAGAAAATATTATTTTAAATTGAGTAATGAACATTGAACCTTCTGATTGGTTAGCAGTTTCTATAAATTGGTGAAATCGGTACAATTATTAAGGCCAGAAACTCTTCCGAAGTTTCATTTTGCCATATTTCTTCAACTTTCAGGGCCGTAGGGAACAGGTTTTGATTAATGACGTATTTAGGAAGTGAAGATCTTATTAATGAAAAAAAAAGTATCGAGATTTGTGCAGTGGTTATGTTTGGGGAATTCTGTCTCAGGTCTCTACCTTAGATGGGGTTTGTGAAACAATGTTTTTGATATTTCTTTCGAAAATGGAACAGTGATGAAGGATAGTCTTTGAGTAGCGTTATCCAATCAGCAGGCAGAACTTTCTGCTGTTCTCCTGCAGAATCAATCAAGTGAGCTTTCCAGAAAGAATCATACAAATAAAAGAGGTCCATTTCTACGGACCTTAAAACTGGAAAAATGGAATTCAAGGCTTTCGTATTACACATCTGGTAGCAGTTTACAATGGTAATGATGTTTCTCCTATGAATGTGTATATTAGTACAACTGCAAGGGTCTATTTCTTTTCTTGAAGGGCATATTGACCCTCCTAATGCTGATATGACCGAGAAAACCGTAAAAAGGATAAGGCGAAACATCTTAAACGATCTGAAAAGACCCTTATCTTGCTTATTTCTGGCATCATAAATTATTCTAGTTTTTGTACTGGAAGTAGTTTTCTGTTGAAGCAATGCTTCACGTCGTTATTTCTTGATTTTAAGTTCTTTCCCAAAATTATATAAATTATTCCTGGATTTATTTTCCGTAGTCTTATCGAACAGGAAAGAATCTACCTCACATAAATGTTTCAGATCAGTTTCCACTACAGCACTACAGCACAAGATACAGTAAACACAGTAGAATGTTTTATTTCCTGCAAGTCTGACATTTGACCTATCAACGTGTCACCAAAAAGTGTCGGCTTCAAGAACAAGTTTTTATTTATTTTTCTTGCTTCTCCCCTTAGAACATTGCCCAGGAAGTCCGCCCCCAACAGGATCTGGATAGGGGTGGAATTTTCGATGCAGTTGGCAGTCAGCGTGCAGGTGGCTGGAATTACTTTGTTTACAAGTTTGGGGTCAACATTCGAATTTGGAGTCAACAACATTCCACCCCAGTTATTTCGTCTGAAACCAAATTCTCGATGTTTATGAATTGATAAGGGAGAAATCTGCTCCTTATTCTTAAATGTACAACTTCGAATATTTTCTCGATGGTTTCCCGTTTCGAGAAAGTATAAATTAAAAGTTTCTGTTGGCATATTGGTTTTAAATTTAAAGCGTGTTTTAAGTCACTGCGCAAGAAGGACTTGTGTGATCCTGAATCAAATAAAAGTCTAACCATGACCTGTTCGAACCATTTTCTGCCTGGACATTAGCGGTTTGAAGCAAAGTTGCGTAACTGCCAGGGTTATCTTTTGTTTTTAAAACGAAAGAAATTATAACTTCCTGTCCGTGGGTTTCGATTTCAGAAGAGACACTTTCAATTTTATTTTTCGGGCAAAACAAGGAATTGTGCTGGAAACTCTGGCACGTCTCACACGGTGAAATTGGAACCTTGCATTGAGAAATTAGATGTCTATAAGCCATACATCGATAGCATCTACCATCTTTCTTTAATTTATAACGTTTTTGCTCACCCGAAAAAGTTTTGCATCTTAATGCAGTGTGCGTATCAGAGTTACAAAAAATACACACATTTTTAACAACAGTATTTAAAGCGGCAGATGAAGGCAACTTATTTTCAAATTTAAACTGTCCATAATAAGAAGGATTACGTGTAGGATATCGGGGAATTTCGTGAACTTTTTGAGAATGTCCAGATACAATATTTGCAGATTCGCGAGATTCAATTTCAAATTTTATAAATTTGATTAGTTCGTTAACGTCACCAGTCTTAGAAGAATTTCTCTTAGGATGGAACTCTACGAATAAATCTTTGGGCAATTGCTTTAATAAAATTGGTATAAGTAAATGACTATAATTTCCAGATGCAATTCCCATTGAGTTTAAATTTCTTATGCTAATTTCACTCTCGTCATGCAGTTATCGTAATTCTTTGAGATTGAAAGAGTATTTTATAGGTTCAGTTTCTAATATTCGATTTATAAAATGACTAATCAAATGGTCTTACCTCCCATATCTGTCTTTTAACAGAGATAAACACGATTTGTAGTTTTCTTCAGTAAGAGAGAAACCAGAAACAATTTTATAAGCTTCGCCGTATAAAAAGGACTTCAAATATATTATTACGATTCCGTAATGCTGCTTCCCAGCATAGTTGGTTACATAATCGGAAAGAATGTTTTACAGTCATCTCTATTGGTCGGAGTCTGGGTGTCGCGTCGGAGGTCCCGGAGTTTGGCGATGAATTTGGCGACTTTGGCGCCAAAATAGATTATACCCGAAACATCGAGAATTTTCCCGATCCATCCAGTAGGAACCGAGATACGCCTCGAACGCTCCTGATTGGTTGAGAGGCTTCTAGCCCCGCCTCCTGAGACCTATAAAAGGAGGCAGCCACCGCTGACAGGTAGTAGTAGTCGGAATCTACGGTGAAGAACTGGTTTTCCAGGGATTAGCAGAGCAGCGACGAAGTCAAGCTAGTGCTGAACTATGCTGTGCGCTACTGTCTGCAGTAGAGTCTTGTATGCTGCTGTGTATTCTGGACGTCTCGGCAGAAGATAATTGTCTTCTATGCTATATATAGTAGTGATTTTGTGCTGTCCTGTGTGTCTTCGTGCAAATAAACGTCGTTGTTTTTATTCTACTGCCACCTGCTGATTGAGCGTTCTCCACACCATATAACTTCCACTATCCAAACGAACCCAGGAAATTTCGTAACATTTGGTGTCAGAAGTGGGGTAGGGGTCAATAGTGTATGGTGAAAACGAGATCTCAGGCTACGATGGCTGATAGCGGTAATGGTGAGTTACTGGCTCTGTTGGCTGAGATGAATAAATCTATGGAAGCTGGACAAGAAATATTGGAGAAAGAGATGCGTTCCGATCAAGAAAGAACGGAGCAGGAGCTTAAGAAGGACATTGCAAGTGTTAAAGAGGAATTTTTAAATGTCATTCAGGAGAAGATGAATGCAATTGAAGATAAGGTGGCTTCATTTGAGAATAAGGTAGTTTCAGTGGAAACTAAAGTTTTGAAGATGGTAGAAAGTTTTGACAAGGTTCGAGAAGACATTGGAAAATAATTTGAACAGAAATTTGGGAAGGAGATCGAAAGCCTAAAGAAGCAGATGTCACATGAACATGAGGAACATTACACCTTCCCTAGCGACGATTAAACTCTCAACATTCGATGGAAAAACATCCTGGCAAGTATACAAAACACAGTTTACTACGGTAGTGGAAGATAATGGATGGAATCCTCTAGCCAAAGCGTTTTACTTGGAGGCTTCGTTAAGAGGAGACGCTGCCGACATCCTTGAGACTCTAACGGAGGAGCAAAGACATGATTTGGAAGCTCTATCGAGTGCACTTGAGCTGCGGTTTGGAGAGAAGTGCACTAAAGAATACAGCCGATTGCAGCTAAAGTCCGCTATCAAAAAGCGGGTGAAAGTCTGCAGGAATTAGCTGCCGATATTCAGCGACTTTCCCATTTAGCATTTTCTGATTGCTCGGTTGAGACACGTCAAGATATAGCTCTCCAGCACTTCATCGATAGTGTGCGGGATTCGGAAACACAGAAGGCTCTTAGACTAGCAGATGTCAAAGATATAGGATCTGCTTTAGTCTTTGCACACAAAATAGAGGCTGCCCAGCAGGCCACACGCAAGGACCGACACCAATTCAGAGCTGTCTCTGCTGCGGATTCGGACTCTGATTTCGTGAAACAGATTGACGATCTCCGAAGAGAAATTCGGGGGTTAAAAGAGCGCGAGGATGGCGGAGTTACGGAAATTTGGTGTTGGACTTGTGGTACAGCCGGACACGTCCGTAGGAATTGCCGGTTTTCTAGAAGTGGTGGAAATAATTCTCCACCACATCAGGGAAACTAATATGTGGCCATCTCGCGGGGCGGAGGTGTTCAGATAGTCAAAAGCCCCATTTCAAAGTATTTCATATTTAATCCATAAGTGGCGGTGACCATGGACTTTACGTGATAGGACAAATTGGTGACATCTCATGCAATATGGGTGTCGACACTGGAGCCAATGTGACCATAATAAGAGAAGAGGTGTCACGAAAATTAAAATTTAACATAATCTGGACGCCGCCCTGCATTACTTTACAGACAGTGACGGGAGATAAGATATATGTTCATGGGAAACTCCACCTCGCTATACACTTTGGAAAAATAAACTACCACCATACGGCATACATCATACACCTTGCATTCTCGGACTAGATTTTCTGCGGAAAAACGACTTTAAACTGGACTTCGGAAATAGTAGAATGAATTTAAAATTAGAAGACATCACTCTTTTTGGACTACACACTGAACTGGAATCAAGCCAGAAAATAATAGCTAAAACTGACATCTCTTTATCGCCTAGGACTGAATGTGTAATACCCGGTTTGGTAACAGATAACAGAAAATTCCGATTTGGTGTAATGGATTATCCTGACACAGACTGTGTCAGAGCAGGAGTGTTGGTAGCTTCGTCAGTAGTGGACCTCTCAAAGTCTGTGTGAGTGGCTCCCAGTGAGAGTGGCTAACATCAGTGATAAGACAAAGATTATACAGAAAGCAGAGGTGCTAGCAACTTGCACTCCTGTCACTTGTACAGACCAGAAGTGCAATAGTCAGGACGTTTCTTCAGACGACTAAAATTTGCTGCCGGATACACATTTAGATGAAAAACAGAGGTGTGCTGCTAGAGAGTTGATAAAAGAATTCCAGGACTTATTTTCTCGAACATCTGAGGACTTTGGAAGGACTCAACAAGTAAAACACCGAATTGATACAAGAGAGCATCCTCCTATTAGGCAACACCCCAGACGACTACCATTCGCTAAACAAGAGGAAGTTCAAACACTAATTAAAGAAATGCAAGATAATGACGTAATTGAGCCGTCATCAAGTCCTTGGGCATCCCCCATCGTCTTAGTAAAGAAGAAGGACGGCTCTACTAGATTTTTTGCGGATTATCGCCGGTTGAATGATGTTACCAAGAAGGACAGCTACCCTTTGCCAAGAATAGATGACACTCTTGATACACTTGCCGGCAATACCTAGTTTTCCACCCTGGACCTCAAGAGTGGGCATTGGCAAGTAGAAATCCATCCTAAAGAGAAAGAGAAGATGGCTTTCACCACAGGACAGGGGGTATGGCAGTTTAAGGTTATGCCTTTCGGCTTGTGAAACGTGCCGGCAATATTTGAACGCCTTATGGAAACAGTTCTCGGAGAGCTTTCTTATGAAGCCTGTCTGGTTTACCTCGATGACATCATCATCATGGGGCGTTCCTTTGAAGAATATCTTCAAAATGTTAGACGTGTATTGCAAACGCTGGAGGAAGCTAATCTGAAATTAAGCCCATCCAAGTGCCACCTATTCAGGCGTGAAGTCACCTATCTTGGGCTTATCATTTCGGCAGAAGGTGTTCGAACAGACCCGGATAAGATATCGACTGTAAGACACTGGACCTGGCCGACGGACGTTCACAAACTCCAGAGTTTCTTAGGCTTATGCACGTATTACCGGAAATTCGTGAAAAACTTCTCAACAATCGCCAGACCAATCCATAAGCAGACCGAAGCGAAACAGAAATTCATCTAGACGGACGAGTGTGACAACGCCTTCAACAAGCTCAAAAACGCCCTTACATCTGCTCCCGTCCTGGCATATCCTGAAATTGGAAAGCAAATTATTCTGGATACGGATGCAAACCATGAATGCATCGGAGCTGTGTTGTGCCAAGAAATAGATGGACAGGAGCGTGTCATCGCCTATTTCAGTAAGTGTCTGTCCAAACAGGAAAGGAATTATTGTGTGACCAGGAAGGAACTTCTGGCTATCGTAAAGGCCGTAGAGAACTTCCACCCTTACCTCTACGGTCGAAGGTTTCTGCTTCGTACAGATCATGCTTCATTAACTTGGCTATTGAATTCTAAAAATCCAGATGGTCAAATAGCCAGATGGATACAGACTACAGCAATATGACATGGAAATTCGCCACCGGAAAGGATCAGCGCATGGAAACGCAGATGCTCTTTCGAGAAGACCATATTCGGAGGACTGCAAATACTGCTCTAGAGTTGAAAAGAAATTTGGCATGGTAGATCCTGTAGTTCGTCAAGTTACAACACCATCAACATCAGAATCAGATCCATGGAGTGAAGAGAGCGTCCGGAAATACCAACTAGCTGATCCTGAAATAAAGCCAATAATTGAATTTAAAGAGTCAACAGGCGGAAAACCTAGCTAGCAAGGCATCGCCCATTTCCATCCTACAACGAAGCGTTACTGGGCTCTTTGGGATTCTCTCCATCTAAGAAATGGTGTGCTGTATCTCAAATGAGAGTCTCACGATGTAAAATCATTAAGATGGCAATTAATACTCCCAAAGCAAGAGTATCAACAGTCCTTAAGGAACTCCATGGCAATACGACTGGGGGTCATTTTGGTGTTACGAAGACTTTACAAAAATGTTCGAGAACGGTTCTACTGGAATAATGTGCGAAATGACGTGGAGAAGTGGTGTTACACATGTGATCTCTGTGCTGCACGTAAAGGTCCTGGGAAACGCATTAAAGGAAGACTGCAGCTGTATAATGTTTGGGCACCTTTTGACATCCTAGGCCCTCTTCCTAGGTCATCAGATGGCAACAACAACATCCTGGTTGTTATGGACTACTTCACCAAATGGCCTGAAGCTTATCATCCCATTCCCGATCAAGAAGCCCCGACTATTGCAGAGATTCTAGTTCAAAACTGGATTTCAAGATACGGAGTTCCTCTACAACTGCACTCTGATCAAGGAAGAAACTTCGATTCGGCTGTTTGCAGGAGACTGTGTGAGATACTCGGCATCGACAAAACTCGAACTACGGCTTTGCATCCTCAGTGAGATGGCATGGTAGAGAGATTCAATCGGACCATTCTGAACAGTCTCTCTCTCCTGATGTCCAGCAAACAACAGGACTGGGACAAGAAACTGAACCTTTTCCTACTTGCCTATAGAAGTGCAGTTCACGAGACTACTGGCTATTCCCCATCCCAAATGCTCTTTGGACGTGACCTTCGTCTGCCTTCAGATCTACTGTTCAGCCGGCCTCCAGATGCTCCCTTGGTGCCTGAGGAATATGTCGATAATCTCCGGACACGGATGGAGGAGGTGCATCATTTGGCCAGAGATAGGATCGCTTCAGAGAAGATGAAGACCCGATTCGATGCTAGAGCAACGGGACAGAATTTTCACGAAGGAGACGAAGTGTGGTTACGGAATCCGAAACGACACAAAGGACTTTCTCCGAAGTTGCAGACCAACTGGGAGGGTCCTTATACAGTCCTTAGAAGACTGAATGACGTTGTGATATGGATACAGAAATCACCACACTCAAAATCGAAGGTGATACATTGTAACAGGCTAGCCCCTTACCTTGGCCAAGGTGATTAAGATCTTTTTTAGTTCAGACCATGGTCGCCCATTATATGATAAACAATGTAAATGATTTATCTTCTTAATTTTGTTATTTTAGTATTGTAATTTATTTTGGTATTGTTCATGTATTTTGAAAATATTACGCTGTATGCCATTTTGAGTATTTGTTATTTTATACTTGCTTATTGTGTGAATATGGTAATCCTGTAAGTAGATGCCTCTTACTCAGATATTGTACTGCCCGGGACGTGCAGTCCTTAAGAGGGGGAGGGACAATGTTACGAATCCTTAATGCTGCATCCCAGCATAGTTGGTTCCATCATCGAAAAGAATGTTTTACAGTCATCTATATTGGACGGAGTCTGGGTATCGCGTCGAAGGTCCCGGAGCTTGGCGACTTGGTGACGAATTTGGCGACTTTGGCTCCAAAATAGAGTATACCCGAAACATCGAAAATTTTCCCGCTCCGTCCTGTAGAAACCGAAATACGCCTCGAACGTTCCTGATTGGTTGAGAGGCTTCTAGCTCAGCCTCCTGAGACCCATAAAAGGAGGCGGCCGCAGCTGCCAGGTTGTAGTAGTCGGAATCGACGGTGAAGAACTGGTCTTCCAGGAATTAGCAGAGCAGCGACGGAGTCAAGCTAGTGCTGAACTAAGCTGTGCGCTACTGTCTGCAGTAGAGTCTTGTTGCATGCTGCTGTGTATGCTGTTGTATGCTGCACGTTTCGGCTGAAGATAATCGTCTTCTATGCTGTATATAGTTGTCGTTTTTGTGCTGTCCTGTGTGTCTTCGTGTAAATAAACGTCATTGTTTTTATTCTACTGCCACCTGCTGATTTAGCGTTCTCCACGCCATTTAACTTCCACTATCCAAACGAACCCCGGAAATTTCTTAACAATATGAATTTATCAACATTACATAATGAATCATCAGAGTCAATTGCATTATTGAAGCTATTGATGAATTCTAGAAAAGTGCTATAATCTCCAGTAAATATGGGAATTCTTAGCTTTGGCAAATTAATGCATGTTGGAGGATAGTTAATTCTTATATTAGAACCATTAGCAACAAGTGGTGCGACAGGTTGTTGATCAATTTTAAACTTATTGATCTTACTTTATATTTTGAAATTAGCTTCATTTATTTGCTCTTCATATTCAAGAGAGATTTGAATTTCTGTTTCAAACAATGCACTATCAGAAATTAAATCCTCAGTTTCACTGTTAAGGCTTTTATTGTCTAATTGGTTTGCTTCTAAACTTAATAAATGCTCCGAAATTGCTCTTAATCGCTTTCCTTTTTATTATCACAACTTCCTAATAACAAATAAATCTTGTTATTCAATTTTATACAAGCAGTACGAAATATCTTTCTTTTCGTCTTAAACTTATCAAGAGTGTCCATTTTCACCCATAAAATAAAGATAATAGAACCTTTTTAAATGTCCAACGACGAGTTATAATCCTAGATAAATGCAAAATTTCAAGATCACAACGATTATTTACAAATTCAAGAGCATAAACACAATTTTCAGACCGTATAATAATTTCCAGGTTTCGACACTATGTAAATTATTACCGTTGCATTTCTTGATTACATAATAATTTATTCGAAAGTGAAGATTGTGTGCTGGGTGAAATGACTTGAAGACACATATTGTCTTTTATGTGGTTTATTGGTAACATCAACAACAAAGGGCACATGAATACGCCATAGTGTAGCAGGCTACACTATGGCGTATTCATGTATGGCGTATTCATAGCTAGAGAACTACACATAAAATTTTTCGGTAGAAAGAGAGCCGAGATCACACTCCCCCTAATACACGTGTCACGTCCGCTTCTACTGGAAAAAAAATATACTAAACAACAACAGGCAGACCACGTGATACATGATTGGCAACTAGCTCCACCCAGGAAGATCACATGGTTAACTGAATTCTTAACAATCTTTGTTAACAAATCGATGGGAGAGGGTTCTACTTTCTATGGCAAGTGAAATATTATAGAGCAGGCACACTAACACTTCTTAGATCTCCAGATTATATTTATAATTAACTTTTTCTAAAATGCCATATGAACAGAAAAATCGCGTTTTATTTTTTGTGTATTTTGATAGTGTCAAATAAATTAAACATTTGTATTTCTAATTGTTTTTGTCGAAAATAGATATCATTTTTTTTCCTTTAATAATGAAATCAATTATGCTTTCCTGAGTTTGATTTTAATGACAAATACCATCTGCAAATAGTTACGTTTAAAGATCTTTAAGATATTTTATATGTCATACTTCAATCTCGGCTGTAAGTTAGTTTTAACATTATTAGCATATTAAAAAGAACTTAGCTTAAAAATTGATCACGACAAAAATATCAATTTAAAATGAAAACATAAAATCCACTAATTAATTTTTACAGTACATCTTAAATGATTAAGCAAGCTTATATTCAAAATGAGTCATAAAATGATTAGAACCAAATAATTTCATTTTGAACCGTAACAGGCATTGTAGAGATATTGCATTGCAGTATTTTGTTTACATTCTTTTTTTTATATCATGTGAAATTAGAGTTGTGATTGGTTGAAAATTAGAATAACACCAACGGTTGAAAGATGATAGTGCACTTGAGAAATACGCAATTCTGTGTCTAATTAGGGCCCACTAGAGTTATATGTAAAATTTTCTTGTCACGTGACTGCGCTCGGAAGCATAAAATAAATTTGTAACAATATCTCCTCTGACATTTTAAAGTTTCAGTGAAAGCGGAAAAAAAATTTACTATATAAAAGTTTTGAGATTTTTTAAAAACAAATCAAATAATTTAAAACAAAAAAATATCAAATGCTTCTTCTTATCGACATATCGCAAAGATCTTGCAGCTTAATTAGCTTTCATTTTTCTTGTCAAAGACGACACATCGCCGCCCATAGGCCCGTCAACCATTCAGTAACAGTTAGAATACTCTCTAGAACATTATCCCTTGTCATGAAAATGATGACACACGGAACGAAAATTCATAGCAATATTTCAAGAAACCACTTAGTCAGTCTACTTATTCAAAGCCTTTATTTCATTAATACATTTTCATGTTTATTTAATTAGCAAAAAAGATGGCTGCCACAGTGGCAAAAACATTGAGGTTTCCGAAGTTGTCAGGTCGGGTGTCTTTCTCATCTGCTGGGAGAATCAGCTCCTCGCAAAGAGAGTTGCTCAGCCTCTGGAGGGGTACGAACAGCCAGTCGAACAAGACCTTGTTTATTCTTCCGCAGTTCTCATCGACGGTCTCACGCACACAGGTCGTATAAGGTTTGAACAAACTTTAAAGGAGAAATTATATTATTGTAGTAAAATGTTCAATGTATGTTCCAATTAAAATGCATATACTCTCTTACAAAAATGACTTGAATAATTTTATGAAACAATTTTACGACCTATGGAAACATTTGCTAACACTATGCGTCTCATTTCTTGTTATTTCCTAAATATAAATTCAATTTGATAAAAATAATTTCAAGTAATTATTATAGTTTTGAACTGTTAATTATTTTTTTTTAATTTTCGGTTTTTCGTTTTATCTAACAATTTAAGTATTTTTTCGACAACGTGTTTAAATATAGTAAAAGGAGACTTCTGAAAGAAATTCTTTTATAAAAAGGTATTATTGATTGAAATGAAAAGGAAAAATGCTAAGGTATAGAAGCAGATTAACCGTCAAATGTCAGGGCATCTTGAATAATGAAACATGGATTAAATGCTTATATTAATTTTAATCACATTGACTTTGTTCTTCACTTGCCGTACATTTATTGACTATAAATTCCTAAAGCATTTCATTCTTCATTAAAGAATTATTGGAGGATTACATAAATAAATTTATTAAAAAAGTCATACATTTTGACAAGAAAAGTATTGTTTTTGCACCTTTATACTACTCTCGCACAATAGCTTTATTGCTCCTGATTCTTTTATAAATATAAGGCTAGAAAGTTCAGAATCAACTTGATATGGTACCATGTGACTTTTATTTTATCCAGTGAAAGACACTGCTTGATTTGAAAGGGAGAAACAAGTGGGGAGAATCTGAATTCGATGATTTTATATTCCAGGATAGCAGGTTAGTTTTTTTTTTAAATAAATAAAAGAAAATGATCATTCTAAGAAGAAGAAAAAAGCTTTCGTATCCTGATTAAAAAATAGATTTAACTTCCAATTGATTTCTCTTCTTCGGGAGAAACAATGGAATAATTCAATCTTTGACTCTCTCAAATAGAAATATTCGCATCGCTATTTTTTGCTTAACATACAATGAAACTACTTACTTGCAAACCTTTTTGTTCGCCAAGATGAAATCTTCAGAAGTCTTAAGGTCACTCATAGCTTGGTTGATTGGTTCAACACATTGGCTAGCGTTAACAGATTTCTTATAGCATTCCTTTTCTTCGTCGAACCCTGAAGCAAGATTAGAATTAGTGCAACTTGAAAAGTAGATCAGTAAAAATGACTGTAGTACCTTTTTCCAAAATACATATGTATTGTTTTGCTAAATTAACAACTGTTTTTCCTGTATGCATAAGTGTAACGAAATGTGACGCACTTTGTTCCGTTCTGAATACTTAATTGCCTTGCTTTTTTTTGTATTTTATTGCTTATTCAAACTTGAATTAATCGGATTTGCTTCATGAGAATATAGATGAAATTTTGAAATTTTTTTTTTACTTACTTCGTAAATTCATTTACTTGTAATACGGCTTTCATTTATTTCTTACATTGCTTTAAAAATTCCAAAGTATAGATATCTATTAATTGAAATAGGTTTCGAATCCAAACGATTGGTGTCATTTGATGAAAATTTTAAAAAGTGTCATTTCAAAATTTACAATTTTGAATTAAAGAATTAAACGTAGAAAATAGTCCGACATTTGAAAAATGCAATAATTGAAGTAAAAATTAATAATTTATTTGAAAAAAATTGCTTTTATATCATCTATATTATTACGAATAAAATAATAAAAGCGTATACTACTATACATTTATAATATCATGTAAGTTTAATTTTTTTGCTGTTGATTCATATGCATCAAATATTTCATATAATTTCATAGAAAAAGTAATCTTATCTTTTAACAGTTTTTTAAAAACCTGCAAAGATGAAATAGAGGAATTGTTAAAATTTTCTGTATAATTATTAATATTATTAACCATAACAGTTTTAAGAAATTGTTATTTTCAAATTCTCTATTACAGACAGCAGTACTAAAATAAATGGATGATAAAAATACATGACAAATACATAAAAGATATGAAAACATAAGTGAAATATATCAGAAGTAAAACGATTCAATTGTACATATTTTTATTGTATTATAATAAGAAATTTTTTAAATATGATTCTTAAAACGTTTAGAATATATTTTTAAAGTTTCAAAATACATTTTTTCATCATTGTATATATATATAATGTAAGAATTAATTAAAGAAAATAATTTATTAAAAAACGTAAAAGAATATATCCTCCAATAATTGGAAGGTAAAAAGTTATAAAGTATTCAGATGTATTTGTTAACATAATGAATTTTCTTACATTTCTTGACGGCGCCGGTTCTGCATATTCTCAAAACAGCTATTTCGAGTTCGTCGGAAGATGTTTTGAATGACATGTCGCATTTATAAGCATTTCGGGTAAAACACTGTATCTGATAAGAGAGTTCATCGCCTGAAAAAAATACATTGATTTATATTATTAGATACAATTTGAAGACATAAATGGTAACTCTATGTAGCCTAAGATTGCAAAATAAATAATGACAAAAATTTCACATAAGTAAATGAAGTAAGTATAACTATGCGTAGGAATATCATTCTGTTGTATTAAAAACAGAGACAAATAAATCCAATGGTATTTAGAATATTAATTGAATATAAAAAATACAATGAAATAAATCTTGCAGAGACAAAAATAATCCAATTTGAAAAATACACATTAAAAATATTTCAAATAATGGTTTCAGCCACTTCAAGTAATAGTTTCAAACATTATTGAAATATCATTGTTTGTTAATGATTTTTTAACCCTTAATTTATTTTTTCGAAATATTTCTATGCAATGTTTAAAAATATTAAAAATAGTTATTAATATATTACTAAAATTAAATTAATATAGCTAAAAATAAAGATTTTATGTAAGGATATGATCATATGCGGGAAGAATTTTTAAATCATATTTTTTAAAAACACAATGAAATGTATAGTTTTTAAAATATTAGTTGAATATTAAAGAAAATACAATGCATGAAAACTTACTAAGGTAAAATTATCCACTTTGAAAAATATTCAGTAAAAAGATTTCAAATAATGGTTTGAGCCATTTCAAATAATGATTTCAGCCATTATTAAAAAAATCATTTCTCATTAATGATTTTTTTAAAAATATTATAAACGCATACTAATGTATCGCTAAAACCCAATTAATCTGGTTAGAAACAAAAAGATTCCAAGTAAAGGCATGATCACATACTTGAAAAGATTGCTTGTGAAGGAATTTTTCATCTATTAATTATTTTCACCGAAACAATCATATGCCTTTTCCAAAAATAACTAAAATGGCTGCTAATAAATTATGCAATTATATTTTGTAGTAATTTAAACATGGTCTTTCAAAAATTAATATCATAAAACGGACTCCCTAGGTGGGCTGTCGATACTTACACAGAGTCATCTTGTCCATTGGAACGCGTTCTTTGACGCAGTCCTTGAACACCTTTCTAAAGCATTCCGTGTCGCATTGGACAGTTCCAAAGAGAACTAAAAGAGAAAAATAATTTGTTTCTGAAATCAGATATTAAGAGGTTTATTATGAAATTTTTGTTTCTATACAATTTTTCATGTTTTTTAACCGTTGTTCAATGATTAATTTTTCATTCCATTTTTGATCAGTTAATAACAAAATTTTTTACAGATGTATACTTTCGATGGCAATTTCTTTAAAATTAATATTTTCTTCTTATTGCTTAAATATTTCTAAATTATTTTGTTATTTAGTGAATTTTAATAAGTTTTATTCCATTCCGGGATCACATTCCACTTGGGAATTTGTGAAAAAAAATTAATTATATTGTTACAGAACTAATAAAAAACGGAATATGTTAAAAATTAAATATAGAAAAATATTTAATAGAATGTTAAATATTAAACACGTTGATACTAAAAATGTTTAACATTTAACACGTAATTTATTAAATACATGGAAATGGAAACAAAATCATAAGTAGCATAGACACTTTATTTAAGATATACATCTACGAGCAATATCAAAACAATGGATATTTCGAATCATCAATTAAAAATTAAAATTGATTTCAGTGTGCCTAAATTTCCTCTTCTTTGAGGATATTTCTGCGAACGGCTCGTTCTCTTAAGACACCAGCTTTTCTCCTGTTTTAGAATTCGGTGAAATTTTTTCTTTCTTTGTTGTTCATAAAATAGTATGTTTTCTTAAATATTATTTGTATTTTTCATTCTTCGTATTTTTTTAAGAAAGCAATTGTATTTCTATAAACTGCAGGTTGGAAAATTCAGAAATCTATTTCATGAGACAATGAATCAAAAAAATGATTGCAGAAGGTGATATTAAAATATATATATATATAATAAGTTTTATAAATTAAAAAAAAATTATATTGAATAATAATTAAATAAGTTTAAAAATGGTTACAAAGTATGTTAATATGAGATATCGTAACTTTTGTCGGTAGATTATTTCTGGCAAAATATTTTGTTAGATTCCAAATGATTTGTGCGACAAAATAAACACAGGTGACAGCATGAGAGAATAGTTCGGGGACGGTGGAGTCTATTAGGCACTTTTACGAATTATTCACGAATTATTTATGAAAATTTTTAACGAATATGTATTGAAAAATATGTATCCGTCAAATATCTATAAAAAAAATCTTTAAATGAAACATATTATTAAAAAAATATTACATTTTTTTTAAATATTTCAAAATACTCCAGGCACCTTAATTTCTAATTTTTTTGTCTGTTATTTTTCCTTTATTACTTAATATAAATTTATTTGGAACAAAACTATGTATGAGAGAATAGCTCGGGTGATTCGTTTAAATAATTATTTGTATGAATATTATAAATTATAATGGTAATGCATAAATTTCACCAGAAAGTAGTTGTTAAAACTAAAATATTATTTCTTGGTTGTTAAACGTTTCAGGGGGACGGTGGAGTCTATTAGGCACTTTTACGAATTATTCACGAATTATTTATGAAAATGTTTAACGAATATGTATTGAAATATATGTATCCGTCAAATATCTATAAAAAAAACTCTTTAAATGGAACATATTATTAAAAAAATATTACAATTTTTTTAAATATTTCAAAATACTCCAGGCATCTTAATTTTTAATTTTTTTGTCTATTATTTTTCCTTTATTACTTAATATAAATTTATTTGGAACAAAACTATGTATAAGTTTGTAATTCCAATTTAATGCTAATTTTTTTAAAAAAAATTTATCCAATCGTACAAAATTTTCCCAGAAATTTTATTTTTTTCAGAGCTAAAATTGACTTTAACTATCTATAAATAGCGTCGAAATATAAAACGCATACTCTATTTTCTTTTAACGTTTAACTGAAAAATTTATTATCTATTATATTTAATTTCCTCAAAAATTAAATATTTTTAAGACATTTCAATCTAATTACAATATTATTTTAAGGGAAGACATTAAAAATTATTTTTTAACTCTAAATCCTTCAGATATTCACTTCATTGAAAAATACACATTCTGACACTATTTTAGTTCAATATAAACAT
Organism: Argiope aurantia; assembly: GCA_026543865.1. Taxonomy (NCBI): domain Eukaryota; kingdom Metazoa; phylum Arthropoda; class Arachnida; order Araneae; family Araneidae; genus Argiope; species Argiope aurantia. Next base: position 43,141 of record JAPMOR010121376.1, on the reverse strand, counting down.
ATATTTTATAAATGAAACCATAAAAATAAAATTTATTGTTTTCGTGCATTTTTGCTTATTTCTAAGTGAACTGACGTTTTAAAAGTGACAGATATAGCATATTTGAAGGTAGAAATGCATTGCTCAGAAATAAATGATCATGTGTTTGTCATTTCTTAAACATATTTATTCATAATTTCGAAAGCTTTCGAAATTTATCATACTGAAATTAAATTCATCATGTATTACTATGAAATCCTATAAGAATGAACACTACAGAAAAAGAATGAACTGAAAAAAATGTCAGAACAAAAAATTAGCTATAGCGTGATCCTCTGATATTAAAAGCTCGAAATATTGTAGTTACCTGCAGTTGCAAACAAAATCAAGAGCTTCATGTTGACCGATGAGTTTTCGAGCCGAGTCTCCTTGCTAAAAAGAGAAAGTAAATAATATTATTCGAACACCGTAATTTATAGGTACTTTTATCTTTCTCATTCTGACATATAAGAGATAATTCATTAATCTTAATGCATTTAAACTCATCGAAGGACACCTGTGATTAAAAAAGTAACTTATCACAATGTTCAGAAATTCAGACATCTGTTTTAGCCACAACTGAACATTTCATGATATGAGCGTAACGAACGAAATCACAGAGGAATATCAATCAAATTGGATATCAGTTTGTTTGTAACTTATTACATTCTCTGAGTGACATAATGGGTTCATACTTGCGACCTTTTTTTGAAATGTCTGTAAATTTTAAATATGAATTAGAACTTAATTTCTGTTTCTCTCCTATAAATTCACATTGCTATATTATACTTGTATGCAGGAAATTTAAAAGGAGAAAACGTTTCATTGTTTTGAACTTGCAAGTCAATATTTCATTAAATCATGTGGATTGATAGGGATAAGGGGAGAATGTCAGTGAATATAATAAAAAGGTTTCTTTTACATATTACAAACTAGTTTTATTTTTTATGTGCTGAAAATAATGAATTGAATCTAAATTGAAATGTTAATGTCACTCCAGTACATTTATTACCGAATCATCTATTCTAAGAACTTCAAAATAAATTGATGGATTTAGTTTAGTTATATTAGCTCCCATTTTGAAGTAACACTAAGGCCATTTGGGATCTATCTCGTAATTTTGAACCACATTCAGATGACGATGACGACATTTGAGCTATCAGAGCCTTTCCAGACTTCCGCGTCATACCAAAGGAAGGAAGTTGGCCCTCTCGGATTTAGCGTGCACCAGACCCGCTTACACAATGGTTCTTCAGTGGAATCGGGTCTCGAGCCTAGAATCCTACAGCGGCAGGGCTGTGGCTGTATCACCAGGTAACCCTGGCCTAGTAATTGCTTGAAGTAATATAAGTAGTATAAGTAATCAGTAATAGATTGAAAATTCCATTACAAAATTTTATCACCACAGTCATTAAATTTATCGAGTTCAATGCAAGTCATTAAAGAAGAGATAATTAATAATGAGATGAAAAACATAAACTGTTTGTTTGTATGTTTTCTTCTACTAAATTGCTTGGAAGATAATCTAAAATGCTTCTAAAATTTGCTTGAAAAGTCCTTCACAAAATTTTATCACCACAGTCATTACATTTATCGAGTATAATGAAAGTAATTAAAGAAGAGATAATTAAGGATGAAATGAAAAACATAAACTGTTTGCTTGTAGGCTTTCTTCTATTAAATTGCTTGAAAGTAATCTAAAATTCTTCTAAGTATTCCTTGTAAAATCCATTACAAAATTTTATCATCACAGTTATCAAACTTATTAAGTTCAATGCAAGTCATTAAAGATGAGATAATTAAGGATGAGACGAAAAATTTAAATTGATTGCTTGTACGTCTTCTTTCTCTAAAGTGTATTAAATTATCATAGTCATTACAGATATTTTCAGAATTTTAATCCTAATAATCTAAAGTTTAATAATTAAATTTTCACAAATTGCATCTTAAAGATCAAGAGGCAAGTTGTAACACACGAATTTTGTCAGTTGAAATGCACAGTTCATCAATGAAATATTTTTGAGATATTTAAGATTTGCTTCTACAACTATCATTATTTGTTAAAGCGAGAAAATGAAATGTATACTTCTGCTTTCTTGCGCCATGATTAATTAACTTGTAATAATTAATTAACATGTCAATGATTCGATAAATGTTAGTTTTTTTTCTTTCTGCAGAAACATTGTGTTCACTTTTTACTCTCTCAGGTACGAAATGTAGAAAAAGTATAATAATGGTCAAAACGCTTTATGGCCACGTTTTAGACCTCCCTGAGTTCGAAAAATATATTTTCGAAAATGTCTGTCGGTCAGGGACAAAGATAATGCAAAGACGTTTTGAGGTAAACGGATGAAATTTCGTATACGATCTTTATACCATATTTGTAGATTCCTATCAAATTTTAATACATATTCAACAAGCGGTTGACCGTCTGTCGATCTGCTCATTTAGAAACATGTAAATGCGTTAACTCAAAAATTCAATGATTTAAATAGTTCAAATTTGGAATGAGATTTTATGACTGACTATAAGTATAATTTTGTGTCAAAATTGTGTTTCCATCGGTTGGAAGAACACGTCTAATACATATATTAAATTTTTGTGTTCTATTTAACGCGAGCCAGGATTAATCGCCAAGTAACTCGCCAAGGATGACCCGATGGATTCAGTAACAATGCTAAATTCATGGCAAAGTTAATATTTCGTTATTATTGTATGCCAGCATCATCTTAGGCGTTTTCTAGAATAACACCTTTATTGGAGACTATGCTAGAAAGTTTGGGATATCACTTCCACTGATATCTGCAATTGCATACATTCATATGAAAGAGTTTTCTTAACAGAGGAGAATGAATATGATTAACTGGAAATCATATCCGTAATATTCTTCTTCATGATTAGGGATAGACTTCAATTATTAAGATGAATATTAAGAGTTTCTTGTCAGAACCAGAAACAAATATAAATGTTGTCTGAATATTAAGACTGAAAGAAGAAAAAAGAAAGAAAATTGAATTTTGAACTTGTATAGTTACAAAAGGAATTTGTTGAAGCAGCGTTTTAGGTTTGGTATGTGTTGCAATCAGTGTGATAAAATAAGAGTTTGAGCAACTCAGAAGTCAAAGTGAAGCCTGACTGGGTAAAAAATAATTATTTGCAGAAAATGGGAAATTGAAATTCTACACAGAGTTATCAGTGAAGTTCAGGGCCGCGGTGGCCTGGTGGTAAGGTTTCGGCTTCGGAACCGGAGGGTTCCAGGTTCGAGACCCGATTACACCGAAGAACCGTCGTGTAAGGGGGTCTGTTGCACGTTAAATCCGTCCTGACCAAACGTCTTCCCGCTAGTGTGGAGAGGGGGGTGCCAGCTCAGGAGTCGTCCTCGTCATCTGACCGCGGTTCAAAATTACGAGATCCGTCCCAAAATAGCCCTAGTGTTGCTTCAAACGGGACGTTAATATAACTAAACTAAACTAAACATCAGTGAAGTTCTTTTAAGCTCTTTAATTTAAAAATCGCTTCTCATAGAGACAAGAAAGTAACGTGTACCTATAGTAAAATGTGCATGATGAATTTATTGCGAAATGTCTCCGGAGGTAAATTAAAGAAATTAGAAAAAAATCTTTAAAAAAAAGAAATAAACGAAATAAACCTGGAATCCAATTAGAGAAATGTACGCTGTAGAATAAAAAAAAATGCAAGAAAGGGCTTCATCAAATTATCTGTAAAATTGATGGAGATATTTGATATGTATACATGAAACCTTCCGTGACTTGAAAATGAGATCATCCTAAAATGAAAAATTTATTCTCATATCCCACTACCACTGACACTTTTTTTTTCGATTTTCTTTTAATATTATTATAAATGCTTACTTTTTATGTTGTTAAATTTAATTTAGCCGTTGCTTTATTCAGAAAAACTATGCAATAATATAGGAGAATACATTTTTCAATTTTAGGTCATTCCTTATTGTCACGGTAAGTCATCATTTTAATCCCTAAAATGTGTGTATTTCTGTGTGCGTATGTGTATAATGGTTTTCCACGGAATTGACCATTAGACCTATAGCTATCAGTTATTTCATAGATATACTTAAAGAGTACGCATCTCAGTACAATTTCTTGAAATTTTGATTAGAATTTCAAATAATTTAAAACAAAGGAATTTTTTTTTCTTCCAAGTAAATACATACGAAAAATGTTAAATCAAAATAATGAATTGTATACCATCTTAAAATATCAAGATTTTACTTTTTGGCAATACTATTTCATTTGCTTTACAGTTTTTTTGTCACATTTTAATTAATTTAAAAATTATTTTTAAGCTTATTTCAAATTAATGTAGTTAACTGTTGTAAATTTAATTTTATCTTGAAAATTCATCAGGTATTTTTCTTCCAATATTAATTACTAGCCCTTTTTGGCGACCAATTTATTCCAATGTTTAATGGCTGCTAAAAGTTTCAATTAAATGTTTTATGTAAATTAATATGCATATAACACATAATGTTCCTAAACCATATACTATTATGTTCTAAATGTATTATTTATCTTCTTTCTATATCTTTATATATCCAATTACACTGGTGTACAAAACTTAAGCAACAGGTATGTTTTTTGCCATAACTTCACGAGAAATCATCTGAGAGACATGAAATTCAGAAATGAGATACAGCATTTTGTTCTGAAAGAATGACGAAAGCATAGTTGCGCAGAAATGAATACAATGCATACAGTATGGAATCAAACAAAAAAAGGCTTAATTGAACTCATAGTATCGTTACACATGATTGTCTGTCCAAGAGGAAAAACAGCAAGCAGATGTTCCTTAGTATGGGATATGCCTTCCTTTTACTGCAATGGTTGCTTCGCACCGTCTCCCCATACTCAGCACCAGATTGTCCAACAGTTCTTGAGGTAAGAGTGCCCATTCCTCAATCAGCATCTGTTTAAGTTGTCGGGTGTTCCCAGGAGGATGTAATCGTGCCGCAAGGCGTCTCCCCAAAGTATCCCACACATGTTCTATCGGATTTAAATCGGGAGCACGCCGGCCAATCCATTCGAGTGACATCTTCACTTTCCAGGAGCTCCTCAACAGCATGAGTCCTGTGTGGCCGTGCATTGTCATCCATAAAAACGAAGTCTGATTTAATGGCACCTTGGAACAGACGCACATGGGGAAGGATCACCTCCTGACAATAGCGATCTCCAGTTACAGAACCTCTGTCGAAAACGTGGAGCTCAGTCCGCCCTTTCATCATAATGCCTCCCCAGACGACAACTCCAGGACCACCGAAACGGTCTCTTTCTATGATGTTACTGGGATGAAACCGTGTCCCGACCTCTCTTCAAATCAACTGGCGTTGGGAATCGCTTTAGGCACTAAAACGACTCTCATCTGTAAATAGGACACGACTCCATTGATGAGATGTCCTGTTTTTGTGCTCCCTGCACCACTCTAAACGGTGCCGCCGGTGAGAAACTGTCAGAGGGATGCAGCGTTCAGGTCGGCGGGCGAATAGGCCACCTTTGTGAAGGCGTCTGTAGACAGTAAAACGCGACACTTGTCGCCCCGTTGCTGCACACAGTAACTCACGGGCACTTGCAGCGAATGTCTTTAATTGCGTCTCCGTCCTTCCTTTTATTGTAGTGTTGAGCTGCGCGCGCCTCCCGCACGTGTTTTGCGTACGCTCACGTCGCCTGTGACGTTTTGTTCCTGATATTTGCATACGCATGACCTTTCTCTTGAATTACGTGTTCATTGTACTGATCGCAAGAACTCCTTTTCTGCAATATCATGGCTATCTGCTTAAAATTTGCATTGTTGCTTAAGTTTTGCACAGCAGTGTATATTAGAAGAAAGAGGGCAAACGCTTAAAAGTGGACTCACTTAAAATTATTTTCACTTTTGATCGATTTCAGAATTAATCCTTAATTTTTTTGTGCAAGAAAATTTCAAAAATTCTATTAAAAACCTAACTTGTTCTGAAATCTACTAAACATGATAAAATAAGCTGAACCATCCTACTTTGATAATCTATTATCGCGTAAACAGCATTAATGGTCTCTCCGAAATAAATGCTCTCCACCATATTTTCTAATAAAAATATTATTTTCATCCTGGTATAAAAATTGTGGAACTTGGGAAAAAAAGCAACGTGAATACATCTTTTTTCTGAATATATCGTATGATTATTGGCGATTTTATTTTGGAAATTTATTGTGGCATGTATTCGATAATACTCAAAAAAAGGAAAATGCGTTTTAGACGCTTTTCTTTTCAACCGAATAAAACCAAAATTTAACACAGAACTTCAACTGTAGCAACAAAGTCCCATACCAAATTTTATTCACTTAAGTCAACGCGATTTTGAGTTTTATTGCATTTACATGCTGGTGAAAACGCAGGATGGAAAAGAGTCAACCCCTTGACGAATTTGATTCCAAATTTGATAGCTATCTACTCCTTAAACGTTAAAACATTCTAAACTTGATCCCTCTAACGCTCTTCGTTTTGTAGTTATCATATTATATTCGGACAGCCGGCAAGAGAGAATTCCTCTCATTGAATTTCGATTAAAATTTTATAGATATCTAAAAATTTGGTATTTAGATTATATACCAAATTTCATGGATCTAGATTAAAGCATTTTTGAATAATTGTGCTCAAAGATCAATTAACAGACCGACAGACGAACATGATGTCAAAATAAATTTTTCAAACTCGGAGAGATCTGAAATGTGAAGATTCGTCATTTTCCCGAAATTTGGATCTTTTTTTGTATAATTTTGTACATTATATATTCTATATGAGGAAATAAACAACTAATTTCAAATATTAGTTACCAATAATCAATATAATTTGAGTTGAATTGCAACAATAAATACAATGTTGTAAAATACGTTTAAAATATTTTTAATGACAGCGATATTTTTAATGACAATGAAAATAGTTATAGGTTAAAAAATATTGGTATAATTTAATCTTTTTTGCAATGAATCATAATAAATTGAGAATTAGTTTGCTTCATTTTCACTTTATAAGAAGTTTCTTTTTTTCAAAGGGAATTATAACAGAATGAAAATTTTGAATCATTTAGAGTAAATTTTGTTCATTTTCAGTTCATAAGAAATTTTTTTGTAAGGGAACATAATAAACTGAGAATTGGTTTGTTTCATTTTCATTTTATAAGAAATGTCATTTTTTTCGTTTCTTTTCTTTTTTTCGTAGAAAAACATAAAAAATTGAGAATTGATTTACTTTATTTTCAATATATAAGAACCATCTTATTTGTAAATATTTCCTGGGCTTTCCATCTAGTTCTGGATAACAGTTTTATTGATTCATAATTCAAGTTATATAACAGTAAGGGATCTAATCAAGTAAATTTGGGACGGTAAAAAATAACTATTTTAATCAATAATTTTAGTTAATTACATTTAAACATGTTTTCTTTAAGTGGATAAAATAACATACCTACATAATATTTAAATACCTATTTTATAATTTTCTTACTATTATGCAAGTTAACAGATATTTTTATGCCGAGATATTTAAAGCTAATTTCACATGAATTTGATGCCCTGAGTACGAACGTTTTGCCTAGGAGCTCAGAATTTTTTTTACAGTATTCTAATGAAATATTGCACTATTGCACTATTATAAATCAAATGCAAAGATTCCAAAGAACTATTTACCTATATTCAATTTACATTGCTGGGGACAGTTTCCAAAGTTAGAAAACTATTTCAGAACGTCTTTGCAAAGTTTAATTGTAACGATATTTTTTTCAGGAATTTTAAGAAATATTAAAGAAATATTTTGTTATTTTATTATATCTCTTATAAAATTTTTCTTCTTTCTTTATAAGTAATTTGTATTGTATAATAGAATTTGATGTTTACATTTTTGTAAAGTATAAGTATTTTCTTTGCACAATTACTGTATAATTCATTGTTTTTTTTCAATGTTTGTGTGCTTTTTTTTACCCTTGTTATCATGTGAAAACATGATGTTGTTTCGGTTAGGGAGTTTTGAAGCTCAAAATTGCGTTGGCAATGAATAAAGCATAAATGGTAATTTTCATCATTATCTTTTAATCGCACATATTTTTTTTACCTGCTTTTACCAGTATTGCATTATTAGTATGTTTGCTTCTTTAAAAGCAGATACGTTTTTAAAAGGTTGAATCTTTTTTACCAGTATTGCTTTATTATTACGTATGCTTCTTTGACAGCAGATGCATTTTTAAAAGGTTGAAGTAGAACTATGACATCACAGCTGTTATTTCATCTCAAAATCAGTCGAGGTCCATAACTTTGTTTGCCAGCTAGAAAAATTAAAAATGGAAGTACAAAAAAAAAGATCATCCTATATATATATACAGAGAGAGTAAGAGAGAGAGTGAGACCGATAGAAAAGTCTCGTGATTGTTTCAAACTGGTTTAAATTGATAAATGACTTAAATTAATTAATTTAAATAATGACTTAAAAATAATAATGTTATCACTTGATAACTTGAAATTTATGATCGTAGATTTCATTTTAATTATATATTTTTTGTATTATAGTTTGTTTTTATTAAATTGTTTTTGACATATATGTTTTCGTTGTGTACCTTTTTTTCACTCTTGTATTTTTTTGTATTATCATTCATTTTTATTATTCATTTATGATATACAGATTTGGCCAAAATTGTGGTCACTTTTGAAAATTTTAATGTTTTCTAACTTTGTTTGCTTATAGAAAAGGTAACGTTTCACAAAATGGAAACACTTACATATCATTTTAAAGGGAATTTAATACTGATTTCAATATCAAAAGCAAAATTCAATATTTACAATAAAAAAAGTTGAGAGACAATAATTATCGAGATACATTAGATGCAGATGACTGCAGTGAGTTATAAGTGCTTAGTAAGGTAGCCTTTATGTTTTATTACAGATTCACACTGATGTTTCATTGAGCTGATGACAGTTTTAAAAACTTCCTTTGTTATTGCTTGATGCCAGGAAACAATTATATACACAATTAATTCTCTTTTATTTGATAAATGCTTCATATAGATAAGAATTTTCAAACGGTGCCATAAGTTCTCAATAATTTTCAGTTTAGGACTGTTTCTTGGCCATGATAACAATTTAATGCTCTTTGCACTAGATCACACTTTCGATATTTTTGCTGTGTGGAAAGGAGCTGAATCCTGCTGAAAAATAAATGGTGCATTGTTGGGAAAAAGATCATTGATGGAATGTGTAAGTTTCGGCTCTAGAATAGTGTCTATGTATTTTCCCGCATTTAATGTCCCATCGATAACATGAAAGAGACCAATACCGTCTGCTGACACGTATGACCAAATCATTACTCTAACTGAGTTCTTCAAAGTTGCCTGAATTCAGTCAGGATGTAGTTCTTTGCCTATTCTATGTCTTAACTATTTTCGCCATCTCCACCAAATAACAATATCTTCTTTTCATCACTCCGTATAACTTGTAACCACTGATCATCTAGCCAATTAATCTGTTCTTTTACCCATTGTAATCTTTTTATACTACTGTAAAACTGTACTTTTAACACTGTTGTAAATTTTTTCTTTGAATTCTACCTCTTAGTGTAACATCTTATAATCTTCTCCTGATTATTCTTGAACTGACATAAATGCCAGCATCATTCAATTCACTTCTGGTGCCCGCTGATGACATTCTTCGATCATGAAGACATAGTATTTTTATTTTTCGGTCATGAACAGATGTGGTGTATCTTTTTCAGCCATTTCCTGCTTCGTATTTTATTGAATTTGTATCGTAAACAAAACTTTTTAACGCCATATGTAGTTACTGAACCATCCACCTGTTTTGCAATTTCAGCATTGGAAAGACCACATTCATGTAACACAATAATCTTAATTCTCTTCCTAGGTGTCCAATCTAATTTTTTATTTGATGCCATTGCTTTATGACTAAATATAAGAATTATTTACAACACTGCCTACTAAATATTAAAAACCTTAACAAAATTTCTTACTTTTGATTTGATTACATGATAAATAGTCTTCCTTCTATGGTAAAAAGCATAATAATGACCTGTTCCAACTTTAAACATGACGTCATTTTCTTCTGGCAGTTATTAACATTTTATTGGTTCCCAGAATAAGAACAGTGATTGGTCAGGAAAGAAAGAAATTACAATCCACTACATCACTGTGTTTGTTATTCAAATTATAGTAAGAATGATTTTTTTGTATTGAAAATATTTGTATTTTGCTTTTTGTATTGAAATCAGCATCAAATTCTCTTTAAAATGATATGTAAGAGTTGGTATTTTGTGAAATGTAACATTTTCTATAAGCATACAAAGTTAGAAAACATAACGATTTTAAAAAATGTCCACAATTTTAGCCACTACTGTATGTCATTTTTACTAACATTTTTTTGTAAAATTTGCTGCTAAAATATCAAAGGTGAAATTTTAGAAAATGGGCAGTCTACACATTCTTTCCGACATATTATCTATTTTTATTCGCTGTATCATAACAATCGAAAAACTGGCATTCAAATCAAAACAGTGAAATATTCTTGTATCTGATCAGAGATAATTTTTTCTGTGGATACTTTTCTAATTTCGCCCTTATCTGCTAAACACACTGATTATAACTCATCTGCGTTTTTACCGAATCTGAGAAATTCCACATTTTTAGATTGCAAACAGCTGCTGCAAGAAGTGATTTGTCTCCTTATTAAGATTTATGAGTAGATAGATTCACTGACCGCATATAAAAGAGGATGACCCTGACATTTTTCTAATGAATGATGAAATGTTGTCATAAAGAGTTTTCTTCTTGCAATTGCTTAGTTAGAACATTCAATTATGTCATATTACCTAGCTTCCATCAGTGACCAGTTCTATAAATTATATTAATCAAGTGGTCCCTATTAAAATCGATGAACTTCATATATCACAGCAATAGAAATTATTATTCTAAATTGGGTAATGAGCTTTGAACCTTCTGATTGGTTAGAAGTTTCTACAAATTGGTGAAATCGGTACAATTATTAAGGCCAGAAACTCTTCCGAAGTTTCATTTTGCCATATTCCTTTAACTTTCAGGAGCGTGGGGAACAGGTTACGATTAATGATGTATTTAGGAAGTGATGAGCTTATTAAAGAAATAAAAAGTCTCGAGATTTGTGCAGTGGTTATGGTTGGGGAATTCGGTCGCAGGTTTCTATTTAGTGAAATAATGCTTTTGATATTTCTTTCAAAAATGGAACCTGGTAAAGGATAGTCCACTAGTGATTTATGTAGAGAAAATTAGTTTTCATAAGGTGAAATCGGAACAGTTGATTGTGCAAAAGAATTGTTTCTTCTATTTCTCTAATTATTTTGATTATACAGATGGTTAAATTATACTAATGTATAATAATAATCACCGTATGTGTTCTTTCAGTTTTTTTCTTATATAAGCATAATAAAGTTTTGTGTGAACTATTAAAATTCAATGAATATAGCAAAATATACATTTGGACTTGTTTCCTTTAGTTAACTATGGTTCAAAACTTGACATAATTTTGCCATTTTTATGTCAAGATAATATACCAAATTTCATTCATCTAGTTGTTTCATGCATCAGACATCGTGCACCTTCCCTTCACATATTCTTTTCAATAGACATACAATCAACCCTATAAATCTTTTTAAAAAATCTAAAACGAGATAAACATTTCTATCAACGATTTTAAAATTATAAGCTAAATTTCAATTATCATATTCAATGAGCTGTTGAGTTTTCTTGTTCAAATTCATGTATACAAATAGACAGATAGACTTCCCCGATACAAATTTTATTGAAAACTAAAATTTTTGTGTGAGTCCAACATAAGAAATTTCGCTATTCTATGTGTGTACCTAGACAAATATAATCCTCTAAAACAGTTTTGGATCTTGTTGAGGCTTCAAATTTAGAGATCCATCAAAATATCGGATACGAATGTGTTGAAAATTATGTTACTTTCTATTCCGATGCTTCATTAATAAAAAGGAAAAAAATTATTACTAGTCAGAATCTGAATTTAAAAAAATAATAGAAACAAAGCAAATCCCATGAAGTAAGTGAGCCTAAGTTTTCGAAATATAAGGTAAATCAAAAATCAGAAGTATTCCCGATTAAAATAGATCCTCGAGAGAGTCTTTGCGATAAAAAAAAATTGAGAACATTCTGAAAGAATTACATGTATGTTATAATACATTTCTAAGTGTCAGAAAAATGGTAAACTTATTTACTCGAAGAAAAAAAAATCTGAATAGATGCAAAGAATCGAAATGGCTTATTAATTAAATCAATTAATCATGCGCAATTCGGAGTATTCCTATCAACATATTGATTAAATCAATCCATCAAGGGCATTTTAGATGAAATAGTAAATGCGGAAAATAGGATAGTAAGAATATCGTCCGAAATTCGTAAATAAAATCGTTCGCAGCAATTAAAAGATTGAGAGACACATGGCATTGTACCCATACTGATAACATTAAATGAATAAATTTATATATAAATGAGCTCACACGCAGCTTGATTTCAATTCGTAAATTTGTAGTCACATCAATTGATTCAAAGAATGAACGTCCTATTATTATTCACATTTGGAGGTAATAATAATTTATTAAAACTTCGAATAATTTGGTTGCATTATAATGTATTTTATTTATATATATTTTTAATATCTAAACTTATTTTAATATGAATAATTTTTCCTTAATCTTTTTAATGAAATTTAAAATTTTTAAAATTTTTATTTAGGTAACAATACAATTTTTTTTTCAATTTGAATGCATTAAATGAGTAAAAAGATGAAAAATTCAGTTGCGTTATTTATGAAGTATAAATACCTACCTGGTATTTTCAAATAAACTGAAACAGTGGAGTAATTTCAATTTCAGTGAATATTTGGACAGCAAAATTATCAATTTATATTACAACAGTGTCACTACAGATTATGGTATAATTTTTTTTGATAAAATACCTCACAGAGAATATTACAGTTAAGGAAAGAGTGTTGTTTTGCAGATATTACCAATCAGATTCTAGACTATAAGCCTATATTCCAGACTATAAGCCCTTGGTGACCAGAGAGTTGAGTGTTGTGTTTACTTTCAATTAAATCACTTACAGACAATGCAATGGTCTAGTTTATTCAAAAGATATTTCTAAGCACCAAATTGCGACAAATATAAAAGATTTCGATATCTTTATTCCTTTTTTTTCCCAATGTGTATATGAAATATCCTGATAGGTCGTGATATTAAGGTGCTAGCTTTCAGGATAATGAATATCCTAACTTATATGATATTGTAAATTAACATTACTTCTCATGTAAACTATACATATATTAAAAATAATCCTTCTTCTTTACTCTTAACAATGGAAGAAGATCAAATGGTAAAATACTTCGCAGAATAATGAAAACGATTTCAATTTTAGCTCTATCTGATTTGTGGCACTAGCTTCATAAGCGAGTTAACAACCTCTGGAAGGAGGTGATCACTTTTGTCTAGTGGTTATGTCATCTGGCTACGGACGCTATTGTCGCAGGTTTAATCCTCGCTCGTACGAATCCGCCACATTGGTGACCCGGACGCGATCTCTTACTTGTTACCCTTCAAAAAGAAAATGTTTTGGATTTTGAAAATGTGAGAAATTTATCTTCGTGCCGTAATATTTTCGGAATTTAAAATAGGCAACCCCGAAATTGTGCCTTATTTTTAATTAATTGAAATACTCATTAAAATTATTATAAACTCACTTGGAAACGCCCATTCCCAATTTCAAAAATATACGTATTCCAGATTTTATGTCTTTATATACACATGCATGCACATTCATACTTATTATTAGTAAAGATATTCCTTGCGTATTGCAAGGAAAGCGTAATTATAAATGCGAATATGTAAATTTTTCTGCGAGAAGACAGTCTACAAATTAATATAATGATTTCCTTAAATAGTTTTAAAATAATGCTGGGACCTCTTTTTTGTTCTTAGTGTCCAAAATTGTTTAGATCAGACCACAATCTGTTGCCTAAATTGGACTGTTTAAATCAATTGGACTATGATCTTGAACAAAATTCTTTTCGGAAATCATTTATAATTATTAGTAATTCTCATAAACTGAAAGAGAACGAGCAAAAAAAAAAAAAGTAACCAATTATTGGTTAGAAAAGAAAAAGGAAACAGATAATTGAATTTTGTATGCCTTTACAGAATAAGAAAACAAATTAGGAAGTAGAATTGTATAAGTATGCCTTATTTGATTTGCCACAATGTGTACTGATGTTAATTTTAGAATCAAAAAATGCTTTTACTTCAATTGTGATTTTTAAAAAAATGGTGCTTTAATTATGGATATAATAATTCAATTTCTTTATTAAATCGATAACGGTAGTTCTTTATTAAATCGATAAATATTTTTTTTATTTAAAAGTATAATTCTAAAGTATAATTTTTATTTTAAAGTAATAATTTCTTTGTATGAAAGCCAAATAAACTACAAAAAATTCTTTTGAAATTTAATTATTACTTCTTTATCCCAGTATAACACAGTATATACATTTAAAAAATGTTTAGTTATTCTAAATTTTTTAATCTTTTCTTGTGATTATTGTAGGTACTATTTTTAATACAAGATTTATCGGTATTTAATAGGTCTTATTAATAAAAAGTTCTTGCCTTCCAGTTTTGTTTGGATCAGCGTGGTGCGAAGACACTTGCTTCAGTAAGCAATTTGCAAGCTGTGTTTCAAACTCTATCGCCGATATTAATAAAGTATATAGCTCATGTAAGTATAAGTTCTATTTATTATATTAAAGAAAATATTAACAATCTTGTCAACAGGAGTAATCACAAGTTATACACAAATCATGTGGGTTTATTTTGTGATGTTACAAAATATAATATGATATTCCTTTTGTTAAAAATAATTTCTGTACAATTGTAATAAGGTTTCTTAAAAATAATTTATAGCACAATTAAACCTGTAAATGGAGAAGGGAGACAAAATGACTCCGCGTTGTTCATTAACTCTGATTATCACGTGATATTTTGTCCTTGAATACAATCATCTCCTCAGAACCTTCAAGTTGTTCTTTCAGCAGTACTTTAGTAAAAGTTTAAGTATGAAGAAATGCATATAAATGAGTTATTCTTTTTTAAAGTTTTTGTTGTTGGTCTCATTGACTCCATGTCTCTGAAGCTGCTTTTGATTTTAATTATACAAAAAAGAATTTTAAAAAATATTTTTAAAATAATGTTTTAAAATATTGTATTCTTCATTTTTGTTTGTTAAATTCTGACAGTTATTCACGTTAGTGTAATTCCGTAATATCTAAACGAAGTAAATATTCATCAAAAGAATGTTTAGGTTTTTCTTATAACATTTTTCCAACTTTTAATATTATAAGATTTAACATTATTAATATTAATATTTTTGTTAACTACATGATTTTTAGAATGTCATTTTGACTCCATGTCTCTTACCATGTATGGAAATTGATGTTTCCAGTTACGGGCTAATCATAGATAACAATTGCATTTAATGTTTTCTACTACTTTAAATAAACTTTTATAGAAGGTATAACTTTTGCAATGCCTTCCACAAAGAATTTCCGACCAAAATCCTACACACGGGCATTGATGTCAGAATTTATCCAAGTTGATGGTTTTCACTCGCATTTAGCGACGTCAATTCTCAAACGTGTTGTATCACTGATATAACTTGGCAGGGCATTGCATTGTCACCATGCACTTAATTATTACCGCTAAATTAAAATGCATATATACCTTTTCACCCACCATTGCACGTATTTCCAATCTGGATGTCCCTTGCAGCTGTCGATGCATGTTTACGATTGATTATTAAATAAATTGAAATTGTTGCTTTGAAGCCGCTACGTCGGGCGATACAAAAAATATCTGAATTGTTGCCAAAACCTTCTTTCAAAATAGAATTTCATTGAAACTTTTTGTGAAAGAGTGCGACTAATTTGATTGACCAAAGTATATATGATCGAAGATCTTACAAAAAATATTTAAAAAAAATACAAAATGATAGAATATGACTTATTGTAGTATTGATTTCGCTGGCATTCATCATGTCAAGGACAACCCCGCTCAGGTCTAGTCAGCATTCTGTAAAATATGCCACTCGTTATTTCTAGAGAGTTTTTTTTGTTGTTTGCAGTCTCAGGAAACTTTTTCTTTAAGAAACCCTACCTTAAACTTACCTGGTCATTGCTCGTCTCATAATGATTTTTTTGTTCACTTCTTTTCATACGAAGTATATAAGGAAAAAGTATTGTAACCGTCTTGCGATGTTGGCAAATCTCCAAGTTTCAGATGTCTTTGAATTCGAAAAACACATTTTGGCATTAAATGTGTCTGTCTGTGAAAATGGTAACTTAAAATGTAAGCTAGACGTATGAAATTTGGTGTATGTTTACATCAAATTTGTAGATTTGTACCAAATTTTGAACGAAATTCTTTCAGGAGAAATTTGTCTATTCAGTTGTCCTAATATAAGTTAACATGATGACCACAAAATGAAGAGATCTAGATGAATAAGATTTTGTACACGGATTTACTATATTATGCATAAATTTATATTAAATTCGGAATGAAATCTTTCAAAATATTGATCGCCTATATAAGCAGATAAACGCGAAAACTCAAACACGGTTTGATTTAAATATATGATATTTGGTATGTGATTTTGTGACTAGAGCAGTTCTGTGTCAAATTTTAGTTTCAATTGGTCGTGAAAAAACTTCCAAAATACCAATTCGGTTTTCTGGTAGCAGTGTTCTAACTTTATCGTAATAATTAAACGCCGAATATATCCCTAATTATAATTCGCCAATGATAATAGTAATAAATATTAAAAAGTATGTACGAACGTTTTGTAGAAACCACTACTGCTGGTTTACTGTGCGTACCAAAAGCCAAAAATTAATTTATTAAAGTTTTGATAGCCAAAATTATGCAACTTACCTTGCAAAAAATTTTGATATCTTAGTAATTTAAATCCAACATATGCATCAACTATTATTGATACAATTAATATTGCTGAGATAGGAAAACTATTTAGTAGGTTTTTAATATCTTTGTTGTGGTAAAAAACTAGTAAGCTGATGTAAAAATTTAGAATATTTAACTGTTTTATTTAAATTTATAAGTTATTAAATTTTGAATATTTGGCGAAAATGCTAAATTCAATGCCATCAAGTCTGTGATCAGATTCCCATACGACCGATGAAACGCTACTTGATAATAACTAAAGTATTTATTTGCAAATAAAACGATATTATAACACCTATTTCATGCTAGTTTCTATATATGGAGGTCATATAGACTACGATATGCATGCATCTGCAAAAGCTGCCGATAATACAGCAGACCCTATTACCAGAAGAAGGCAACTCGAAAACGTACCAAAAATAAGAAACAATTAGAGCTTCTTCTTCACCCTTCCCAATAAATACCTACCGTTGAAATTTGACAATATTGACAATAGTAGATTCCAAATTAGACTGAAAGAATAGAGGATGACATTCAGATCCCAATCACATGTACCAGAACCCGTGCAATTACTCTATAACACCTATTTTATGCTGACCTCTCGATATAGTGGTCATAGACATTATGATAAGCATGCGTAAACATCAGCTGCCAATAAAAAAGCAGATTATTACAGAAGACAACATGAAAAGGAATCAAAGAGAGCCAGAGATGCTAATAAGAAGGGTGTAGTTAGTTTAGTTATATTAACGTCCCGTTAGAAGCAACACTTGGGCTATTTTGGGATGGACCTCGTAATTTTGAACCGCGGTCAGATGACGAGGACGACACCTGAGCTGGCTCCCCCCTCTTCACATCAGCGGGAGGACGTTTGGTCAGGATGGATTTAACGTGCAACAGACCCCCTTACATGACGGTTCTTCGGTAGAATCGGGTCTCGAACCTGAGACCCTCCGGTTCCGAAGCCGAGACCTTACCGCCAGGCCACCGCGGCCTGCTAATAAGAAGGGAGTTCTTCTGTAAATATTACGATAAAAAGTTTTCGCTGGAGTCTGATTGTGTTGTCTACCAAAGTTTCCAAAATAGAATGACAAAATAGCTTCTGCTGTTCAGATTTGAATTACTTGTTCCAGAATGAATCCTGATCAGCATACAATGTGGTTTTCCATTTTCTTCGAGTTGAATACGAGCTTGCCTTAGAAATTTATCATTGGATAAAACTATTATATAGAAAATAGTATGCCCTACAATGCGTCATATTTAAGTGGTATCAGTATTATAACCTGAATATGGTTCAGAAACTCTACGGGACACTTGAATACACGTCACAAAAGTCATTAAGACTTCGAATCATCACAGGTGAAACTGTTCTGACACTGACCCTTAAAATAAGAAACTCTTCCCCATCGTTTCCGTGGATCTTTGTTGATCTTCTCACATTGATATCCAAATATCTGTCAGAAAAGCAGATGACGACGGATATGTATTTGTTTATTCTAACTGATGTCCTATATAGAAGAAGATAAAAATATTTTGCCAAGTTCGTGGGTTAAGCCAACTTCGAGCCACCATTTCAACGCCATTTCCAAACAGCTGGATGTAGAGTGGCAACATCATTGCTTTTAACTCCTCTTGACAGTTAAGCTTCCAGACAGAAAAATGATGTTAACGACAATACAAAACATCACGACAATAAAGGTTCTTCACTCATTGATTAACATTAATATTCAACAATTCTGCAACAGTTTGTTGCAACTTTAAAAAATCACAAAATTCAAACCCAAAGCTAAGCTCTTAAAAGGGATGCTGCTATGACACAGTGTAAAAAAAATATCCACGAATAGGTAGCTAAACTTCGATTGAAAATTCTCAAATGTCTACTGCACAATTTTAGTATTTTTCTATGTAATTTTTGCATCTTCAAATCTTTAAACAATTACTGCTATGACAAGTAAGTGTAGGGCCCTATTTAAAACGAAATTCTTCAGCGAACTTTCAATTCATGCACTAAAGTTATTTTCTGCCATCTTACAAGATGGACAACTAAAATGTGTGAAAATTAAGTCATAAATAAATTGTAGTTAAAATATTCTATGCGCACAATTATTATCTTTTCTTTATTTAGCTATGTATCGCGTTTAGCTGCTAGTAGAACTGTTATATTTGTATTGGCATTTTATTTTTTTCTTTAAAGGTGATAATCTGATGGCTCAAGGCAAGTGTCTTCACTCTGTAGCTGTAGATTGTGGGACGGGTTTCGTAGCAGAAGCCTCTAGATATGAACTTATTCTGGATTACGCCTGCACGAAAGCAGACAGTTGTATGTAAAATTTATAATAATTCACATTAATCACTTATAATTGTTGATATTTTGAAATATCTGATTTTAGATAATTTAATTATTTATTTCATTTATGCATAGTCAAAAAGGCAGGATAAAATCTGCACTTATTTTCAGTTAAATATGAATTTAAAGGGATTCAACAAATGGGTTTTGTTTCTGTTTCTAACATAGATTCCAGATAAACACTTAACATTTATAAACATCCTTTGTTAATAAATATACACAATTAAATTGATTGAAATATCATAAAATTAGTTTTTACTGTAACATCGGAAATTTATTGCATTTGGCCTCCACTTAAAATACAATAGATTTTCCTAATTATCTCATCAAAGTCAAAAGCACGAAGATACATACTTCTGCAAAAACGTCTTGAAATACACACAAAAAAATTGTTCAAGTGTGCAAGCGATATTTACTCTAAATATACAAATAATGAGCCACATTTCTCAAATGATTTAGGGCCTCATCAAATGTAAATCGAGTACAGTGCAAATAGCACAAAATGTTACGAGTCATCTCACGAGAAACATTGTATTTGTTCTCGATTCAATTATTACTCAAACATGCAATTATTTTTAGCTCATTTCTCATTTCTTGCTGTATTAGATGCTTACTTTATCCCTGTTTGTCATCTAATTGGTGGGGACTTCATTTAAGAGGATGGGAAGTCACCATGAAAGTAAGCATATTCTCTCCTCTCTTGTGGGTATAATAATAGGTTGAGTTACCTCCGTGGATGGTAAATACATGCATCTTAATGAAGAGATTTACTCTCATAACGGCATGATATTTTAAATACATCCTGGATGCTATGGAAGGGTGGGAATAGCTCCTTTAAAGTTCTAACTAACCTTGTGCATTATTGATTATTGTAATCTTTCTAACCTTACTTAGTTTCGTAACGGTCTTCTCTGTCATTGTTAACGAGTTGGATTATTGTTCTTATCTGAAATGAAATTAATATTTATAATGTTTCTCAGTATAGCGATGGTGTAACAATTGACAAACAAGAGGGGTATACATGCGCCTGGCACTAGTCTTAAGTCACTAATCTAGTTCATTTTATTTCTGAGCACTGCAGTAAGACTGAATAAAAAATACCTGCCATTGGTAATTGTGCTTTTCTTGCAATTTTTTATTCTTTTTATGTAATGCCTATGATTTCTATGCAATTTCCCGTTTATGTGATTTTCTCATACTTAAGTATTTAAGAAAATATACGTATTAAGGAAATTTCACACTAATATTCCTCACTATTTTATTTGCTTTATTCATAAAAATGCATGTTGCGATGATATTGAATATATTTTTGTATTTATTATTATTGATATAATAAAGAGAAAAATAATAGTAAGTTAAAAGAATCAAGTATAAAATGGCATCTTGCTTTCACGTTTTGTCATTTAGACAGTAAAATCTATTTCAAATTATTTCTTTTTGTTTCAGATCATGAATCATTTAGAAACTGTTTGGGATACGCTGTGAATGAATCAAACTGCCATAAACAGTACCAGGAGATCATGAAGGATAGAAAAACTCTTCAAGAAATCTTGAGAGGATTGAAAGAGGCTTGCAAGTAAATAAATAGACATAATTCTATTATAAATTGTAACGTGAAATAAGCGTCACACACTTACACTAAAAGTTCTTTATTGCATCACCATGAAAAAAAGAGTATATTGTTCCTAAAATTTCTTTCAATTGAATACTATGCGTGTCTGGTAGCCAGTTGGTTCGCTAAAAATACAGGTTATATTTAATTTCTGATAAATCGCTCATATATATCTTCCTATGCCTGATTCCGCCAAATTGAGTGACATCAAAGTCGTGTCATTTTAATTGTTTTACTTAAGTTCCGTTTATTGTGTACAGGAACCTTTCAAATGGAGACAATCCCATAATTATCAGAATTCTTCATCATTAATTTTCAGCTATGGAAGAAAAACAAATGATAAAATATTTGATGAAGAAATTTGAAATTTCGAGTAATATTGTAATTTTTGGTGGAAATTAGATTTAAAAAATATATGTTTAAAATTTCGAAATTCACACGTTGTCGGGATTAGTTCCCCTTCCTAACCCCAGATGGCAGCGCATTCCCATTGTTTTGAAAATTGTGCAGAAAAGATTTCTTGTTTACTTGGCAATCAAGAAAAGTAGATTTTCACTTGGATTGTAATTGATCAGTAGTTCGGGAGGAAAAGAAGAGCAGATTTATTTTAGCGCTCACACGGAAACTCACCGAGTTTCTTGTGAAATTAGTAACTTATGAAGAAAAAATTTGTATTGTCTTTAAGAAATATTCGTAAACGTGATATGGAATTGCTTATCAGAAATTGTATAAAAATAAGGAGCTGCTCGATATGTATAAATGGATGACTAGTTAAGAAAACCGTTTCTTGATTTTTTTTTTTTTTGCGTAGGATTTTTTAGGAAAATAGCACAGAAGTGAGCAAGAAAATATTTTATTTTACTTGGAATTATGTGCATGGTATAAAGGCTTTAGTAAAGAAAAACTTATTTTAGTTACGAGAGAAGTTTTGAAATACTGATAAATTATAAAATCACAATAAGGGCGTAGATTTAGAAAAGTATTAATATCGTTTCCATAAGCCAAGCTATCCCTCTACCTAAAGTGTAATCAAAACTTTCTTTCTTGTGGAATATTAACTGTTAGAGGAATTTTGCTTCAATTGTCAAAACGTTCACTTCCTGAAAGTTCAGTCATTCGATGAGAATTTCATCATTACTTGCAGTTTTCTATAAATTTGTTGTGAGGTGTTTTCAAAAAATCATTGATTGTTTTCATTCTGTGCTGCCTCACGCTGAATTGTGGTTGTTATATTCGTTTAGCTTTGAAGGGTATTCTGATTGCTTTAAAGGGTAAATTGCCTTCTACACGTGTGGATGCAGTAGATGGTAAATTTGTCTCCCCACACCTGTGTTCTAAGTAGATTGTTGAATGTCGAATTCCCTGAAAGAAATTAGTTTTTACAGCATAATGCTAGTATAGCATCTTCAAGGAATTGGCACAAAATATTATACATAGATTATAATTTCTGTTCTAGATAATTTTGGTTAATTTAATTCTACTAATGCAAATTCCTTTAATATTAGTCATTTTAAAGGATTGTTTTTAATATATATATAATACGTATTATTACTTAGTTTTATAAACATTTAATTAATTTTAAAATTAAGCAGTTACGGTAAAAATGAAAAATCATACATTTACTGTATATCATGAATACTAATAATGTATCTTTCATTTCATTTTGGCTAAGTGTATATAAGTGCTTATTTGGGGGAAAAAATTATAGCTGCTGTGTGACATATTGTTTGTCTGTGAGTATTAAGTACAATATTTAACATTGTACTGACAACATGGAATGCTTTTAAATAGGGGGTTGATTGCCAAGATAAATTCAAAATTTTACTGAGATACATTGCATTCTTTAAACGAAAGTTAAATAACAGTATTATATTTTTCTTCATCAGCCTTTAAATTCAATTTTCTAGAGAGGGAAATGATGCTGTTCTTTCTTCTTCCCAGGAAATGGTTTTCCTTTAATGAGAATGGAGATATAATTACCAGCAGAAAATTTTTACTTTCAAAAACAAATGAAAAAACTATATAATATTGGGCTCATGGAATGTTTTTCCAATTTAATGATGTTTGCAAAATGTGAAATTTTAATGTAGATCACTGCATTTTTAAAGGAAGATCAAATAATATCTTTACATTTTTCTTCGTCTGTGTTTAAAATTAGCGTTTTTAGAGAGAAAAAAGATGTTGTTTTCTTCATTTTTCAGGATATCTCTTTCCTTGATAAGAATGGACGATTAATAGTGGGTAGAAAATTTGGGAATCCATAAACAAAGCAAGCAGAACGCCACTGAATCTTTCCATTGTATAAATGAAATACTTCATTATTATAAAAGTAAAGAATGCATCGGGATTCTGATAAATTTATAAAGGGAATAAACTTAGGAATATAAATGACTAAATAATGGTGTTCCGTTGTTTTGAATAGTTAAAATATCGTGTTTAAATAGACATACATTCATGTTTTCAAAACTGTATATTATTTTTTTCTTTTCAGAAAAGTGGACTGGTTCGGTACATGCCTACAGGGAAATACCAAAGACTTTTGTGGAGAGCATAAGTCAGACTATTTTTATAAATCTGCGTTCGAGAGTGTGATTAAATTGAACAGGCTCCTCTGCAACGAGGTCATCCTGCCTGCAGAAGACAACTTCCACGAATTGGTCATTTTGGGACTCCCCAGGCTTATAGAGTCCACTGTAGCCATATTAACACTTCCTTGAAAAATTGTACTAAATAGAGACAAAATAAATACTTTCAAATGAAGTAGAGGTTTTTTTTTCATCATGTTTTCCTTGGCTTCTTTTATTTTGATCAGTAAGAACTTCCAATCAATTTGATGTTCAATTTTGAAGTTTTGCACACTTGTGTATTTTTAATGATATTATGATATACTGATATTAGTAGTAATATGTTAATTTTAACAAATTTGCTTCCGTATAAATGGAATTATTTTTTGAAGCACAATGTACGAAATGAAAATTGATACTAAACCAGAAAAATAATAATGTTAACACTATCATGATAGATATGACGTCAAATTAGCAACTTTTAATCCTATTATAAAACTATTTCATATAAATATATAATTTATCCATTTTATTTCCAAAAAGGAATTTATCATTTCGTTTGCAATAACAATTTAATTGGCAAATGAGGATATGTTGTACTTTTTTTCTTCTTCTTTGAACATACTAAGTAGATATGCACTGAAGTGCCAGAAAAACAGTACACCCATCAAATATTGTGTAGAGTCCCCACGAGCACGCATAAATGGAGCAAACGGCTTGGCATGGATTTAACTAATTTGTGAAGATATTCTGTAGACAGTTTACATCATGATTCTTGCAGGGAAGTCTTCAAAGCCATGGTACTGCGAGGGGGTGGACATCTTCTAAGGACAGCACGTTGCAAAATATCCCAGACATGCTCGATAATGTTCATGTCAAGGGAATTAGGTGGTCAAGAGAGGGAACGAAATTCAGAAGAATGTTCCTCAGGCCACTTGGTAGCTACGGTAGATCTGTGGGCTGGTACATTATCCTATTGGAATTGTCCACGTCCGCAGGAATGCACACAGGGCATGAATGGATGGAAGTTGTTTGACAGGATGTTAACGTACCGCTTACCTGTCCTGGTAGAGTCTAGACATATCAGCGGTCCCATTTCGTGCCAACTGCACGCGCTCCATTCCATCACAGAGCCTCCATCAGTTTAAACAATTCCTTATGGGCATAAGGGAACATGGATTCATGGGGTTTTCTCCATCCAGTCGGTACAATTAAAAAAGTCATTCGTCAGAGAGAAATATGTTTTTCCAATCATTAGTAATCCAATGACTGTGTTAGTGAACCCAGTCAGGGAGCAGAGCTTTGTGCCGCTGAGTCAACAATGGCCACGAGATGTTTATGGCTTTGAAAGCTCGTATCAGTTACAGCACGTTGCGCAGTGCGTACGCTGACGCTTGTTGATGGGCCTGCATTCAAATCCGCAGCAATTTCAGGAAATGTTGAACGTCTATCTCGTGAAACGATTTTTTTTTCAGTCGTCGATCATCCCGTTCTATCAAGGTCTTTTTTACGGCCGTACCGCTGTCGGAGATTTGAAGTCTTATCTGAAACCTGACATTCGTGGTACACCCTTGAATTGCTGTACCCCATTTCCTTAGCGCCGACTATTGGTCCCTGTTGAAAAATCACTTAAATATTGATAACCCGCCATTACAACAACAAGATTCGATGCACTAGCCTCCTTCAGACACCTATCCTCTTCATTACGCTCTGTCGACCACATCGCCTTACATTGATTGGTTGCACACCTCCATTATTTGCATACGACCTGCCATACTAGTTTTTCTGGTTCTTCAGTGTTTATAATATATTCACATATTTTTAGAAAATTTTTAATTATTTAGTTAATTTACTCTTAGAAATTTATTTTAATTATAATCCAAAAATCTGTGTATGAAGGCATTCTTACAATTCCTATGTAAACATCTGCAGTTGTGGATCCCCCTTAAAAGTCAATGAAATCATGTTGCTTCTGAGAAACCATGCCAAATAAAGGGTCAACCTAAC
This sequence comes from Argiope aurantia, assembly GCA_026543865.1. Classification (NCBI taxonomy): domain Eukaryota; kingdom Metazoa; phylum Arthropoda; class Arachnida; order Araneae; family Araneidae; genus Argiope; species Argiope aurantia. The sequence continues at coordinate 17,529 of JAPMOR010121376.1, read as the reverse complement.
AATATTTAAAGCAGCGATATTTTAGAAAACTGAAAAGATATATCAAATGTCAAGCAATCAGTTGTATAACAAGAGCAAAATCCATTCAGGGGTTATGATAAATATTTAAATCCTTCTTATTTATTTCATTTACCGTCTTTGTAAAAATTAATATTCCGAATTGTCATGCTTTATGTTCGTTTTGGGTGATATTTTTGCTTCCAATTTCTCAAAAAGTGTTTCTCGATATGTATAATTTGGTTTTCCCGTTTGATTGGTTTGGTTTTACTGTTACAAAGTATAGCCAAATAAATAAAAGAAATAACTAAATAAACTAAAGCTTAAAACATAATTTTTTTCAAAAGATATCTATTTATTTGAAATTGAATATTACAGAAAAAATATCCAGGTATATTGAAGTTTGGTAAGATAAATTAATAAATAAAAATAACGATGATATACAAAATGCATTCGAATGAATACATAAGAAACAGTCTCAAAAAATGTAACCACGTAGTATCTGCACTTCACAGAACAATATTAGAATGTACTAATTAATTCTGAGAAGAAAGGATAAACACATTTATCCTTAAAAGAATTTTAAAAAATCAGGGATACATCAAAATATTTAAAAAGAATTTTCAAGATTTGTGCAAGCAAATTTTTTAAAGTAATTAAATATAAGGAAGGTATTCTTATAAAATCTCTTATCTCTCGAGATTCTAGCTTGCATGGTAAAACAAACATAACTGTATATTTCATGCGATACAAAATGTTATTTATAATTTATCGAAAAATAACATGCAACGGATCTCCCCAAGCAAATTTGAATCTATGAATATTTTTCGGAAATAAATTAAATATGTGTACAGGAAAATGTAATTGTCCCTGTAAAACAAGTATGACAAAAATTTTACACTTGTTTAAGAAATCTAGAATCATTTTCCTCAAGGATCTTAAATCCACTGAATGTACTTAAGAAGCACAGCATGTTCCATAACGGATGCTGCGCTGTACCACAAATAATTCTCTAAGTGGATTCTGATTCCAAGCTGGTAAAAAGCTCTTTCCAAGCTCGTTCACAGAGTTCTTGAATATTCAACAACCCAATTGGTCACCATGGCTTAAGGAGGAGGGCAATAACAACCATTCAAGAAGCGCGGGTTCGCTATCGGCATTCAGCAAGAATACCTTTTGCGTGCCATTGCAGAAGAATAGTAACAAAATATTAACATGTTCCCTGCATCTTGCGATGTTTGGCGGTTAATCGCAAGCATGTGGTTAATACATATGTTTAAAAAATCGAATATTTATTTTTGATGCATTTTTTTCGTAGATCAAAATTTAAGTTTCTTCTAGAGCTATAATTGTATTCGACAGCTGACATACCAAATTTTATTTATTTCAGCCATTGCATTTTGTGTTATTATCATATATTTATATAAATACGATTATGCAGACAGACAGACGATACATTTGTCAAGGAATTCATTTCATAATTTTCCAAAAATCTACTTCTTGAGGGGGAAATTCTGAATTAAATTTATTAGTCTAATTTTTTTATATTATCTTTTTTATTTTTATTTGGACAGGTGGATAGACAAGATTTGTCAGAACGGCTTTTGTTTAAAATGTGACATAAATCCTCAAATTTAATTTTAAAATCATGTATTAAATTTAATTATTCTAGTTAAAGTATTATTAAGTTATCAAGTTCAAACAACAAATGAACAGACATAATCCCAAAAAGGGCTCATCGGACTTAGGGAGATCTCAAACATGCCGTAAGGACAAACTCCTGAATTTGATTATAGCCACGATTACAACACTTTCTCTTTGTGTTTGGAAAAGTAAGAATTTGAAATTTATAGATTTAGTTCAAAATCAGATATGGATTTATCACTGT